>CM053585.1:55723664-55746561 GCA_028646515.1 Pseudochirops corinnae
AGAGAGAGAGAGAGAGAGAGAGAGAGAGAGAGAGAGAGTTTCTCCCCTACATCTGGAATCTGAGTGAGAACTGAGTTGTAGTGTTTTGGAGACCAGAATCTGGTGAAGGCTGAAGTTGCTGCCACCAAGAAGGCTGAGATTCCTTCTGGGTCCTAGGGCCAGCTGAACTCCTGGACGACTGAAGAAGCATGACTGGGATAAGCCTTTGTTTGTTTGTGTCTTGGTGGATCCTTGAGTTCCTGGCAACAGAAGTGGTGAAGGGTTTGAGATGTGCTGGATCCTGTGAGCTTCAGTGTGTAACAAGAACTGCCCGGAGGACTGGACAAGAACTTGGGAGCTGTCTGCCCCTGAATCCAGGTGACTGTTTGGTGGATTCAGGTAGGAGTTGGAGCCATGGAAGAGGATCCAGGGAGTCTGAGAGACTATCCCAGGTCAAGATGAAGAAAAGGCCTCTCCTTGGATGTTGAATGAGTGATGAACTTGAAGTTTACTGGACACCGAGGGGTGGAGGGTTTGTGTAATTTTTTAATGATTGTATTTAGTGACTGATTGCTAGATAAGTGACTGATTAACTTAATCTATAATTGCCCCATGAGTGGAAGATTGATTATTGTATTGTGAATTGATTGAATGATTAAGTATTGATTATTATATTGTGAAATGACTGAATGATTAAGTAAGGAGGGTCTCCCCCCTTAGGGAAACCAGATGATCATTATTTTGTTCTTTGTTCTAAAAATTGTGGCCACTGTAGTGAAAACAATGTGGCCATTCTAATGTTAAGCTGTTGTGAACACTATATTGTGATTTTCTGTGATAAGATGTAATGTTGTGAATATTATACTGTACCTTGATTTTCTGAGAAAGTTTGCCTTGAATATTGTATTGTATTTTATTGTGAATGTTTGCCTTGATTTGTAATGGAATAAATGGAGTGTTCACTATACTGTGTAATCAGAACCTTAAAAGGTGTTCACAGTAGCATTCTTTTGGAAGGGAAGAGAAAGGAAAGGAAAGGAAGGGAAGGGAATGGAAGCTAGTTGTGCATGGCGTTACAGTTGGTCATTCAGTCTATTGTCTCTATTCTTAAGACTCAGGAGGTCTTAACCATTCTCCTGCCTCTTGTTGCTTATACAGACCAAAAGTGTTTGACATATAAACTATTATTGTTAGGCTGTTATTTCTCTTCATTTTAATCCAATGAATTGTTGTTTGGCAACCACATGTTTTGCTGTGTATTATTTTAAAAGTTGGCCAAATGAGTTTCTCTGCCTTGACTACCAGCTGTAATTTTGCTATTACCAACAAACCAACCAACCATCAGGAGACTGATATTGGGTACATGTCCTCTGTCCTCTGACAGAGGCTATGGCTTTTCTGTATCAATGGTTTTAGTTTGCACCTGAGGAGAGAAGTGTATAACACTGGCCAAGGTGTGTATTCACATGTATTTTGCACTCACACATGTGGAATGTGGATGGACTTGAGGGAAAATGACAGTCCCTAGTGATCTTTCCCTTGGGAATAAGTTCAAAATATTAAGACTGTTGTCAAGGTGATTAGATTAGAATTCAGTGATTCTATGCTCCTTGAATGGGAAAAAAAAGAATGAGAGAAAAACAATTCATTAAGCATTTTCTACGTGCCAGGCACTGTGCTAAGCCCAGAGGAAACAAATACACACAAAAAAGTAAAGTTACTCCTTGATCTTAATAAATGTATAGATTCTTTGTGTTAATGTCCTCAGTATCCAACCTATTTTTGACATGTAGTAGGAACTTAATGATTGTTGATTTATTAATATCAATTGGAAAGACAACATATAAAGAAGAACAGCATAAGGAAGTCATTTTTGGAAAGTTGCAGGAATGGTAGATTGATTCATAAGGCACTCAATGCTATTTGCACATCCTCTTTTTAGAACTAATGGTACTATTGATGGAAGGCTGGACAGAGTAGAGGCCATACAATTTCAAGAAGATATCCAGGTGGATAGCAAGATGAGATTTTTGCAAATCCCCTTTCCAACTCCGTCTGCTCTTAATTCTGAAGGGCTGTTTGACAGAGCTTACTTTGGTATGGACTGGAGGTGGTTTGAACTTTTGCATATGCAGTAATCAGGTCACTGCTAATTCAATTGTCTTCCATCCATCACTATGGAGTTGATTCCTTTCTGGCATTCCCAGGAATACTGATTAGACATTTCTTGGTTGGGGGCAGGGAGAAGCTGGCTTCCTTCACTTCCACATCATGGCCTGATTGATTTTTAAAAATCCCATCTTTCCTGAACAACTAGCAATACCCAGGTGATATTATGCCTAGTAATCCAAATTGAGCCCCACATTGGAAGCAGGATAAAATATATTGCTGTTTGGGAGGTGTTAAGGTGGCCTGGTGTTCCATTGAAATACAGAATAAAAGCACACAGGATTGAGAGTCAAGAGATGTTGGTGGATATCTGATAGGAAACCATCCCTTTGACTCACTATCTGTCCAATCTATGATAGTGGGAAAAGATCTTATGTACAAGTCCTGAATGGGTAAAAGCAAGCATTGCTGAGGAGCAAGGGAGTTTTTTCTGAGTTCATTGACACTCTTGCTTTATTTTTGGCTCTATCTCAGTCACCTAATTGAGGTTGTAATAGAGAATGATGATAATGTATAACAAACTAAATATAAACTCCATGGCTCTCTAGAGTCTTTCTTAAAGTTAAATAATTCTTGTGTGGAAGATAAAAGTACCAAAAGAGTTACATTTCAGTTACATTTCCCAAAATCATTTATTTTTGAAAGCATAACATAATAAGCCATTAAAATGTCTTTCTGGCCACCATCAACATCAAACTGAACCTTACATCAACACCTCACAAATACTGTGAAAGAGAGGAATAATTAGAGAGAAATTATTTTCCCCTTTTGTATACGTCTTGCTATCAGTAGTTTCCTTCAGCATGCCGCCTTTCTAATCACCATTACCATTTACCCTATTGTGATCTACAGTTTCTTAATCAGCTGGAACACCTCCTTTCCCATACCTAAATCATTAGCACTGGAAGGGACCTTGAAGATTATTGCAACCTCATCATTTTACAATTGAGGAAAATGAGTCCTAGGGCAGGATACTGATTTGCCCAAAGTGACATAGATATTAGGTAGCAAATGATACAGGCCACAGTGCCCAGCTGACAAAACAACTTTGGCCAATGAATGCACTTTTCAAACTCTATTCAAAACTAGGAAATAAACTTATAGCCTGATTAGTTAAGTTTCTTCACTTCTGCTTTGTTAGTGAATGACCCTGCATGATCGTCTCTGGAATGACCAGATTAGTAGGAGCTACTTCAGAGAGGATTTTTTTGGGGGGGGCCAGAGGGAATATTTCACTGATCAAAAAAAAGAAAGGACTGAGGAGGGAACGGGGGGGGGGAGAGAAAGAGAGTGGAAAGAAAGAATGAAAAATTTGAAGAATTTGAAGGGAGGAAGGAAGGGAGAGAGGAATAAAGAGAAGAAAAGAAAGAAACAGAGCAAAAAAGTGGAAGGGAAGAAGGGATGAATAAAGGGAAGGAAGAAAGAGGAAGGAAGGAGGAGAGGGAAGGAGGAAGAAAGAGAAAGAAAGGAAGGAAGAAAAAAAATAACACTTTTGCAGGAATGACCTTCACATTACATTAAATACATTAAATTGATCTTTTGGATAATTGGCATAATTATACTGACAGAGTACATTTGTACTGTTGGCCATAACTGCTTTAGATAGGAAAGAGCCTTTATGTATCTTCTCGAATAGTGTAAGTACCTAACAGGTACTGCCCAGTATTAGGGATCTCTACAGTGAGTATTTAATGGCAATATGCACTTAATGAGGAACTAAGTACTCTGCTACTCAACTCCAAAGAGGATTTCCAGGAGAGAATATACCACTTGTGCTTTGAGATCCAGGGACAAAGTGTGTGCTCCAAACACAGAACTTGTGCAATTCATTTCAGAACAACAAATGGCAGTGAGAATAAGTGACACTGAAAGAACTAGAAGGGGGAGAGAACACAAACAAATGAAGTCATATTATGAAGTGTAAAAAGTTATTTATGATCCTCATTTCTTTCATGGACTAAAACTATCTTTTAAAGTGAACTTACTTAATAGCCGGAATTATGACAAAGAAACAGTTATTTAAAAAACATTCTAAAATCCTGTCATTGTCTTTTTTATTCCCCAGAATTTTTACAAACTGTGGGGTATGCAAGGAAGCATGAGGTCCCTTGAGGTGGTTGTGGTGGGTTTGAAGTAATGATCACAGTTTTTTATTTCTAATGTAATCAACATGTAAACAGATCTTTTTTGTTCAATGAAACATTAAAATAAAAGTAAGCTAAGTTGATTAACAACACAGTGAATTTGTTCCAATAGATAGTGCATGATGTTGTAATGGTAATGTAATTTGAATTTGAAGACCCCTTTGTATTGGCAAGTAAGCAGATACTTAGCGCTTAGTAATTAATCAAGCCTCTGTGAAAGAAACAGAAGGTATGAACCCCTGTTCCTAATGTAACAGAAAGGGGTTGGCTGAAACAGGAAGCAGTCGATGCTGTGTGTATATAAGGAAAAGCCCCAGAGAGGGATGGTCAGAATTTCTTGGGACAAGAATCTGGTGGCAGAAGCTGTTCTGCTGGAGAGAGAGAAAGTTTCTCTCAGCAGCATCTGGAGGCTGAGCTGCTACTGCAGGACTGAGAATTGAGAACTGAGTCAGAATTTCTTGGAGCACCATGGAGGCAGAAGCAGCTGCTGGGAGGAGGCTAAAGAGGAGCTGAAGAGGCTGAAGAGGACCCCCTTTCCCCCCTCGCCACAGGCTGAAGAGAATGGTTTGGAATTTGAAAACCTGAATGGAGTGATTTTTGATTCTGGGAGCCAGCTGAGATTTCTGGGTCTGAGGGCCAGCCGGAGTTGACAAGGGACTGAGGAAGCATTACTGTGATGTTGAGACTTTGTCTGTTTGTGGTTTTGTTGGGCCTTGACTTCCCAGGAGTGGAGACTGTGAGGGATTTGAGATGGACTGGACATTGTGAGCTCCAATGCGGAGTGGGAACTGCCTGAAGAACTGGACAAGGACCTTGGAGCTGTCTGCCTTTGAGGCCAGGTGACAGTTTGGTGAATCCAGGTAGGATCTGGGACCATGGAAGGGGATCCAGGGAGTCCAAGAAACCGCCCTGAGTTAAGCCGAAAGAAGACTTTACTTAGATACTGGGTACTAACTGAGAAATTGTAAATTTACTATTGACTAGTGACTAGTGACTAGGTGGAGGGTCTATGTAATTTATAATGATTGAATAGTGAATAATGAAGGATGATTGATTGATTTAGTACTTAGTGATTGGTGACTGAATAAGTAATTGATTTGTAACCTAGTATGCCCCATGAGTGGAAAACTTTGACTATTGTACTCTGTGATTGAATTAAGGATTTTGTGAATGCTTGAGTTACTAAATGATTATTCTTTGTTCAAAACTATGTGACCACTGTAGTGGAAACTATGTGGCCATTTTCTTTGATAAGTTGTTGTGAGTGCTATATTTTGATTTTCTGTGATAAGTTGTAACATTGTGAATGCTATACTTTGATTTATTGTGAATGTTTTGCATTGATTTGTTGTGGAATAAATAGTGTTCACTATGCTGTGTAATCAGAATCTTAAAAGCTGTTCACAATAGCATTCTTCTGAAAAGCTGCTAGTGCTTGGTTTTATAGATGCATACCTATCATTTAATAAAATATGCACATATCAGCTTGCATTTGCATCAGCACTTATTGAAACAATATGGATGGTCAAGGGAACCTCACAATATAGATGTGATATTTTGTGCTGCTTGTTTTATTTTTAAATAAAGTGTAAAAACTTTTATAATTTTTGCAGGGAAATTAAAAGTACAATATCATACTTGTATTTATCAACATAATTTATTTTGGAAAGCATAACATGATAAGCTATTAAAAAACAACAACCTGCTACTTCTTAAAAAATGGAAATAATTGGAGAACAGTTATAAATTGTTTGACATTTTCAATTATTACATTCAAATTTAATTGTCAACTTTTACTGTCCTCTTGTTTATAAAATAAAATATTCCTTTATGTTGGGTAAACACATAATAGGGTAGAGAAAACAATTAACTCCAGCAGATGAAACTAGTATAGGCAGAGGTAATAGATACAGTATAAGAGGCAAACATAAAGAAACACAAAGTAAGAAGCCTGATGCCCAAACCAGAGCATATGGTCCATTATATTTATATTGGGATTCACAAATACTGTTACAAATGGTACAAAGAGACCCTTGCATTTGCTTTCTGTGATTGCTTTAGTTGCAGATAACATGAAACCTAATAAATTTAATCAACATATTGAAAGTGTACTTGCAGAACATGTCAACAAGATAAGAGACTTTTTCTAGAGAAAATTAAATTCTTTTAATAAGCAATCCCCTAAAAAATCTCTTCCTTTTTCAAACACTGATTAGAAAAGGATTACCTTCATTGTATAGTGTTGCTTACAGAATTGCTAAATGTAAATGGCTTTATTCAATGGGGAAAATGTTGGTACTACTTGCTGTTATTGATGTGGTTTAAACAATATTTCATAGAATCATGTGCACAACATCTTCAAATGGTTTCACTTGTAGATAATACAGCTGAAAAGAGAATTGTCCATATGTCTGAAGATCTTTGGAATCAATTAATTCAGAAACTAAATTTTCCTCTTTTGCACTGCAAGTGTATGAAGCAACAGATGTAGTTAAAGATGTTCATTTGATTATGTATGTATGAAATGTTTTTGAAACTGATGTTAGAAACAATTTGTTTCTCTGCAAACCTGTTGATGTCAAAGCCTCATCAAGATAAAATGCCAATATAAGTAACATATCTGTTAATGAAAATGATAAAATATGGGGAAATTGTATGGGACTCCACACTGATTGAGTTTGTTCAATCTCAAAGCAAAAAGAAGTCTGTAAGTAACAATTTAAAGTGTGACCTCTGATATAATTTGGACACATGGTATGTTTCATGGACAATCATTTCTGTCAGAAACCATGAATGAGAAGCTAGGTAAAGCTTTTAAGAAATTATACAACTAATCAGTTGTATAGAAACAGCCAAAACAAACAAAGGAAAGGTCTTTGCAGAATTCTCTGACAATACAGAAGAACATGAGGCACTTTTATATGATTTAGAAACATGTTGACTTTCTTTTGGCAAAATACTTTCAAGAGAGTTTAAGATAAAATAAGAAATTATCATTTTTCTTAGTGATAATAGTAAAGATGAAACAAATTCATTTGAAAATAATCCTCCTGAAATACGTGATTAATTCTTTTTTTAAAAAAAAATTGATTTGTTTATTTACTTTTAGTTTACAAGATTCAGTTCCACAATCCCTTGAGTTTCAAATTTTCTCCCCTCCTTCTCCCTGCAGCCCCTACGATGGCATGCAATCAAGTATAGGATCTGCAAATACTTTCACATTGGACATTAGTCTGGTTGTATAGAAGGGTTGTAACCAATGGAGTGAACAATGGGAAAGAGGAAACAAAACCAAACATGGAAAAGAACGATAGCATGTAGATTGCTTCAGTCTCCATCTAAACTGTGTTCTTTCTAGATCTTTCTCTGAATGTAGATATCTCCTTCCGTCCTGAGAATATGTGGTTAATTTTGAAGAACTAAATAAGCTATTACCAACTCAGATTCAAACTCTGATTTAGAAAGTTAAAATGAATGTATTTATGAAAAGGTTAAGGCTCTGAATAATAAGCTTACAAAATAATATATTGGTATGCTTTATGATAAAAAAAATACATAACAAATGATACAGAAGTAAAAACTTGCTTCTCAACCACTTGGCCCATCTCTAGAAACAATTCTTATCTTATTTTAAAGACCTGTATATTTATAAACATGAGTGTATGAGTAACCCTTTTGCATTGGGCAAATACGACACAATTGGTCTTACTCCATCTGAATGAGGACAAGCTAATATATTTGTCTTCTTTTAAGATGTCAAAACATATGTGTTTGTACTTAGTAGTCTTATGCTTTGACTATTGGAGAATAAAGAATTGTCTAAGTTTATTGAACAAAATACTGCAAAACTTGCTATCATTTATGATATCTTATTTGTATAAGATGGGGTTTTCTGATTTAGCTGTTATAAAGGCAAAATATTGATCTTAAAAAAGAATTAGAAGTAGCAATATATTTGATAAGAGACCTTGTACAAAGGAAAACTAGTCCAACCGAAACATTGATAATATTATTAGGGATATCATTTTAAGTAGATAGATATGAAAACACAGATGGTTTAATCAATAATTCTGCATTGTTATTTTATTGTAGGTTCAGGATTTGTTTGTAATAAAGTTACAATAATTTTAACTTTTTGAATAAAGATTATTTCAGATTTACATAGATTGTTTTAGGAAATATATGTTATGATTTTTTAAAGGGAATTATCCCTACATAAAATTTCTAAGCAGTGCTTACCTTCTATAACTTTCCTCAAAGATTCTTGTGTTATAAATTTATTTCAATTTAGTGAAAGGAATTATAAAATCTCAAAACTGAAAGGAAACTCAGAGGGCAGCTAAACTAACCTATATTTGTATAGGAATATTTTCTATGACATTTTCAACACTGGTCACCTAGTCTTTTCTTGAAATTTATGTAGAGGGACCCATTCCCCTAAGGCATTTCAGTAAACTTTTTGATACATTATTTTTAGAGCAATAAATTATTTAATGTAAACATTAAAAGAAAAAGAAACTGCCTCTCTGCAACATGTACCCATTTCTTTTAATTTGGCACTCTGGGGCCAAGCAGAACAAGTCTAATCTTTTTTTTTTGCCCCCACATGCCATTCTTTAAAATATTTGAAGACATTTATTAAATCTCACTTAAGTTTTTTTCTTCTCCATGTTAAATATCTCTAGTTCCTCTTATATATCTTTATATGACATGGCTTTATGTCCCCTCACAATACATGTCACCCTTTTCTTTGTTCACTCCAGCTTGTGAATGTCACTTTAATATTAAAATAAATTTTATTTACACCTTTTGTTTTTATATTACTTACCTTTGCAATGTAGCCCTTTCCATCATTCTTCTCACAGACTCCTCTTATAACAAAGAATAAAAAAAAGAAAACAAAACGAATCAACAAAATTAATTAAAGCTTTAAAAAAGAACTGAAATCATTGGTAGTGTTCCACAACTATATTCAGTTCAATAAATATTTCTGCCTACTGTATGCCAGGCACTGTACTATGTATTGGGGAATACAGAAAGAGGTAAAAGGCAATCCTTGCCCTCAAGGAGCTTACACTATTCTTCCAATTTTTGCAAAGAACAGGCAGAGGTGCCTTCTCATATCTCTTCTTTGGAATCAAGTTTGATTAGCATGATTTCAAATCATACAATTTTAATTATTTTCTTCTTGTTCTTTGCAGTTATTTTAGTCATTGTGTATATTGTTTTCCCAGTCTTGCTTACTTTTGTTTGCATCAGTTCATAAAATTCTTCCCTGTGTTTTCTATATTCATAATTTTTTTCCAGAGCAGTAGAATCCCATGATATTTATATATCACATTTTATTTAGCCCTTAGCAACCAGAGGACATCCATTTTGTTACCAATTTTTGGCCATTGCAAGGAATGGTCCTGAATCTTTTTTTAAAATACAGGACATATATGTGTATATATGTATGTATACACACATGTATGTTTACACACACATATACATATATACATATATATGTGTACATATATGTGTACACACATTGTGTGTGTGTGTGTGTGTGTGTGTGTGTGTGTGTATAAAATCTCTGCAGGGATATATGGCTGTCAATTTGTGAAAGGACAAGGATATTTTAGTTACTTCCTCCATATAATTACAAATCACTTTCTAGAATGGTTGGACCTATTTACAATTCCACTAAGAGTGTATTAATGTGCACTTTGGATGCCAATTTAATTTTAAAAAATAGTTACTAGGCACTGGGAGTAAATACACCTGGATTTCCAAGCCCTAACATGTAGTAAACACTTAGTAAATAATTGTTGATTGATTGCCTGAAATCATAATTTTTTGGAGTTAGCTGAAAGAGACCTTTGGCATCATCTAGTCCATTATTCTCACTTTACAGTGGAAAAAACTAAAGGCATTAGTGGTTAAGTGGCTTAGCAGTGTCACACTTTATAGAGCAAAAAAGTGCTTATTTAAAGTATGAGTTTGAAAACTGCTTCTTCCAAGTTCTATGGCTCTAAATATTAATTTTAATTTTAATCAGGTGATATAACCATATAATAATAAAAAAATTTCCTTTATATTAAATTGATTTTTTACCTTTTTATAAATTTCCCCCTTAGCTCCCCTTTTGGTTCCTTGTGCCAAACACAACTAGTTTAATCTTTCTTCAATATAATAAGATTTCTAATATTTGAAGCCTAACTCATGTTTGCATTTAGACTTCTTATTTCCAACCATATCACCCAATTTTTCAACTAAGGCCTAACTGGCAAGATTTTGAGTTCCTTCGTTATTCTTTTCTTGCTCTCTTCTAGATGTGCTCCAGTTTGCCTTCGAGAATCAAGAGGGAGCCAAAATTAAACCTAACCAACAAAGAGAACAGTAAGATTATTGGCTGTCTTGTTATCTACTCTGAGTCTATAAATAGAACTTTATTTATTAGTTCTTTGGACTTCCATATCATACTGTTCACTCATATTGAGGATTCAGTCCTTTGGAATCTGTAGAACTTTTAAGTTTTTTCCCTAATCGTGCTCTGTTTTATGTGAATAAGAATTTCCAAGATTTCAAAGGAGGCATATGTTTAAGCAAATGGGCTATTTAAATAAATACAAATGGCATTAATTTGAAATTTAAAATCAATTTGTGTAAATTTATTTTATGAAAATGGTGCAAAACAAGGCTTAACTTCTCTCATTTTACTGTGGAAATTAAATTATTCCTCCACTATCTCAGGTTTGATCACAGAATCTTAATGCCTGAAGGATCTATTTAGTCTCACTTGTACCCTCAACAACTCCAGTAAGTGTTTAGCTATTTGAAGACCTCTAGGGATGGAGACTCCATTACTTCACAAGAAAGCCCCTTCCACTTTTGGAAAACTCTAAAATTTTATTTGCATTATTTAAAAAGAAAAATCTACCTCTCTCTAACATCAGCCAGTTGTTTATTGTTTCATCTTCTGAGGTCAGCCATATCAAGTCTAAATCTTATTGTTCATGACAATTCTTCAAATACTGTCTTTCACCCTCCCACTCCAGGTTTCTCCAAATGACTTTAGGGTTAAATGATTGTCATATATGGGAAATTATTCAATTTAACAAATACGTATTAGTACAAAGCACAATTCTTGGTTCTGGGGAAATGAATATAATGATTCAATTCGATAAGCTTTTATTAAAATCTTGTTATGTGAACAGCCATGCCAGGGACAGAGGATAGAAAGACAAGATGAAATAAAATAAAAAATCCCTTTGGTCAAGGAGCTTAAAATCTCCAGTTTTCTATAGATGATTAAATATCAGCTATTTTGATGGCCGAGAGATCAGTAACAACTTGAGGCATGATAAAAGACTTCCTTTGAAAGTTGAACCTTGAGTTGAGTCTAAAAAAAGTTAAGCATCATCACTTTCTTCCAAATATGTAGCCTATTACTATGTGACACAGGTTGCAGATGTGGGAGATGGTAGTAATAGCTGTGAGTGGGGTGGTCCAGTAGGAACGTTTTGGGATTTTAGTGACCACTTGTTTTTATTTTTATTTTGTTTTCATTAATTTATAAGTTAAAGAACACATAAGCCTTTCTATGCACACAAGGGCATAAGTTTAACACTTCAATTTTTGACAAACTGAAATAGGGATGGATGCTTATTGATCAGAGGCAGGCTGCAAAATTGCTTAAGAGTTTGGGATCAAGGGCTGTCAATACTGCATAGTTGTGAATCATAACTTCCTGTTTTTCTTCCATTGGAAAAAAAAATCTTCCAAGGTTCTGACATGGGAGTTTAGATAAAGAGGTTTGTTTTGAAAAATATAAATAATTGATTGCTAAATTGGTCAGATGTTCTACTGACTGGCTATATATATATATCCTAGTAAATTACACTTTGTGAATTACTTGTCATGTGTGTCATTGTTGCATTTTGGATAATTTCACAATTTTTTAAAAAAATCCCATTTAAGTAATCTGTTTGCAGGTCAGAAAGTAAGAAAATATAATTGTGTGATGCTCTTATATGTACAAAAATGTAAATAAAATTTATAAATCTGAAAAAAAAAGGTTAAGTACTTTAAGAAGTTGAGGTTAAGAGTGTGTTCTCCTGAATGAATGTGCTCTAAAACTGGGGTTGAGGTAAGATCTTAGCTCAAACCTAGGAAGATGGCTTGATTGTACTCAAAGTTAAGTCCAGTGTAGCAGTCCCTAAGGAAGCAAGCTGAAAATCGGTGATATCCTAAGGAGCTGATTTCTGCTATATATCTTTTGTTTCTCTGTGTGTGTCTCTTCCAAAGAGCCTCTGGAAACATATGTGTCTCTCTGGAGAAGCACCGTGACCAACTTCATTCATTATGTAAGCTTATCAGGGGTACCTCAGCATTCTACCTGTGTGACCTTGAACAAGTTGGTTGACTTTTCTGGTCTTCAGTTTGCTAACACTATACAATAAATAGGTTGTAATAGATGAGATCTAAAGGCCTTTCTAGGAATTAATGTATGTTTTTGTGAATTTACTGTTCCATAGTACTCTAAAATGTTATGAAATACTTACTCATAACAATCCTATGATTTAGACAGAGCTATTATGGGGAAATGTAAGTGGTCATAGATCTATTAAGGGTGATAGGACAGATTTGAACTTCAGTTTCTTCATTCCACACCCATTGTACAACTTCATGACCATCTAGAAAAGGAATTATCTTGATATTCCAGATCAGTTTATTTTACAGGAATCATTGATGAAAATTATCTAAGCTTTCATCTTAATTTGTGAGCCTTTTGCCCCCAAAATTGGAAATGCTGCTCATTTTAAATACAACCTTCTTTCCCCCTCCTACCATTTTGAAGATGACTGCTAGACCCTTTCCTTTTAGACCCTCTCTTCACAAACTTTGAAGACAAGAAAGCAAACTTACCTTAGATTTTCTGGATCATTGGGCCTTTCACAGCAGGTCACATAGTCCTCCACAATGTTTTATGAACTTTAAAACAATGTCCCTCATGAGCCTTGCCTGCCTTGGGAAAGGAAATAAAAGGGAACAGAGAATTTAAATTGCTGGGGATGCACCTGGGATTGAGAATGAAAAACAACAACAATAATGACAACAACCACAGCTCCTAGCTTTTGATCCATTCAGTTTCTCAGGTGCCTTGTGAGCTGGTGGTGATGGACAGTTGACAAGGGATACCTTTTATCTAGTTAGATTGAGGGATGGAGTAAGATAAGGAGAAGAGCATTGGACTTAGTAACTTAAAGAGCTGGGTTTGCGTTTTGGCCTTGCCTCTTACTTACCTAGAGAAGCAAAACTTTTTACCTTTTTGAGCTTATTCCTTTGACTATAAAATGAGGGGGTTGGACTATGTGCTTTCTAAGGATCCTTTTAGCTGTTCTTTCTAAGGACCCTTCTAGCTGTGATATCTAAGGACCTTTCCAGTTCTAAGTATCTGTGGTGTGCCAGGGGTGTAGGGGTATTCAGGGAAGACTACTGCCTCTGGTGTGAGGGATGCTGAGTCTGTTTCAAGGTTGCTTTCCACCTTTTTTGTCCACCTGATTCACCCAACTCTCATCTGTAGCTCCAAGGAACTGTAGTATGAACAGCAAACACACCCTATTAACCTGTTTTGGAAGATGGGCTAAACCAGGTTGAGGGTAACTGAAAAATCTCAACCTCTTCAGTGAGTTGGGGAGTGAAATCGGCTGAAGCAGGCCCTATGGAGCACTTAGAGCTTGGTCACACATCAAAGATGCCAAGGTCCTCTACTGCGTCTAGGGCTATCCCCAGTCATCTTGACTTTAGTCTTGCCACTGGACTTTGATGACTGGTAAAGAGATTGAAGCTGATGACTTCTTGCAACCCTGCCTAACAAGTTCTGTTTATGCGTGAGTCAAAAAATATTTCACATACAGGGCAGCAATTGTGGATATATTGAGAGCTAGAGTCACAACCCTGCACACAGGCATGCAGGCCATAGGGTCATCTTTTCATCGGACCGAAGCAGCAGCACAATTCAACAGCCCCCTGGGTACCTGAATAACCTTTTGTAAGGATGATACTGCTTACCACCTGGCTTGACTAAGAGGCTAGAAAAGATACCTTAAAAATTGTCAGTTTCACCTGACCCTGGCCTTCTGGCCAAGGCAGGTAGGGATCCTAGATGGTGGTTAAAACAAAAATAAATGAGAAAACCTCATGCAAAGATGATTCCACTGACCATCAGTATGTGGAATATATGCATGCTTATGGGTAGCCCAAAATGCAATATACCTGAAAGACAAACAACTCTTGCTAAAAGAGAACTCAGAATGTATCACATCCAAATGTCAGCTCTCAGTGAAACAAGGCTGGCAAATCAAGGCCAGCTTAACTGAAATATGAGCTAGATATACTTTTTCTGGAGTGGTAACAGTGATGGGGAGTCAGTGAAGCTGCCATAACTTTTGCAATTAAAACTAATCTAGCCAACAAGCCTATATCTCTCCCAAAAGGAGTTAATGACAGACTTGTGACAACATGATTGCCACTTGCAGGAAAGTATCACGCCACCATCCTTAGTGTGTATGCTCCCACCGTGACAAATCCTGATAAAGTCAAAGAGAAATTTTATGAAGATCAAAAAACCTTCATCATCAGTGTGCCAGATGAGGAAAAGCTTATAATTCTGGGTGACTTTGGCTTCACAGTAGGCGCAGACTATCAGACATGACAGAAAGTTCTTGGAAAGAATAGAGTTGGGAAACAGAAGCAGCAGTGGGTTACTTACTACTGAAAACTTGTAAGTCTCATGACCTCATCACCAAGACTGTCTTCTGCTTACCTAAATTCAATAAAACTTCATGTATGCACTGTCATTGTAAACATTGGCATTTAATAAATTATGTCATTGCAAGGAGAAGAGATAGATAGAATGTGAGAGTGACAAAGGTGATGTGTGGTACAGAGTGCTGGACTGATCATAGACTTATCCTCTCCAAACTAAACATTTATGTTCAACAAAAGCAGCAGCCTCAAGGCAAGAGGACTACCAGCAGACCTAATGTCAGCAGATTAGAATAGTTCATTGCTAACTTGGAGTTGAGCTAACATATGATTGGTGACAGTGGAACATAAAAGGAATGGGTAGCTTTCAGAGATCTGGTGTACAACATCACATTTATTCATCTGGGACAGAACACTCAAAAACATCAAGATTGGTTTGATGAAAATGATGGGGAAATTCAGAAGCTGCTAAACCAAAACCAAGATCCCTACAGGGTTTACCAGCCAGATAGTTCATCTGTCTCTAAGAAGGCAGTATTTAACTCTGTCAGAAATAAAGTGCAAATGAAGCTTAGAGAGATGCAGGATTCTTGGTTCAGTAAGAAAGCAGATGAAATTCAGTTTTATGTTGATTGTAACAATACAGATCTCTTTTGTGATGCCCTGAAGGCTATTGATGGGCCAACAACCTATAGTGCATCTCATCTAATCAGTGCTGATGGAGCCACATTGATTAGTGACAAGGACATGATCTTGAAGAGATGGGTTGAACAATTTCGTAGTCTTCTCAACAGACCATCATCAATTGATCAGTGCTGAAGTAAGTGACCACATACCTCAGATTGATGTCTATCCCTCTTAAGGCAAACTTTCAATGAAGAAGAGGTTTTGAATGCCATTAGGCTTCTCTCATGTAGCTAAGTGCCTGGAGCTGTTTCTGTTGCAGAAGAAATTTACAGGGCAGGAGGTCCACTGCTCAGACAAAAGTTCTTCCAACTTATATAGCAAGAGATTATCCACAAAAGTTCAAGGATGGCTCTATTATTAATCTCTATAAAGGAAAAGGAAACAGGTTTTTCTGTGATAATCATAGGTCAGTGGGGGTTAGGGCTGTGCTTCCCGCTTAGTCATTGCTGGCAAGATTCTTCCCAGAGTCCTCCTTTAATAGGCTGATCCTTCATCTAGAAGATGATCATTTACGTGAGAGGTAGTATTGCTTCAAAAAGGGCCGAGGGGTGGTGGATATAGTGTTTGCTGCCTGACAACTCCAGGAGATATTCCAGGAGTAAAACAATGGTCTCTACACAATGTTCTTTGACCTGACCAAGGCCTTTGGTACTGTCATCTACCGGACAGCACCACATCATCCATACATGTAACTACTGGTTGCAGCAATTGGAGAAATTATGAATACTGTGGATAAATTTACTTACTTTGACAGTATGATTTTCAGGGATGTCAACATAGGTGATAAGGTTGAAGGATGCATTGCTAGAGTTAGCTCAGGTTTTGGAAGGTTCTGAAGGAAAATGTGAGAGAAAAGAGGTATTAGGTTGCCTGGGAAACTGAAGATCTGCACAGCCATTGTGTTGACCTTGTATGCCTGTGAAATATGGACAGTCTACCAGCTCCATGCCAGGAAACTGAATCGCTTCCACTTGAATTGTCTTAGCAAGGTTCTGAAGATCCCCTGGCAAGATAAGGTCCTGGGCACTGAGATCCTTTCTTAAACTTAACTGCCAAACATGCAAACTCTACTGCAGAGAACTCAACTCAGATGGTCTGGTCACATTGTTTGAATGCCAAATGTACATTTTCCTAAATAATTTTTTTATGGAGAACTCACACAAAGTAAACTTTCATGTGGAGCTCAGAAGAAGCAATACAAGGATACTCTCAAGGTCTCTCTGAAGACCTTTGGAATTAATTGTGAGACATGGGAGACATTGGCACAGGACCACCCAGCATGGTGTGCCCATATCAAAAAATGTGCTGTTCTCTATGAGCAAAACAGAATTGAAGTAGCTAAAAAGAAATGTGAGATGTGTAAATTTAGAGACATTTCCACTCCAAATGTTCATATGTACCATTTGTGCTTGACCTGTGGTAGAGCATTCTGAGCTCATATTGGTCTATCCAGCCACAATTAGAACCATGGTATCTTGACTCCAACATAGTAATGTCATTTTGATCCTCTTCAAGAAAGGACAACAACCAAACGATAGCACCCATACCGTACTTTGTGTCAGGCATCGTGCTAATTGCTGGCAATACAAAACAAGGCAAAAGACAGTCCCTCCCTTCAAGGAGCTTACAGTCTGATGGAGTACTAGTCACTGTATGTGATTCAGCTCCTGATTTCTAATTGGGGAAGAGGAAATATGGTATGCTTGATACCAGACAGGACTTGGAGTCATGGAAATGGGGATTCGAATCCTCCTTTAGATTCTTCCAGGTTGTCCAACTCTCAATAAGTCACTTAACTTGCCTGAGGATCAGTTTTTTTGTCTGTAAAACGAGAAGGATAATAATAGCACCCATCTTCTGAAGTTGCTATGAGGATCAAATGAGATAATATATGTAAATGCTGTGCAAGCCTAAAGGGTTACAGAAATATGAGCAATGATTATTACAGAAGCTGGAAGGGACTGATGAACCCAGGCTCCAGGCATTGGCTCCAGCTGCCCCAAATCTTTGATTAACGTTCTGTAAATAGAAGAATGGAAGTGGAGGGACATGCTAACTGAATGTATAATAATACTGTCTACCTTGAATTTGGACAGTGTGTTATGTTTTAAAAGCCCTTTCACTCTTATTAACATATTTCATTGTCATCACAGCAAAATGAGCTAGGCGAAACAGATGCTATTGGCTCTGTTTTACAAAATAGGAAACTGAGTCCTAAAGAAGGTGAATGACCCCACCTCAATCACATAGCTACTCAGGAATGGAACCAGAAAGAAAAGTCAAGCCTCCTAAATTCAAATCCAGTTTTCTTTCTACTGCATCACAAAGTATGCAAGACAGCATGGTATTGTGGAAAGAACTTTGGATCTGGAGTCCAAGAACTTGACTTCAAATCCTAGCTTTCTCTTACAACCTACATGCTCTTGGACAAATAACCTTATCTCAGTGTCCTTCCTTGAAAAGGAGAGTGTTGGACTATGACCTCTCGAATGCCTTCCAGCCCTAAATCTGTGACCTTATGTATTGTTTGTGTACATATCATTATAACATAATTGAATCTTGGAGATAGGAGGGAATTGAGAAGTCATCTACTCTAAGTCCCCACCCTTCTTCAGTGTCTGAGAGATTTAGCCCTTGATTTGAATAATATTCATGGTGGGGCATTCACTGTTTTATAAGACAGTCCATTTCATCTCTAATAGTTAGAAAGCTTTCTATGAAGAACTAAAATTTCCAAATATTAGTCCAGTGTTTGCCCTTTATAACAAATAAAACATGTTTATTAGCCCTCTTCTCCAGTATAGCCTTTTCAGCATTTGAAGTGATTATATTTTCCCTCAGCTTTCAACCCATATGAAGTATGCCCACTTTCTTTAATTGTTCCTTATTTGACCAGGCTTCTAGAACTTTTTTCTCAAGCTCTAATCATCCTGCTTGATTCTGCCACCTCCCTTCCCCTGCCCTGACCCCAGAAATGCATAGATTCTAGCTGATCTATATCCTTCTGAAGAGAATAGTACCTAGAACCGCACATAATAGCCTAGGATTTACCTAAACAGCCTAGAGGAAAATAGGACTGCAAAGTTAAGGGGAATATTGAAGTTCTATTCCAGTACTACTTTCATAACACTCAAATTTAGTCATATTCAGTGACTAGAAAAGAATTGTTGAGAATAGAAACATGAGACATGTATGAAGCTAAATTCATAATCTGGCGTAGACCTTTTTACAGTGATTGGCATGGACCATTAATTCCTTTCTTATAGCTGTTGCCCTGTCAAGATTTTCTTGACCCATTTCCAAGATCATTATATAACCCAGAATCCATTTTGGTTGTTGATAATGGTTACCAGGCCTACACTATGGACAGAGAGAGGAAATGCTTCCTTCACAGACAGAAACTCTGAGCTCTTAATCCCAGTTCAGCAGAGGGCTTGTAATATGATATAGCAACACAGTGGATATAAAATTGGGAACCTATTTTAACCCTGGACATTTCTCTTATCTACTGCTTTGTCCTCATAAAATCAGAGTGATTTGACCAAATGATCTTTAAGATCTCTCCTACTTTTTAACAGTATCTGTTTATCTAGTGCCATATCTTGGAGTTGTTTTTTTTTTTTCATTCACCTCGGTGTTTTGGTTAGGAACTGGAAAAAGAAAACACCTAGGAACCAGTATTATTTAGGGGGACTGAAATATCATTTGTCTTTCTTCTACATATAACTAATAGGTAGATATCTTGGGAGAAAGGCTATACATGGTTAACAGATAAAGCCATTATACTACATAGCTTTGGCTTTGGCAGAAACTGCAAGGTGAACATAACTGACTAGTAATTATAAAGCCATTGGGTTAAAGAGTTAATCATGATATTAATTGGGAGGCTAATATAAGCCTTTGTGGGCTTAAAAAAAAGAAAGAAAAGGCCTACATTTAAAACAAAATGAGAATCATTTGTTTGAGCTGTCTTTATACAATAATTATTTATAAAATTGTCTCCCCCCCCCTTCTCTATTTTATATATTGATATTTATTTGCTTTCCTCTGGCCAATCTCCAGGCTTGCTGCCCCTAACTTCTCACCAAAATGCATACACACACACTCACTCAGTCTCTCTCTCTTTCTCTCTCTCTCTCTCTCTCTCTCTCTCTCTCTCTCTCTCTCTCTCTCTCCTTCTCTCTTTTTCTCTCTCCTCTCACTCTTTCCTCCTCTTTCTCACACACACATACTTCTGCATAGTCTTTCCCTCTTCTTTCTCTTTTCTTTCTTTCTCTCACACACATATACATACAGTCTTTCTACTCTCTGTTCTCTCTGCCTCTCTCTGTCTGTATGTCTATGTGTGTCTTCCTCTCTCACATACACATGTACCCAGTCTGTCTCAGTCTCTCTCTCTCCCTCTCTTTCCCTTCTTTGTGTCTCTCTCTTATCTCTCTCTAACTTTCTTATCTCTGTCTGTCTCTGTCTCTGTCTCTCTCACGCACATACAACATGACAGAATTCTAGGAGAAACTACTTTGATGTCTCATCAGGGCAAAGAGGAAAACTTACCATTTTCAAAGTCTACCTGACTGAATGTAAGCTTTGTTAACAATTCTCTAATAACCAACAAGTATTTGTTATGAGCTAGACGCTGGAGACAGGAAGATCAAAATGAATCAGCCATTGCCTTTTCATTCTATTCATGGAGAAAGTGTGTTCAATCAAAAATACAAGTAATACAGAATAAAATAAAATAAAATAGGGATAGGCTAGAAATTGGGCCTGTCATCACATTGGCATTATCAACTCCCAGATGACAACACTCTCCCTAATAATGTAGGGCAGTTACCTTGTCTGTTACTTAGATTATCAGAGAGCTGCCTAGAGTTCTGAGAGAGATAGTCATTTGCCCAAGGTCCACACAGCGAGCGTGTGTCATATGTAGGACTTGCTTCTAGGTCTTCCTTGGTCTGAGACCAGCTCTCTATCTCTATTCTGTCTTCCTCTACAAAAAAAGTAATAGGGATTTTTTTTTTTAAAGAACAAGGGAAGAGGACTAGTAAAATAGCTGAGGGGAATCAGGAAAGGCTTCATGTGGAAGTTGAAACTTGAGATTTTTTTTTTTAATGTTCATTTTTTATTGAAAGATATATTGTCATTACATTAGGTTCAGGACTATAAACAATATGTGATGTATCTAAACAATTCTGAACATTATCAAATTAGGCAGCTTCAAGTTTTATTATTATTGGCAAGAAAATTACTTTCTGATTGTTAGCAGCCATAAGCAAATATAAAAAATGGTTAGAAGACTGCCTTCCATGGTAGTAAGTTATTCTTTAAGAGTAGTACAACAACATGTGACACCGGGTATCAATTTAAATTTCTCCTCACCACAGCTGATATATAGCATAATAAAGGCCTGTTTGACAACAATGGGTATGTTTTTACTCACTTCCTTTCAAATATCAGCAATAAAGCTCCACCCTGCAAGTGAGCAAACTTGGTATAGAATTGGAGATTATTATTTTTTTTAAGAACAGAAAATTATGGCCCACTTCCCACCTGCTTCTAACTTATATAACTTTTCCTTTCTAAAATAATTATCCCATTAGATACAACCTTATCTATAATTTTCTATACCTCTGTCTATATCTACCTATAGCCATCCTTATGTAACAGTGTGACTATGTGCTTATAAAGGGCTATTTGTGAGAGGTGACAAGTTCACCTGCAGAACTCTTACTCCTCCTGTGGCCCGCCACCTTTGGAATGGAGGTATCACCCGTCTTTTCTAACTACTCCTCTCTTCCCCTGACCAGGTCTGATATACTCTCTAGTCATCACTGCCTACCTTACTGGGTAGAATTTGTGAACATGTATGGAGTAGAATAATGGGGAAATTATATGACCCAACATGCCAGCCCAGGCCTAACTGATAGAAATTGCTGTTGGAAATTCCTTAATGGAAAACCCTGGATTCATACTTTATTTCTTACCCTGTCTTGAGAAATTTATAAAAAATATTTGAACAAATTAGTCAAATTCTTTTTCTTTAACTTCAGGGTCATTGGCTAGGGGAAAGATTTCAACAGTTTCACCAGAGATCTTTGAATTGCCACTAGCTTTCTCTCTGATTTCTCACTCCAAAGAAGGAAACTTGAGGAGGTTTTTAAAAGAAATGGAGTATTTTAATACACTAAATTGGTATGTCTTGGCGAGATAAAAAGACTTCCTAGATCAGTCGTTCTCAACCTTCCTAATGCTGGGACCCTTTAATATTCGTGTGTGGGTGTATCTGCATGTGGGTGGACCTGCCTGGAGATGGATAGAGGAGTGGTGTCTCCATTCCTAAGACCATCAGAAATATGTGTTTCTGATGGTCTTAGGCAACTCCTCTGACCCCTGTGAAAGGGTTGTTCGACCCCCAAAGGCGTTGTGACCCAGAGGTTGAGAACCACTGTCCTAGATGATCCAAGTGACGAAAGAACCCTCTCTGTCCTTTTGTCTTTCACAGACAAGTCTAGCTAATGTGGGTGACTTCTTTTTACCAGAGAGTTAACAGCTCAGTCATCATTTTTTAATTAATTAATTAATTTTCTTGTTTACGTCACTCATTTCTATGAGATTTTGAGTTACAAATTTTCTCCCCGTCTTTCCCCAACCCACCACCCCAAAACAGCAATCCTACTGTTTGGCCCCCTCCCCCAATCTGCTCTCTCCTATGTCCTCCACCATCATTCCTCTGACTTTCCAGTAGGGCAGGATGGGTCTCCCTGCCCCAGTGCCTGTATATCTTAATTCCCAGTTGCATGTATTTAATAATAATAATAATATATACATATACATTTTTAACATTTGATTGTAGAACTTTAAATTCTAGATTCTTTCCCTTCCTCCCTCATCATCCACACCTACTGGAAGGACAAGCAATTCAATACAGGCTCTACATGGGTAATTACACAGAACATCTCCACAGTGGACATATTGTGAGAGACTAATTATATGTCCCTCCTTCTTATCCTGCCCCCCCTTCTGTTCTCTACCCTGTTCCTGTCCCTTTACAGAAATATGTACCTCCAGCAACCCTCCCCCCACCCCGCCCTCCCCTCCATCATCGCCCCATCTCATCCCCATCTCCCTTACTCTCCTGTGTGGCAAGATACGCAGCTTAGAGTTTA
>CM053585.1:55747061-55766921 GCA_028646515.1 Pseudochirops corinnae
CTCTCTCTCTCTCTCTCTCTCTCTCTCTCTCTCTCTCTCTCTCTCTCTCTCTCGACTTCAGTCTCCAGGATTCTTCCTCTACCAGGAGCCACCAGGAGGAACATTCCTGATTCCAATTCTCTGTCTCTGGAATTCTTCTTATATACACACACTGGCCTCCCATCTCAGCCAATCCCCTCCTGCCATGTCAGCAACAGTAGACAGAGTTCACACCCTCTGTTCACACAGGAGACAGAGTTCATACTTTATTTCACACAGGAGACAGAGTTCACACCCTCTGCCTCTTTCACAGAAGTACTTAGCCCTTAGTTACTAAAGACCAAGTACCTGCTAAATAAATTACCATTACACAGGCTTGTGTTTTCTTAGGGCTCCTCCCACTAAATAGCAAATGTCAAGGTTCTACCATCATCCAAACACATTTACGTCTATAGCATTTTAACATTTACAATATTCATTATTCCATTTAATCTACAGAAAAGAATGAGATAGATATTACATATGATAATAATAATAATAATAATAACTGGCAATCATAGAGCATTTCAAAGTTTAAAGAACAGTTTACACATACTATCTTGAGACTCACAGTAACCCTCTGCAATTATCTGGGATTACTGTGCCCATTTTATAGGTAACAAAATTGAGCATCATGGAAGTTAAGTAATTTATTCATGGTAATAACAGAAATAAGAATAAATGACATTTAGATACCACTTTAATGAATCTAAAACATTTTTATGTCACAAAAACTCCATGATGTAGACCCTATAGACATTTATAATTCATTTTGCAGCTGAAAAAGCTGAGCCTGAGATTACATAGCTTGTCATTTTTACACATCCAGCAAGTGTCAAAAGTAATAAGTGAAGCCAAGTCCTCCTGACTTTAAGCCCCTCCCTCTTTTCACTATGCCACCAGTTACTTCCATGTTTTCAGATTTCAAAGAAGAGGTTCAGAGAGGCAACAAATGTGCTGAACACCACAATAATAAATAATGAGGCTGCTATGAATTTAGGCCTTCTGATTCTAAAATAAGTGTTCTTTAGTTACTATCATTTCCTAGAAACACTTGGCCTTGCTCTATATCAATAAGCCTCTAGAACAGTGGTTCCCAACCTTCCTAATGCCCTGACCCTTTAATACTTGTATGTGAGCGTATCTGCATGTGGGCGGACCTGTCTGGACACTGATAGAGGAGCAGTGTCTCAGTTCCTAAGACCATTGGAAATATGTGTTTTCCAATGGTCTTGGGTGACCCCTGTGACCCTTGTGAAAGGGTCGTTCGACCCCCAAAGGGGTCGCAACTCACAGGTTGAGAACAGCTGCTCTAGAAAGAGATTATTGAAAATGATCTGATTGGCAGTATATGAATACAATATATAAAAGTGAAAAGTATTTCACTTCTTTTCCAGGTAACTTTTTTTTGAACAACAAGGATAGAGGGAGCCTCGAAGACAATGTCCCTGGAGCCTAAGACTTATCTTTTGGGAATAAATATTTCAGAGAGAACTTGCTTTATTTCTTAAGTTAAGGGATTCATACAAGTCTTTCTGCTCTGAATTATTCCATCCCAACACTATCTGGCACATGTGTAAGTTTATATAATGACCTCTGGGTCAGAGTCCAAAGAAAACTGTGACTTGTACTTGTTTGTTTGTTTGTTTTTTAATAGTAGAGCCAGGGGCAAAAAGGGCATTCAGTCAACAAGTCTATGTTGCTATTAAGTTGGTCAAAAAGAGTTTGATCCTGTACTGAACCGGGCAACTTGACAAAAGTGATGGTTGTAATAAAAACACATATAAGACTGGGCTACCTGGACTATGTTTCTGAGACACTCTCTATCCCTACTGTCCAAAAAGGAAAAAAAAAGGGAAAAAAGACAGTATTTCACTTTTATATACTGAATTTAAATGATTTATGAACCCTACCATGTGTTTTTAATGTTCTTTTTATTTTAATCCAAATGAGATAATGAACCCATGGTCTGTTAATCTCATTTTTTTTTCCCTTTGCATTAATGCTTAATTATAATAATGTTGTGCATCGCATTTGACTCCAACCTATCCCTAATCCAGAATCCCCAAAGAATTGTTAATAGTTCAATCAATTTCCAAATTGTGCATTTTCTCTGCCTTCGGATTTAATTGCAATCATCATAGAAGGCATTATGGGCATATGCTATTAAAATGAAGTAATGAGATAAAAATATATATGGTTTTTATATCTTTAAAATAAAATTCAATCAACCAATTGTTATTGAGTACCCATACTGTGGAAGGCCCTATGTGAAATTGGTTTCACTCAAGAGGAGTAGCTTTTGCAAGCAGACCTTCACATCTGCGTAGTTTTGCTATTATAATTAGAATTTGTAGGTGGATATAATGTTAGTTTAACTAGCTCCTTTGTTTAGGACTCGGAGCACTGCAAGGCACTTGTGTGAAAATATGCAGGGATCAAGTTTTGACACTGCTTAGATTTCATGACAAAGTGACGATTTTGTGTAGTAGGAAGGATAAAAACAAAAACAAAAACACTGGATCCCATGTCAGGATACACGAGTTCTAGCTTCAGTTTATCTAAGCTGTTTAGTTCCTTCAGCATCCACCGTAGGAGTATGCACATAGTAGGTATTTTATTCCATTTAGCTAAGCTTTGTGTCTTCTACAATTTCTATTACAGGACTCTGCACATGGCAAGTGATTTAGAAATATGTGTTTCAATTGTTCAAATGGATTTAAAAGACATTGCTTAATGTCTTTGCCACCATAGTCACTTTACATATTTACACTTCATTTGAGCCCCACAACAATTCTTTATAAATTCTACATGCATTATTACTCTCATTTTACAGATGAGGAAAGTGAGACTTAGTAAGGTGAACCAATATGCCTCATCATACAGTAAATACATAACAGGTTCAGGATTCAAACTCTTGTGTTTTCTGACTCCAAGTCTAGAATTCTACCCATTACACCATACTGTCTTTTCAAATTAAATCAGTCTGACCAAGCATAAAAACTAGTGGTGTGTGGTTTGTTTTTTTCTGAATTGAACTGACTCAGCTTGTAAGTTACATACTCATGTGGATCTGCTCAAAGAATGAGAGAAGTCATTTAGTTTTAAGCTCCCCTTTGACCAACACATGTATCATCTTGGTTCCATCCTGGACAAGGAACAAAAAAAGGCCCTCTATTCTCAATCTTTACTAATTCTGGTCATTATCTGGAAGGAAGGTGGAAAGGGGAAGAAAGAAGAGGAGGGGAGAGGAGAAGAGAGGTGAGGAGACAAAAAAAATAAACAAAAAAACTCATCATTCCCTTCTACAAAGCCATAGTCAACTCTATAGAGAGGAAATAGAGAGATTGTGCTGTTGTATAAAGAGCTCTAAGATTTGTAGGCAGAAGGGTTAGAACTCCAAATTAACTATGTGATCGTAAACAAATCTTTTTTTTTCTGTGCCTCAGTTTCTTTATCTATTAAATGGAGACAATCATACTTGAATTACCTCATTTAGTTTATGTTAAGGAAAGTGCTTTGGCACTTTATAAATGTGAAATATTATAATTATGACATTGTACTTTGGTCGTAGCAGTTCCAGAAAAATAGAACACATAAAAGAAATGAACGTGGTCCAGGAAAGTCACATGACTTCCCTGAGCCTCAGTGTCCTCATTTGTAAAAATAATGGGGTTTGCAATATGTTACTTCTATCCTTCCTGTCCTAAATTCATGCTTATGTAAAATGGATATGGAACAGGGAGCAAGATTATAAAGAATAAAAAAAATTATAGTATTTCAGAATTGGAAGGGACCTCTGAAGTCATATATTCCAACATTTAACTGAACATGAATGACTAGTCCAACATACCCAACAAACAGCTATTCAGCATCTGCTAAAAGACCCCTAACAACAGCCAGTGTGCTGCCTCCCAAGAAAACTGTCCTTTTTTGATTACAGTTCACATTCTTAGGAACTCTCTTCCCCACACCCACACCCACAACCCATTTACATAGAGCTGAAATCTACCCCTCCATAACTCTTGGCCACTGCTCTGAGGTCTAGCCTCTTGTGTCCAAATCAAAGTCAAAAACCTCTTCTCCATGACAACCTTTTAGATATTTAAAGACAGCTCTAATGCCCCTCCACTGCCACCCTCAGGCTCAAGTCTTTTCTCTAGGCTAAACACATTAAGAAGATGAGATTTTCTGTGACCTGTTTATATAACAATCCTGAATGTCTGGAATTCATTAAAAAAAAACAAAACTTGGACTGAAAAGATAAATGTTTGGTCCCCTTTGAATCTAGTAGGAACTACTTTTTCTTTTCTTTTTCTCTAAATAATTTTAACTCAGGCAACTAGGTGGCCCAGTGAATAGAGCACCTGCCCTTGGAGTCAGGAGGACCTGAGTTCAAATCCAGCCTCTGACATTTGACACACTTACTAGCCATGTGACCTTGGGCAAATCACTTAACCCCAATTGCCCTGCCTTCCCCCCTCAAAAAAAAAAGGCAAGTAAATAATTTTAACCTATTAAATATTTTCCAATTACATTTTAAAAGAATTTATCATTTATAAAATTTTGAGTTCCAAATTCTCTCCCTCCTTTCTGTTCCTCTTCCACCTTTTGAGGAGGCAAAAAATACAATATTTATTATACATGTGAAGTTATGCAAAATGTAGTTCCACATCAGTCACATTACAAAAGAAAACACGCACACAGAGAAAAAAAATAAAGTTTAAAAAATTATGCTTCAATCCGCACACAAAGTTCACTTGCTCTCTCTCTGGAGGACAACGGCCTTTTACATCATGGGTCCTTTGGAATTTTCTTGGATCACGGTCTTGATCAGAGTAGCCTTTAATAGTTAATAACAATATTACTGTTACTACATACAGTGCTATCCTGGTTTTGCTCACTTCTCTTTTCATTAGTTCATATAAGGATTCCCAGGAAACCATCCTTCTCACCATTTCTTTTAGCACAGTAGTATCCTATTACAATCATATACCACAGCTTATTCAGTCGTTCTCCATTTGATAGGCTTCAGTTGCCAAATTTTGGCCATCACAAAATGAACTGCTATAGATATTTTTGTACAAATAAGTCCTTTACATTTTTCTTTGGTCTCTTTGGGAATAGTATTTCTAGGTCAAAGTATATGCACAGTTTTATAGCCCTTTGGACATAGTTCCAAATTGTTCTCCAGTTCACAACTCTACCAACAGTGTATTGGTGCATTGGTGTTCCAATTTCTCCATATCCCTTTTAACATTTATCATTTTCCTTTCTGTTCATATTAGTCAATCTGATGGGTGTCACATGGTATCTCAAGAATTGTTTTAATCTGCATTTCTCTAATCAGCAGTGATTTAAAACATTTTTTTATGTCACTATTGATCACTTTGATTTCTTTCTCTAAAAAGCCTGTTCATATCATTTGACCATTTATCAATTGGAGAATTGCTCATAATTTTATAAATTTAGCTCAGTTCTCTATATATTTGAAAAATTAGTCCTTTATCAAAGAAACTTGCTGCAACATTTCCCCCCATTTCCTGCTTTCCTTCTAATTTTGGCTGCATCAGATTAGTTTATGCAAAAGGAATGGTAAACTCAGGAAAGTTGTCATTATAATTCAAACTCTTGTGTATGTTAATTCCAAGTCCAGAATTCTACCCACAATACCACCTTGCTTTTTTCTAAATTGGTCTCACCCAGCATAAAATCATTTGGGTTTGGGTTTTGTTTTTTCTCCTGAATTGGACTGACTCAATTGGTAAATAAGTATTAGGTTCATAAATCTCATACAGATCTGCTAAAAAAAAAAAAAACAAGAGAAGTCATTTAGCTTTAAGCTCCCCTTTAGCTAAAAAGGACTTTGCAGTTGAGAGGGAATTTTCTCAAAGTTTAAAATGCCATGTTGTTAAGCCAAGCATGAGCAGTTTTCCAGAGGATCACTGCTGTGAACAGCTTCAAGGTTCCGATTACATAGTATAGTGAACTCTCTATTTATTCAGTAACAAACTAAGACAAAACATTGACAGAAATGAAGGTACAGCATTCACAATGTTATGACACAAGATATCATCAAAATGGCCGCATAGTTTTCACCAAAGTGATCACATAGTTTTAAGCAAAAGATATCAAGTCCCCTTAATGGATACAAAGTACAAAGGTCAAATTTCTCCACCCCTAGGTCACATTGTCTTAATCTCTCAGTCAAAAAGTCTTCTTTCTTCTTAACTGGAGATTAGTTTCCAATCATCCTTAATTCATTCATACTGAAGAGGTACAGGATACAGAGTACAAAATCCTCCCACACCTAGGCCACAGCAAATCATGATCTTCTCAGCACTAAATACCTAAGGAGAGGTCTTTTCATCTTGATTTGAGACAGGCTCTCAGATTCCATGGTTCCTCTTCCATGGTCCAGCTCCTATCTGAATCCAACCAAATGTCACCTGATTCAAAGGCAGACAGCTCCCAACTTCTCGTCCAGCTCCTTGTCCAGTTCCTGTTCCATACTGCAGCTCACAGTGACCAGTCCACTTCAAGTCCTTCACAGTTTCTGTTCCTGGGAAGACAAAGCTTAAGAAAGCCACAATAACATTCATTCACATTGCTGGCAACATCAACAATTCACAATCTGACTGTGAAATCAACAAAGACCCAACAACAAGGTCTGAGAAATCAACACAAATCATCAGTATGGTCCCAGGACCTCTGAAAACATCAGCAAGACCCTCCTCCAGGACTTTGGTACACAAACAACAAGAAAATCCTCTTTCAGGGCTTCTAAAGCAGCAAGGTCCCAGGGCTTCTATAACAACAGCAATGTCCTCTATTAGCAGACAAATCTGACAAAGTAACATCAAAACAGCCAAAGTACTGGCACCACAGCCATGCTTCCTCCCAGTTCTCTCTTTTCATTTCTCAGTTCTTCTCAGTTCTCAGTTCTGCCACCACAAGTTCTGTTCTCAAGTCTCTCTCTCTAGCCTGGGCCTTTCCTTATGTATGATCATTAGCTCATCCCTGCCCACCCCTTCCTGTTGCATCAGCAAGTTCCTCCCACTGTGGGATTCACAAGTTCTGTTTTGTTTTGTTTTGTTTAAACAAAGACTTGACATAATCAAGCAGGGAAAAAACAAAGTGCTAAGTACTTATTTGCTTGCCATTACAAGAGGCAGGGGAGATCTTCAAATCCACATTACCATTACACATGAACAGTGTGGAGACAATGAACGTGGACTTTACTGAACTTGGTTCAATAAAATTCATGTCTACTAGAATTAAGGAGTCACCTGCTGAGGTTTAAATGAAGTAAGTGTACAACAAAACAAAAATGGGTTCAATCCCACCATGTATAGTACCTAGTATTTGGCCTACAGGGGTAACAGAGTGTGGGAACACATTCTAAACACAGAAACAGAAAAACCTACATTTGAGGCATCTCCTTGCCACTTAATAGTTATATGATTTTGGACAAATCATCTAACTCCTCCCCGAGACTACCTCTTTCATGGGTGTATTGGAAGGTAAAAATAGTTTCTAAAATGTTCTACATAGAGGGTACCTCAAAATCTCAGAATGTTAGAATATCACACACAAAGCATCAGTTCTGTAAGGATCCTGAGAGCATCAAACTTCAGAATGTAGAATATCAGAGCTGAAATGACTTGTAAGCACAAAATATTAGTGCATAGGATATTTGAGCTAGAAGACACCACAAAACCATAAAATTGTAGCCCAGAATGTTATAACTAGAAATGACATTAGACCACAAAGAAACCTTAGACCAAAGAATATGAGACCAACAGAATATGGGAGCTGAGATGACATTAGAAAATAGAAAATTAGAGCTGGAAGGGATTATATCATGCTTCCAGTCCAACTCTCTTTGTCTACAAAGAAGAAAACCAAGGTGTAGACTATGAAAGGGGCTTATTCAAAGTCATACAATGAGTTATTGCAGACTTAGGACTAGATAGGATTCAGATCTCTTGACTTTTAGTTACTCTTTCCGGTACTCTGAGTTTCCTTTGGAAGTGCTTAGTAATGACAAAGTACTATATAAATGTGAGTTACTTCAAAGACAGGATCACAAAGAGGAAGAAAATATATTGCAGACACTTTGCCCCTCAATTACTTTTAATTATGATATAATTTAAATTATTGTGTTTTTATTTGCCCATGATAGACTGAAGTTGCCAGTTTAATATACAGCATTATCCAATAACACTGCTAGGTTCTTGAATACTGTGTTACTTTGGCTTGGATTCTTGGTACTACTCTTAGTGTGTCTGATTCCACATTGAGAACTGCTACACATAGCATCATTTTGGTTTGTTTATTTTTTTTCTTTTTCTTTTGTTCTTTTCCTTCTATTAATGAGGTCTAGTATTGAATGTTAGAAAGACATTATTAAAAAAACATACCAAATATAACGATTTCATCATGCTGTTCTTTATGCAAAAAGACAAAAAACAGAGCTCAGAGAACACTAGATCTTCCCCTTACATGACTGAGTACAGGTAATAAATCCATATCACTGAATGTTTTCAGAGGGTCCAACTTTAATCAAGTAACTTACAATAAATATAAGTAACAAATGGACTTGGTCATCACATTTGTACCAAACAGGCTGTATTATTCATACCTCCAAAAAGATTAATTCTAAGCAGATAGCTAGATGTCCCATATTTATTTTATTAATATATCTGCTTACTTCTCTACCAATGGCCCTCTTTGTTCTTACAGATTTATTTGCATAAACTTCAGATTACTGCCTAAGAAAAATCTTTAGGCCAACAAGAATTTATCAAAAAAAAAAATAATAAAGAGGCTTTCGTTCACAATTATAATGCATTGTAGTAAGCTGGGGTGAAGCATCATCTCACATTGATCAGACACTAGCTAGCAGCGTAGTTAGTTTTTTCTAATTAGAAATCAGAATAGAATTTATACATAGATTACAAAATGGCATTCTGTTATGCTGTTTTGCCAAATATCTCTTTTTAAATGACCGATCATCTTTATTTGAAGATTAGATCACATTATTCTTCTCATTCAAAATATATATCACAGTGAGAGAAGCTTTCAAGCCCTCTGCTACTATCACATGCAGATAGATCATTGCAATTGTTTCAAAAAGATACACAGATTGCCCGAGGAAGCAACTGGTACCCTAGGCCACTGTGCAGTTCTGGCAATGATAATCATAGCCATCAGTCACTGATGTTACTGTATTCCAGACTGTTCTCGGGGATTTCTATATGTCTTGTTCTCTTATTTTAATTTTTCATATCTTCATAAGTCATTCTATATCAGAGATTTAGAATGCAAACTGAATTCTGTTTGGCATCAAGAGGCAAATACAAAAATATATGACTATTCTATGGACTTTCAGTGAGTTCTTGGTTGAGGCTCTACACAAATGTTCTATTCCTGTTCCACAACATAGAGGGGAGGTGACTGATTTCTCAAAGCCTGTGAGTTGCTGGACTTCATCAGTCAGGAATGTTGTTGGCCACAGAGATAAAATCATAGGTCTGTGACCCCTCTCACAATCTCCAAAATATTCAAGACATTGTGCCAAGAGCTAGGAATACAAAGAAAGGCAAAAAATAAGCCTTGCTCTCAAGGAGCTCACCTTTTAAGGAGAGGGAGACAGCATTCAAACAATAATGTACAATGCATAACCTATATTTAGATTACATGCTACCTTGGGAAGTGGGGGGAGGGTGGAATTTAGAATTCAAAATATTACAAAAGTAAATGTTGAAAACCAAAATAAATAATTTTAAAAACAAGTTACAAACAAGTTATACAGGATAAATTGGAAATAATCTTAGAGAAAAAGAACTAGCATGAAGAGGAATGGTTTCTTGTAAAAGGAGAAGTGAGATCATAACTGGGAACTAAAGAAACTCAGGGAAGCCAGAAGGTAGAGATGAGGAGGGGAAAAATTCCAGGAAGAGGAGAAAACCAGCAAAAATTCATGGAGCTAGAGGATAATTGTCTTTTGTCAAAATAAGCAATTAGGACTGTCATTGATTTGGTGAGTATGATGAGGGGATTAAGATGTAAGAAAACTGAAAAACTAAGAGAAGGCCAGGTTATAAAGGAACTTAAAAGTCCAGCAGAGGATTTTATATTTAAACCTGAATGTAATAAAGAGTCAGTGGGATTTATTAAATAGCTGAGTATCATAGTCAGATCTGTGCTTTAGGAAGATCCTTTCAACAGCTGAATGGAGGATGATTTGAGTGCAGAGAGACTTGAAGATGGAAGATAAACCAGCAGGTCATGGCAATAAAAAAAGGCATAAGAGGTAGAGGTCTTGTCTTCACTGAGGTGCTGGTCATGTCAGAGGAGAGAATGTATTATAGGTGAGACACGTTAGAAAGGTAGAATTGAAAAGACAACTTTAATGAATATATGAAGATGGGAGATTAAACCCTAATTTTCTGTATCATCTAGAAGTCCAGCTTAGCTATAAAATAATTAGACATGTCTAGATAGGTATCCATACAATAAAGAGTGATCTGACCCTCTGTTGGCCCTTTTTGTCTATATTCTTTGGGATATATGGGGTATGCAGGGAGGACTAGCACCTATGGCACGATGGCTTGCCAAGCCCTTTTCAGAGCTGTTCATTTACCTTCTGTGCCCCCCTTCACCCAACTCTCCCATGTGGCTCGAAGAAGCTGGAGCACACACATTGACCATACTCTGGTAAAACCATCTAGGCAGATGGGCTAAATGAAGATTGAGAGTAACACATAGGCCTCAGTCCTGTTGGTGAGTTAGGGGGATGTCTACCCCAAGCATGTGAAGACTTTCCCCAGTAGAATAAGTGATAAGAACAATTTGTTTCAACAGTCATGAAGGTGGCTGGAACAGGTACTGTGGAGCATTAAGAGCTTGGTCAGACACTGAAGATGCCAAGATCTTCTACACATCCTGGGACAACACCAGTTGTCTTGACTGTTGTCCTGCCATTGGACATCTATGACTCAGGAAGAGAGAGTGAGGTTGACAACTTTGCACAACTCTGCCTCACTTAAATATAATTCACTCACAAGTCAAGACATCATGTGATGTCTTTGTCCTCTTCATAAAATGAAGGATGAACAACAATGGACAGCTAGCTAGTGTTGTACTGGGTCTGGAGTCAGGAAAATCTGAATTAAAATCTGGCCTCATATAAGTCATTTACTAGCTGTATGACCCTCGGAAAGTCACTTAACCCCTATTTGCCTGACATTCATCTGTAAAACAGGGACACACTGAAGAAGGAAATGGCAAACCACCCAAGTGTCTTTGCCAAGAAAAGCCCATGGGACTGTGTCATGGAGTCATGTAGAATTGGACACAACTGAATGACTAAACAGCAACAAAAACAACAAATGTACAAGTTCCATGAGCTGCCAGGTAGAGAAAAGTTTCCCTATCTCCCACCTGGTCATCATTTGCCCCTGAGCACATCCCCTTCATTCTTTCTGGTTATTTGGTGAATGTGCGTTCTAATTAACTGACTGACTACCAGACAATCTCTCATAACCATCAAAAGTTCCACTTGCTAAACCTCAGACCACAGTAGAATCCACTAGAGTGGTAGTGCCAAACAATAGAGAAAATGCCAGTATACAGATGTAGAAAGAAAAGACCCTGCAACAGCTTTGGGGATTATGACTCTCATAACAGAGACAAATGTTTGTTATAGAATCTAGAAAGGTGTCAATCCTAAAAGACCAGCAGAGAGTTATGCCTAAAGAGAACCTAATAAGGACTCCAAAACTGAGAAAATGATTTTCAAGACAGGATTACTGAGGAACCTCTCAGCTTAATTTGTTCTCTAAATTTTCTTCCTCCCAATGTACTTTAAATTTGAGCTTACTGTCCTCAAGAACCTGGTGTATGAAAAAGAAGATTGTATACTGTGGGTTAGGAGAAACGTTTTGAAACTACTTTTTCAGTAAATACCTTTTCTAGAAGCTATTAAAGTTTTGCTGGTTGATCGATAATGGAAATTGTGCCAAATGGGGGCTTATAGGTGACAGTAGTAAAAACCACAACCTCACAAGGGAAATCCAAGAAGCCAGGAGTTTTTTGGGAACTCAACTTTCTAGCATGAGTAAGGATTGGAAGAGTGAGGGTGGATTGGCTACTGCTCATATATATAACCTATACATGTGTAACCACGCAAAAAATTTCCATAAGAGTCATGTTGTGAAAGAAAATATAAATAAAAAATATTCAAAAATAAAGAAAGCAAAAAATGTATGCTCCAATCTGTACTCATGCACCATTAGTTCTTTCTCTCGGGGTAGGGATACTATTTTTCATCACAAGTCCTTCGGAATTGTCTTGGATCAATATATTGCTGAAGACAGCTAAGTCATTCACAGCTAATCATTTTACAATTATGACTGTTACTTTGTAGGCACCACATTTCACTTCATATCAGCTCGTGTAAGTTTTTCCAGGATTTTTATTTCCTGAGAGCATCCTGCTCATCATTTCTTAGAGCATGATAGTATTCCATCATAATCACAGACCACAATTTGTTCAGCCATTCCCCAATTTATGGGCATCCCCTCAGTTTCCCATTCTTTGCTACCAGAAAAGAGCTGCTATAAATATTTTTGCACATATAAGTTCTTTTCCTTTTTTCTTATCTCTTTCAGGATACAGACCTAGTAGCTGTATTGCCAGGTCAAAGGGTATGCACGGTTTTATAGCCCTTTGAGCTGGGCAAAGTTTCAAATTGTTCTACAGAATGATTGAATCAGTTCACAACTCCACTGATGGTACCTTATTTTTCCCACATTCCCTCCAACATGTATCATTTTCCTTCTCTGTCCTATTAGCAAATCTAATAGGTATTCATTAGTAACTCAGAATCGTTTTAATTTGCATTTTTCAAAAAAATAGTGAGTTCGAATATTTTTTCATAAGGCTATAGATAGCTTTGATTACTTCATCTGAAAACTGTTCAAATCTTTTGATCAGTTAGTTGTCAATTGGGGAATGGCTCTTATTTTCATAAATTTGACTCAGTTCTCTGTGTTTGAGAAATGAGGCCTCAATCAGAGAAACTTGCTTCAGAATTTTTTTCACAGTTACTACTGCTAACTGTATTTCCTTCCATCCTATTTCTCAACCCTGTTTATTCCCTCTCTCCTTTTACCTTGTCTCTCCTCAAAAGTGTTTGGCTTTGGATAACCAGCTCTCCAAATCTTCCCTCCCTTCAGTTATCCTCCCCCCCTTCTCTTATCCCTTTCCCCTCCTATTTTCCTATAGGGTAAGACAGATTTCTATACCCATTTGAGTGTGCATGTTATTCCCTCTGAAATGATTCTGAGTAAAGTAAGGTTCACTCACTCCTTCTCACCCCCTCATCTTACCCTCCACTGTAATGGCTTTTTCCTACCTCTTTTATGTGAGAGATTTTACCCTATTCTATCTTTCCCATTCCTTTTCTCCCAGTACATTCCTCCCTTGCCCTTTAACTTTATTTTTTAAGATATCATCCCTTTATATTCAACTCACAATTCTGTCTTTTGTCCATATACATACATATATATATCATATGTGTATGTTATGTGTAATATATATGTATATACACACATAAAAATATATAAACATATATACATAAATTTATATATACTCCTCCTAACTGCCCTAATAATGAGAAAGTTCTTATGAATTACAGGTATCATATTCCACATAGGAATGTAAACAGTTTAACCTTATTAAGTCCCTTATGCTTTCTCTTTCCTATTTACCTTTTTATGCTTCTCTTGAGTCTTGTATTTAAAAGTCAAATTTTTTATTCAGTTCATCAAAGATGTTTGAAAATCCTCTATTTCATTGAATATCACTTTTTCCCCTGAAGAATTATACTCAGCTTTGCTGGTAGGTGATTCTTGGTTATAATGCTATATGGCTATAATGGTTATATGGTTATAATGCTTTGCCTTCTGGAATATCATATTTCAAGTCCTCTGATCATTCAATGTAGAAGCTGCTAAATCTTGTGTTATCCCAACTGTGACTCCACAATACTTGAATTGTTTCTTTCTGGTTGTTTGCAATATTTTCTCCTTGATCTGGTAGCTCTGGAATTTGGCTAAAATATTCCTGGTAGTTTTCATGTGAGAATCTCCTTCAGGAAGTGACCAGTACAATCTTTCCATTTCTATTTTTCCCTCTAGTTCCACAACATCAGGATGGTTTTCCTTGATAATTTCTTGAAAGATGATATCCAGGCTTTTTTTTATCATGACTTTCAGGTAATCCAATAATTTTTACATTATCTCTCCTGGATCTATTTTCCAGATCAGTTGTTTTTCCAATGAGACATTTTACACTGCCTTCTATTTTTTTCATTCTTTTGGTTTTGTTTTATTGTTTTTTTGATTTCTCATAAGTTGTTAGCTTCCATTTGCTCCATTCTAATTTTTAAGGAATTATTTTCTTCAGTGAGCTTTTGTACCTCTTTTTCCATCTACTTTTTTCCAACAATTTCTTTTAAACTTAAATACACAGGAAGAAAAAAAGGAAAGATATTATAAATTTAAATACCAAGAATTAAATACAAAATAAGAAAATAAAAAAGTATTGTCATATGCACTGTAGACCATAAGAGAGTATTCAAAATATACAGCAATAAATTTACATTTCAAAAAATATATTCTTCAGTAAGCTTTTGTACCTCCTTTTCCATTTGGCCAATTCTGCTTTTTAAGGTGTTCTTCTCATTGGTTTTTTGGACCTCTTTTACCATTTGGCCTAGTCTGTTTGTTGAATAGTTATTTTCTTCAGTATTTTTGTATGTCTTCTTTATCAAGCCATTGATTCGTTTTTAATTTTTTTTTTTTGCATCACTCATTTCTCTTCTCAATTTTTCCTCTTCTTCTGTAATTTGCTTTTCAAAATCCTTTTTGAGATCATATTTTTCTTGGAAGCTTGGGTTGTAGGAACTCTGTATTTATTATCTTCTTCAGAGTGTGTTTTTTTGGGGGGGGTGAGAGGTTGTGGGTTTTGTTTTTCTTTTGCTTTTTTGCAGGTGGGGAAGGCAGGGCAATTGGGGTTAAGTAACTTGGCCAAGGTCACACAGATAGTAAATGTTAAGTGTCTGAGATCAGGTTTTGGACTCAGATCCTCCTGACTGCAGGGCTGGTGCTCTATTCACTGTGCCACCTAGCTGCCCCCCAGAGGGTATGTTTTGATCAGCCTTGTCACCATACTTTCTATGGTCAGAATTTTTTCTGTTGTTTGCTCATTTTCCCAGACTATCACTTGACTTTTAATTCTTTGTTAAAGTAGGGCTCTGCTTCCAGGGTGGAGGGTACACTGTCCAAAGCTTTGGGAATTTTATGCAACTATATTCAGAGAAACTTCTAGGGACCTATAAGTTTTCAATTCCTCTAAGGTGGTATGATCTAAGGGGAAGTGTTTACTATACTCCTGCTCTATGTATTGGTTTATGAGTGACCACAAGCAGGCATTTCTGCCTTGAACTGTGAGGAACTCTGCTCTGCCCCACCCCACCACCCCAACTCTGGTTGCAAGTTCGGTGTTCTAGTGCTCTTTCTTGCCCTGGGACTGACGCCCAGGTCTGTGACCCAAATCAAAGCATGGGTAAAGCAACAGAGTCCTGCCTTAGTGCTATCAAAGAGACTCCTGTAATCTCCTGACCAGTTGTTCATGTAACACACTTACCATCTGTGGGCTAAGAGCTCTGGAGGCACCACTGCTACCACTGATGAAGTCATCCTGAGGTCTGTTCCTGGTTTGCTGGGACCAGATCTGCTCTGGCACAGCCTGTGCTAGACTGTACTCCTTTCTTACCCTGGTGCGACAGATACTTCCTGTGGACCCTACAAGTTGTCTTGGGTTGGAAAATTGTTTCATTCCACTTTTTTTGTTGGTTCTGCTGCTCTAGAATTTGCTTAAAGTCATTATTTAAAAGTATTTGGAAGAGTTTGGGGGATACCTCAGGTGAGTCCCTGCCCTTACTCTGCCATCTTGGTTCTGGTTGTGATAGTCCACCCTTGGGAAATTTAAAACCGTGTTTCATACTACCAAAGTACAGGCTGTTGAGTGGAAGCTAGGTGGTACAGTAAATAGACCTTGATTCAGGAAAATATCTTCCTGAGTTTAAATCTGCCCTTAGATACTTATTAGCTCTGTGATTCTGGGCAAATCACTTAACCCTGTTTTCCTCTTTTTCCCTATCTATAAAATGAAATAGAGAAGAAAATGACAAACCACTCCAGTATCTTTGCCAAGAAAGCTTCAAATGGGGTCACAAAGAGTCAGATATGACTGAGCAACAAGTGCCTTTAAGAGGTTATGGGGTTGGAATTTAAGAGAACTGATTTTTTGTCTCACTTCTATAACTATCAAATTACATGCCCTGAGAAACATTTAATGAGCAGAAGCAAGAGGAATTGAACTAGGTCTTGTTGACTCTAACTCTCAGGGCTTTTTATAATATTACATGATGATACAAACTTGGAGGACTAATAAGAGATAATGGAGCCTGACACTTATTCCTGATGAGCAAACTGAAACCAAGAGAGAGAACATGGTATGTTAATGCTAGGTGGTAGTAGAGCCTCAACTAGTAAAGCCTTAGTCTCCCGTTTTCCCCACAACTCTTTCCTTTTTTCACACATGGTCATACTACCCAGCAAAGCTGTTGTTATGTTTAGTAATAGTCATAACATGTTTATAGTTTGTACTTCCTGAGATCTCTTTACTGCTTCAACCTGCCATTCACAAAAATGTATTTGACAATTACCCTTACATTTATTTTGTATGTTCATTTATGTAAATGTTGTTCCTCCTGATAAAATTAATGAATCAATCAATCAACACATATTTATTAAATTTTCTGTATGTGCCAGACACTATATTGGGCACTAGGGATACAAATGCAAAAAATAAAAGAATCTCTACCTGCAATGTACAAATATGCAAATGTAGCAGAAAAAAAGGACATTTAAAATATATCACAGATACGTAATCATATGCACATGTGCATATATATGTATATATATATATATATATATATATATATACACACACACACACACACATGCACATGCATGCATGAATACATGTACACTGAGTAGTTAAATAGCTAATTACATGGTCTTTGGAAGGGAAGTCATAATTGGAGGTACCAAGAAAGGCTTCATGAAGAAGATGGTACCCTGACCTGCATAAAGAGAGTGTAGAGATAAAGAGGGACTACATTCCAGGCATGGGGAATGGTCAATGGAGAGTCATAAGTGAGGAAAAGAGAAAAGATGCCACTTTGTCTGTATTTCTGGCTTCATGTGGGAAAGTATCCAATGAGGCTGACAAGGTAAGCTGGGGCCAAGTTGAACAGAGCTTTAAAAGCTAAAATAAGAGGTTTAGATTTAATTCTAGACGCCATAAAAATCCACCGGAGTTGTTTGAGTAGGGGAGTCAGATACCTGGATCAGCTGTTGAGTAAAAATACTTTGGTAACAAGTGTAGGATGTAATATGAAAGCTCATCACAAGTGGGGACTGTTTCATTGTTTTGTCTTTGTATCTATGGCACACGGCGAAGCCCCTGGAGTGAGGCGCTCCAGCTCCAGACTTGAGCTCAGATCTGGCCTTAGATACTTACTAGCTGTGTGAGCCAGGGCAATCATTTATGTATCTCCACATTTGTAAGATGGGCATAAATAATAGCACCCACTTCCTAGGGTTGCTGTGAGGACCAGACAAGGTAACAGTAATAAAGCCCTTAGCGCAGGGCCTGGCACACAGTAAGCGCTATGTAAATGCTTACGGCTATTGTTAGGGTAATTTATTATTATTGTTACAACTTGCTCAGCACCTTATACACAGCAGGTACTTAATAGATGTTGGTTGATCAAATCATATCATTTTAACCAGAAAATTAAATTCAGATTTTCCCCAAGGATTCAACGTGATTTTAAGCTCCTATTCACTTTAACCATATTATTCAGCTGGGTTAACAAGGGTTTATTTATGCAGACAAATAATACCCTTCTTTTCCTATGCTTCACCCTGGGCACAGAATCCCATTTTCAACTCATATAGTTCAAGGAAGCGTTCAGTCTAACTTCCATCAATCCACAAGCATTCATTAAGCGTCTAATACATGCCTTGCACTGTGCTAGGTGCTAGACATAAAAATCCAGAGACAAGACAATCTTGGTTCTCAAGGAGCTTATATTCCAATGTGAGACACAAGTGCATTTATAAATAAACAAATCTATCTATATCGATATCTTTCTGTCTATCTATACAGAATAAATACAAAGCACATAAACAGAAGGCAGTTTATGGGGAGGCCGCCAACAAAGTCACGCTTGAGCTTCATCTTGAAGGAAAAAAGGGGGAGTCAATGTGGTTAGCCAGGAAAACAGATGATAAAACACATTATTTATAGAGTTATGGGTCAACAGGTGAAATAATATCAGACACAAAGCTATTCTCTCACCCTTCCCCCCAGTCACTTGGTTGGTTTTGCTTAACTATCCTATTTATTGGCTGGTTTTACTTTCTCTTTCTCACTCTTAAAAGAAAGGGCTCATGGCAAAGGTGGGAGTAGATAAAGGAAGATACACTCATTAGAGTGAGTAATGATAATGATGTAAAGCATTAATAAGATTTTCAGATTAAAAAAAAAATCTATTCCTTGTCAACATTCACCTATACACCTTCTAATACGGATACCTTTGTAATATTATTTGAGCTATGGTATCATTCCAGTGCTCTTCAAAGTGATTTAATGATCTCAATACCCATTTGCTTTCCTTCTGGAAATAAAAGGTCTTAATTTGCAGCATCATGGGCACATTTTCATATGCAGCTCTTCTAAAGCTGAGATCAAGGAAGAAAAAGCAGGGAAGATGTTAGAATGTCAGAGAAATAACATTCTATTTTAAAACGAACGATGTATATTCTAATCCCAATGACAACAATAAGACACTCCAGGGTGTGCTTTAATGGGCCATTAGTTTTCTTCTTGGGTGGTGAAAATTCTTTGGCCTATAGCCTTCTGCTCCCCTGAGTCACTGGGCTTCTATTAGAGCCATTAAAAACTGCCTGGAATGTGGTTTTGTCTAATGTGATTATTGTCAAAATGTTCAAGTTGTGAGTTTATTCCTCACTGTGTTAGCAGTTCACTTTCCTCAGTTAGTATAGACATCTTACACAACCATGAGAACTCACATTTATAAAAAACTTTAATATTTACAAATCAATTTCCCTCACAACTCTATGAGATAGACTGTAGGCAGATTTTTATCCCCATTTTATAGCACTAGAAACTGAGTCTACAAGAACAGGTGAAATACCTGTAGTCACAAAGTATGTCTTGAACTTCAAGTTTAAACCCAGGCTTGTTAATTCTACACCTAGAACTCCATTATATTCAGTGGTTTTTCACACTGCTGATTCTTTAAACCCTATTTTTCACACTGCTGTAACAGCAAGCACCCTAGCATACCTAGGGCAGCTACTAGCACAGGTTCTTAGATCTGCTTTTCTAAAGGAAAGCAACTCAAAATGGGTTAACAATCTCACTTTAATCAAACATATCATTTACCTAGTTCAGGGGGAAAAGTCAGCACCCTGAACTTCAGAGAATACAAACAGAAGTTACAAACAAACAGAAAAACAGATCAGCAGACGGCTTCCAGCGTCTCAGTTACCAGAGAGGGAAGCACCAACATCTGGGTTTTTCACAGCCGGGGGGCTCAGCGGCTGCCCAGAGTCTCTTCTGGCCAAATCACACAACTCTTCTCAAAGTGAGCCCCAAACCAAAACCTCACAT
>CM053585.1:55767421-55796124 GCA_028646515.1 Pseudochirops corinnae
CACAACTCTTCTCAAAGTGAGCCCCAAACCAAAACCTCACATCAGGGCGTATATATAGCCTTCTCCTGGCTTGGAGAATGTCACAGCCCTCTGGACCCACTGCCCAATCACAAAGCTACAAGGCACGGGCATTCCTGGAAAACAAGCCTGGCGCCACAGGCTCCACGTGACCACATTCAGCCTATTAGGGAACAGAGTAAACTTTCAAATATCCAAGGGTCCTCAGAGTCAAGTAGCCACTTTAGCAAAGGGCCTAGGGGCAGGGAAGATCTTTAGATTCCCATAACAACTGCTAACTCTTGAAACCCTATTTTTTTTTCAAAACAGAATAATAGAGGGAAAAAAAAATCATGGGATATTGAGTACAATATCCAAAATCTAATCTCTGGATAGTATCCACATATAGTTAGCTAATTATAATAGAGAACTATACTTAAAATTACTGTAACCAAATTATATAGGCTTCACACATGTACTTAAAGTTCTAATAATTTATTATATCTATCCAAATATATAGATAAGTATATATAGAGATATAATAATATAAGTATATCTATCTGTGTATAGATAAAATATATAGAGATATAATATAAGTTATTAGATCTTCAAGTGCATGCATTTACACTTAATTAAGAACAAAGGAACACAATTTCTTGAGCCTGTGCACTGCTCCTTCTTTTTCCTATGCAGTGTTATTTATGATTGAAGGTCTCTCCTTGTGTATAGATTATGGTCAAAAGAGTAAATATCAAAAAACAAAAATGTTTCTTCTTAGCTACATAAAGTCCTTCATCTACAGAGAAAAAGCAGAATCCAGAAGGGAGGGCTTTTCCCTTTACATACAATTTAGTGAGGGGGGAAAATGAACATTAGGTAAATATCTGTTTTCCTCTACGTAGTCTCCAAATTAAAACAAACACAATACAAATATTGTAAGGGCACAGCCAAACTAGTTTTCAGAAAACAAAAGAAACAAAAAAACTACATCCTAAGCAGATTAAATTTCCTGCCTGGATTCTAAGATTTTCCATATTCTCATCCCAGGCTAGCTATCCAGTTCTCCTTTCTATTACTTGCCACAAGGATCCTTGAATTTTAGTCATCTGGCTTCTTCAGTATCCACAAATAGACTGAATGACTTCTACTGCATATGATTTCAGTTATACTTTATGGAGTGAAAGGGAGGTGGAGACAATGGTCATTAACATGTCCCCTTGTTCAAAAAGGGAACATAATGTCAGGTGAAGGAAGCATGTAGCCCAAGGCTGCTAGTAGAATAATCCCTTCACTTAGATGTTGCTATCTACATATCACTTCTTTGTTGACTCATTAATTCAAACCCTGAGATTTAGCGTAAACCAGAGCTATTAATCTTTCTTTTGTCATGCACCTCTTTAGAAGTCTGGTTAAGCCTATGAATCTGTTCTCAGAATGTTTTTAAATGCCTAAAATTTAATATATAGGATTACAAAGGAAACCAGTTATATTGAAATAAGGTTATCAAAGTATTAAAAAAAATCATGGATTCTATTTTAAGAACCCCTTCTCAAATTTTTTTCTTATTTTTTATATAACTCTCTGTTATGCCTATGTAAGTAATCAAGCAATAAGGATTTATTAAGCATTTACTATTGTAAATGTGAAGTACTATCTTGTACTTCTACAGAGACTTCAATTTAGGTGCACAGTTAAGTCTAAGGCTATTTGTCCAAGAATTTTCCACTTTCCTTCCCCAAAGTATATTCCATTCTTTTTTAGAAAACATTGTCTCCAGAATGCAATAAAAATTAGCTCATATTTATTTTGAGACAAAGGCCATTTAAAAGTTCAGACAGCAAATAAACAACTTTTAAAAGAGCAGGCAGTTCCCAAGGGAAACAATGCCCAGTCTCTGGGAAGAAGTGAGAGAGAGGACAGTGAGAAAGTAAAGAGGGAATAAATTCACCAGGTCCTAGTGCAGAAGGAAATTCTGTCCAGATTGATCATTTCTTAAACAGGTCAGTAAGCCAGACAAGGCTACAAGAAGTCCAGAGAGTAAGGAATGGAATATAGAAAGGAATGTGCATTGCAGGGACACGTTGATGACAAAGGCATAATTATTGCGATGGCAAAAATGTGGAAGGAATCCAAATAGAAGGATAATTTATGAGTCAGTAGTATCTTCATCTAGATGATCCTCCTTGTGAATCATATCATGCTACTGGCATCAAGCCTCAGAACACTGCAAAGCCTGGTAGAAGAGATCTCTGATGTATTACTGTAAGATTTTTTTTAAGGGATCGAGCTCCAAAAGAAACCTGAGCCCTGAGACAGAATTTCAGACCTTAAAGGTCAACCTTGAGTTAGTTTAATCAATAGCTGAACAAGAATTCCACTTGTATTCCTCTCTTCTTTCTCTTACCCTTTATGCTCATCTCATTTTCCCTTTCCTTTCTCGGGAATGTCATCATATAGCTGGAGAAAAATAGAATATATTTCCCAAGATTCCTGTGTCTCAAATTAGAGTCCTGAACTTATGCTGCAAAATCTAGTGAAGTTCCTAAAAATAGGGCTAAGAATTTAATACTCATTTTGTGCTGGGCCTTCTTTGATTGGGCCTTGATTGTATCATTAATACTGCCCCTAACATTTTACTACAATGACTCCTTTTCCTTTTCCTCTTAGCTAACATTCTATGGCCTTCTGACTTATTAAATATAAAACATATACACTGAATTCAAGTCTTTTGGGTAGACTATCCCACTTCTTTAATAACTTCTGAATGTTTTCAGTAACAAAGAGAAAGGTCCCATGTAGAACAAATTATCTATGATAGCCTTTTTATGGGAGGAAATAAACTGGAAAATGAGGATATGTTTGTGGATTATAGCTAAAAAAATTATAGTACATAAATGTAATGCGCTATTTTCACAGTATAAGGAACAACGGATATGAAGAATCATGGAACAATACGCAGAGAAGCATGAGAAGATTTATACGAACTGATACAAAGGGGAGTGAGCAGAACCAGAAAAACAACAACCACAATGAACACAACAATGTAGATAGAAAAAAAAATGAAAAACCAATCAATAAAAGTTATAATGTCCAACCTTGGTCTCAAATATATGAGGATATATCTCCTACCACTTCTTTTCAAAGGTGGAGGACCACAGGCATGGAACACGGCATCAGACTTGCAATATGCTTGCTATTTGCTTTGAATTTTTCTTTTACTCTTCTTTATTTTAATTTGCTTTAAGATACAGCTCTTTGAGAGGGAGTAATAGAAAATGTGGGTGATGTAAAAATAAGATATAAATGACAATTATTTTTAAAAATAAAATATATGAACTGGGGAAAAAACAGAAGAATGGTTTGAATTCCTGCTCTACTACTTGGAAACTAGGTAACCTTAGGTAAATCACTTAGACTATTTGGTTTTTTCACTTTCCCTTTTGTTAAAATGAGTAGGTTGGACTAGATAATCTTTAAGATTTAAGTTTAACATTCTGAGATCTTATATCTCAGCCTCTTGATCTGTAAAATTCATATGTAGACAATTTTCTATTTATATCCCCATTGAATATTATGATCACATGAGCTAACACACACACACACACACACACACACAGGCTTTGAAAAGAAATAGTGTTAGATGAATGCAAAACAACATGATTAGATAACTATTCCCAATAGGCACATAAGTGAGTTTTGAAATTAACAAGAATACTCAGAAGTTCCTTTACACACATCTTTCTCTTATGCAATATACTGGTTGGAAGGTGACCCTGGGTTCTCAATAGTTTTGCCAAATATACTCACCTTCTGGCAACTTCCATGATGAGAGTACGGTCTGGTGTATATGCCTAAGTGGAGAACTACAGCCCTGGCATCTGAGAACTACCCTGGCTAAACTCATAAAGATAAGTCACCAGAAAATTGAATACCAGTGAAGGACAACAACTTTTGGTCACAACAATTCTACAAACTACTGCAGAATGCCAAGGTTTAGTTCTAGATTTAAAAAAAAAGCAAGTCCTCATATGATGTCTGCACCAATGAAGCATTGCATGAGCAGGAGAGTGTGTAATGATGATGCGAGCCAGGCGGAGATTGGAAGCATTCATACATTTATTGCATGCATGCTAAACAAGTCTCAATTAAGCATCTAAGGGTCCAAGTTTATATACTATAGCTAAAGCACTTACATTATACTTTCTCATGGGAAACTTCACATGGTTTGCTACATGAGGCACCTAACTTGTAACTTTGCAGGAAGCTACTGCCATGGGAAGCTTCTTTGCTTTCTTACCTCATGCATCACTACTTCACCTATATAGCTCAAGCAGCCAGGGTTTCAGGGATGGCCAGAATGTTCCAAGCCTCCCTTGTACTAGGATGAGTAAGGAGGGGTGGTAAGTCAACATCGAGGTGGGTGGAAACAGGCTCAAGGGGGTCCTTGGTCTGGATTCACACCCATGGCAGACCCCTCAGAGCTAACCCTTAATATCACCCCCTACCCTTACACTGATGAAACTATGTTTTGACATAAGGAAATGGAAGCAAGAGTTAACATAGTTCATTTCTTTTTTCTTTTGCCTCTACACTTATTTCTTTAGCAACTTTATAGAACATCCTGAATTCATAACCTGATAGGAAGCAGAACATTTATCTCCCCATAACTTTCCAAATCCCCTTTATCTGTACATGCTGCAATGCGTTAAACTTTTTTTGACCATTCAAAGGAATTAAATAATGTTAGGGCTGGAAATTACCATAGAGATGAACCTTTTCATATTATAGATGAAGAAAGCCTGCCAGAAAGGTTGATGGAGTTGTCCAATGTAACAAACACAGAAAGTGAATTCAGAATGAATTCAAACAATGTGTCTCTATTGGACTATATCCTTCTCCTCTAAAATAACTGGCAGATGTGGCTGCAGTTCTACCATCAGTGACGTTTGAAGATCAAGGAGAATGGAAGGAGAATGCTCTGGAAAAGAGCAAATCGCGTACTAAATTTTGACAAAGGAAAGAGAACGATATTAGAAAAGCAATGAACATTGGGTTTCATTCCAATTCCTGTAGAAAGTGTAGAACAGATCATTAAAGAAGTGGTTACTGAACACTTAGAAAAGGATCAGGTGATTAAAAAGAGCTACCAAGGCTTTATCAAGAACATTTCATGGGAGGCTAATTTTATTTCCTATTTTGATAGAATTACAAAATTGGATACTGAGGGAATATGAAGAATATAATTTACTTAGATTTAGCAAAAGATTTGATAAAGTATCCTACGCCATTCTCATGAAAATATGAAGTGATACAGACTAGAAAATAATACAGATAAATGAACTTGCAAATAGTTGAATGAGTAATCTCAAAGAGAAGCTGTTAATATTTCAGCACCAACTTAGGAGAAGAGTGACCTCAGGGATCTGTGATTATTATCCCTATGTAATAACACTTTATATCAATAAATTGGATTAATGCATAGATGGTACATGCCTTAAATTTGCAGATGATTCAAAGACAGGAGTAGTTACTGTTATATATCGAATGTAAGTGTGAGTAAATGACTTCCTGATATTGTTTCTAACGCTAAAGGAATGATTCTATAATTTAGTATAATTACGGTCACATGGGCCAGATCTTGCCTTCCCTCTGGTTTCATATGACTCCAAAAACTAAGGATGGATTATGCATTTTTAAATAGAGCTGTATTATATTTTAAAATTTAAAACTATTGTTAACTAGAGGTCTATGTAAAAACAGAAGGATGGGTGGGTTTGTCCCTGGGTAGTAGTATACTAACCTTGATCTTGTAGATGAAATTCAGTAAAGGAAAGTGTGAATTTAAAATTACTTATACTCGGGTCCAAAAAATCAATTTCACAAGCAGAAAATAGCAGAAAACATGGTTAGAGAGAAATTGTCTAAAAAAAAATTAGCAAAGAGAAAGGAATGTATTAATTGTGAGATTCCTTCTATCTCTAAAAGTTTATGTTCCCATAAAGGGGCTGGTTAAGGATTTGAAGTCAGTTCCTCTCACTGCAAATTCAATGCACTTTCTCCTACACAAATGGAAATTACCTTACTGTCTTATAAATGGATATGATATACTATTTGTTAATAATATTTCTTTTTCAATTGTAGTGTTATTTTTCAATTACATTGTCATATAAAATGGTGCCTTGGACTATTCTTTTATTTTCATATTTTTACTCAAATTCATATGAGTTTTAGTTCATCTTAGACACTAGACCTCTGGTGGTACAGTGGATAGAATTCTGGACCTAGAGTCAAAAAGATCTGAGTTCAAAGCCAGATTCTGACCCTTACCAGCTGTGTAACCCTGAGCAAGTCTCTTAACCTCTATTTGCCTTAGTTTCCTCATCAGTAAAATAGTGATAATAATAGCACTGTCACACAAGGCTATTGTGAGGATCAAATGAGATAATAATTGTAAAGCACTTAGCATAGTACTTGGCATATATAAATGCTAGTTATTATAATTATTCGTTATTGCCATCATTAGTATAGCTTTCAAAATGTTCAGTACAATATTTTATGCATAGCAACAACTGGTAACAACTGGTAAAAATCTAGCAATGGAATGGACTACCCCATTAGGTAGAGAATTCCCTGTCCTCTGAAGAGTACATGCAGAGGTCAGATTGTCACTTGTCAGATGTCACAGAGAAGAATCACCAATTAAGTAAGAAAATAGACTACACAGTTTCTGTGATCCCTATCCACCAAGTTTCTATGAGCTATAAATATTTGTGGAATGAAAAAAATTAAGTTTATTATTGGGGGCCACTTGGGTACCAGCCCCAAGTGTGAGCGGAGATGTGAAAGAGAGGGAGAGAGAGGGAGAGAGAGAGGGAGAGAGAGAGAGAGAAAGAGAGAGAGAGAGAGAGAGAGAAACAGAGACAGAGAGAGAGAGAAAGAGAGAGAGAGAGAGAGAGAGAGAGAGAAAGAGAGAGAGAGAAAGAGAGAGAGAGAGAGAGAAAGAGAGAGAGAGAGAGAGAGAAAAAGGTAGCTAGACAATGTGGGTAGTTCAAGGAAGAACCATGAACTCCATTTAAATGATGATTTGAACAAGGTTTCTAAAGATCCAAAGGACACAGATTCAAGTATTCTCATCAACAGACTTAGTTTTTCACATCCTGGGATATCATCATAGTTTTATCATTACAATAGTCTACTATATCCTGCAAGTAATACTCAGATAAAATCAAAATTTCTGTTTTCTAGGCTCCAAGAGTCTGGGGGCATTCATCAGGTCTTTGGGAAGTTAATTAACATTTTTAAAGGCATTAACAAAGAGGATGCAAAGGGCAGAGCAGGCCTTCAAACATCTAGGTTTTGTAAATCATTGTCTTGAATCTGCTATACCTTGGGAGGGAAACAGGAAAGGCTTGTCTTATCTGAAGCTTTGAGAATTCCAGGCACCAAAAGTCTTTGGAAATCCAACAGGTCTTTGGAAGTCAGTTAACATTTTACAGGATGATGCAAATGAGAGCAGGTTTCAAAACGTTTAGTTTTGTTTAACACAAATCTATGCCAAAACTGCATCTCCAGAGCATCTGCATGTGAACTGACCCCCAAGATCAAATGTTTTTGGCTTGCTTCAGTTTATCATTTCTTTAACCTTCAATGGAGGTATCACATTGTTCCTTTTGGGTACCTGATTAGTAGCACCTAACTGTTGAAAGTTCTAAACTAAGAATTGCTCAGAAGCTCTGAACAGATGTCTAGAGAACATGTCAGCTTACTCAGGGCAGAGTTAAGCTTCAAAGCAATGAGTGAATTATCCTTTTAAAACTTGCATCTCACTCCATCTATTACTAATGGCTTTATACAAATAATTATTTTGGAGACTCATATTGAAAATATAATGATGAAATAAATCTACTGCCAAAAAAGAGAAGTGCCAAAGCCCAATCTCCTTACCAAGATCCGCTCTCTTTATTCAATTAGAAACTTGGAAACAAATTAAAATTCCATTTTCTTTTGGTAAAATAAACCCAGTACACTTGGTAATTCAATCTCAGTTAATATTGGGTCCAAGTGAAACAATCAAGATATAATGGGAAGAAGACTGGATTTGGAGTTAAAGATGTGGCTTTTTTATCCTGGCTCTGCTGTGTCTGTGGACAAGCAACTTCTCTTTTCTAGAATTCAATGTTCTGTTCTACAAAAGGAGAGGATAGGTTTACTTCATAGCTTCCTTCCATTTCTAAAATAGGTGTTCCTAAAATATGGAGCCATTTCCAGATGATAAAGCATTAGAATTATATCATATAGTACTTTATGCACAGAAAGAATTCAAAGGTATACTATAGCCACCTTGTACCAATTTGAGAGAGTTGATAGTTATATTTTCATAGTGAGCATTTACACCACAAAAAGAAGCAAAATGCTATAAATCAGGGCTTAATTTATTATTTTACTGATTGTCTGGATTTAAGAAATTGATAAAGGAAATGTTAATAATACAAATTAAACTTCAAAATGTGTCATGTGTACTACCCCTGCCCTGTAGAGAGCCATTCGTTACCATTTAACAACATCCCTGTTTGATCCTCACAAGAATCATTTTAGGCAAGCAGGGCAGATATCCCTTTATGAGGAAAAGTGACTTATCTAAGGTCAGGTGGAAGAAATGGAATTCAAACTCATTTCTGATCTGAATCATTAACGTGATGTGACTACCAAAGTCAATAATATGATCTTAAGCAGTATGGTTTCCAATAGGAAAGAGAGGATAAATCCATTGTTCCTTGCCTTGATCCTATCATATCTTAAGTACTTGGGGTTCTACTTTAGAGATTTACAATCTAGAGAATATTTAAAGGAGAGTTAGCAAGATGGTAAAAAAATTTGAAACCATGCCATAGGAAGATGGGTTGAAGGAAATAGAAAAGTGTACACTGGAGATTTAAAGGGGACAAAAGAACTGACTTAAAATATCTGAAGAGTCAATATCATTTCCCATAGGGCTGCTCTCCTTTGGACTAGTTTCCATCATGCCCCTAGGAACCTCGTTATCTTTGCAAAATCAACATAAGCCTTAATATTCATACCTCATCAGTACTGCTCAGTATGCTCTGTCTCTCTGACTGGAAAAAAAGCAATGAGCCCCTCCCCAAAGCCCCATTTAAGGTGGATGCCAGACATCTCTTCATTTCCTACCCAGCTGTACTCCTTTGGATTTCTCTGATAAGGCACTCCATACTTTCTTCTGCCTTCCTGATTGCCTTTTCAGTCTCCTTCTTTGAGCTGCTTCCCTCAATTAGATTTTAAGTTATTTAAGAGCAAGAATTGTCTCTTCTTTTCACATTTGCATCCTCAGAGCTTAGTACAATGTTTGACACATAGTAGGTGCTTAATAAATGTTTACTGACTGACTAAAATAAAAATAAAAATAAATAAATAAAAAGACTGTATTTGCTCTGCTTTCCCTTGGTGATAAGAAGCAAAGGGTAGAAGGGGAAGGCTGATTTTGGTGTGGTATAGAGAAAAACTTGCTAACAATTTGTTATTGTTGTTCAGTAATTTTCTGTTGTGTCTGACTCTTTGTGACTCCATTTGAAGTTTCTTTTTGGCAGGGATACTTGGACTGGTTTGTCATTTCCTTCTCCAGCTCATTTTACAAATGAGGAAGCTAAGGCAAACAGGGTTAAGGGACTTGCCCAAGGTCACATAGCTAGTAAGTGTCTGAAGCCACATTTGAACTCAGGAAGATGAGTCTTCTCTAGCCCAGGCACAGTACACTATCCACTGAACCATCTAGCTGCCCTGTTATTAGCAATTAGGCCTGTCCAAAAATCAAACAGGCTGCCTTAGTTGGTAGGTATTTCCCCATCCCTGGAAATACTCAAGTAGAGACTGGATAACCACTTGTCAGTATTTTAGGAAGGGTTTCCTGTTCAGTTATTGATTGAGCCAAATGGCCTCTGAAGGTCCTTTTAAATTTAAGAATATGCAATTTTTTGACTCCCAAATCCAATGTTCTTTCTATGTCACTAGATATAGAGATAAAGTAGATAGTAAGATGGCCTCAAAGTGAAGAACTGAGTTCAAGCCCTGCCTCTGACACATACTGGCTGTGTGACCCTGGGCAAGTCATTTCAGCTCTCAATTCTCTATGCAATTCTCTATGATTCTAACTTGCAGATATGTTAACTTGCATTGGCAGAAGGGAGTTTCTTCACCCAATAGTTCCTTGTACCAATGAAATCACGGGTCTAACTCTTTCCTTACTTGATGCAAAAGGGCAATTTTCTATTATATCTACTTGCAACATTAATAAGACTATATCTATATAATCTGTCTATTTTCATTTCTTCTAGCCAAATTTTACTCATTGTCTGTGTATTTATTTCCCTTTAATGTGTGCCTTCAGGAAGGAAGCTTCAAATCTCTTCAAACTGAACAGAATCTCCAGCATGACAACTTGCCAAGTAAGGATTATTCCCCAAACCAACTCATTATTACATTTTTAAAACATCCCTCTCATGTTGTGCTTCCCTGCTTTTTGAAAGAAAGAAGGATGGAAGGGGGTAGGGGGAGGGGGAGCACTCAGAAAACTAACAAACGGTGGCAGAAACACACCAAGCAAATCGTTTTCCTGGCTATTATTCAAACTTCAATCCATGTCTAAACGTCTGTTGAAAAATGGTAATATTTTACAGAAGCCCGCACAAAATCATCTGAAATGACCTTTGTGAATAATTGAAGATGCCTTTTGTCTTTGTAGCCACATTCCCTAGAACATGAACACCATACTGAGGATAGATTGCTCCAATCGGCTCCACACATCGTCATTTACAACTATTCCTGTCAGTTTTACAGTAAGTGAGGACATTTGTTAGGAAACTCAACTAGAACCCGGAGCACTGAGGTATTATTAGAACACACAATATGGGTTTCTTTCCCATTCCCACTTCATTCTTCCTGTCTTAGAAGTAGAGACTTAGGCAAATAACAGTCATTATATTCTGTAACCACAGGCAAGATTAATCCTGAGCCATTTTTATTCCTTCAAATCATAGCAGAAACAGAAAAGACAAAGGCAAACAGTGTGCCTAGATCAAAGCTAATGGAGAGAAGTTATGAAGTGGGATTTGGAGACTGAAAACCTGAACAAGATTCCAGTTCTACTGCTCATTAAGTGTTTGACTCTGTGATAGTAACTTAACCTTTAATGAATAGGTTGGTTTTATCACTTGCAAGGTCCATTCTAGTTATAAATATGATTGTGATTCACTTCTTATTATAATATGCATATTGATTTGTGAGAAGATGGTGGCATAAATAGAATGAGGGGGTTCTGATCCCCTGAAAATCCTCCAATTGGGCTTAGAGATGCATCATTCTACTAAAAAGCAGAAAGCATCATCTATAGATCCCTCCATCCTACAGAGAAATCCACAGAGGGACCCCCACAGTGCAGAAAAGACAAGCACAGAAGGAAGAACACAAGCAGCATCCCATGAAGCCTTCCAGGCATTTTCAAAACTCTCTGCCCAGTCCAACCCATTCATACGCAAGCACTGTAACTTCTGGAAAGCTATTTTGGAAAGGTCTGAGCAGTCCACCATAGCATTTTTCTGTTTGAACCAAATAGATCCTGAAGTTCAAACACTGGTGGCTGATTATTTGAATTTAGCTTGGCCTTGGAGAGAATTATAAATGAAAATTTCCTAGAACTCTATTTTAGAGTTACCAGATCAAAGAAAAAAATACTTCAATTCTCAAAAGAGTTCAAATAACAGAGAACTACAATAAGGATTATAGAAGGCATACCACCTGTCATAATAAGAAGAGCAGAGCTTGGGATGTGACATTACAAATGAAAAGAAATAAAGATGTACAACCAAATACAACCTATCCAGTAAAACTTAGCATAATTCTAAAAGTAAAAAAAAAAAGGATCTTTAATGGAAGTATTATTGATTAAAAATCCTAAACAGAGTAGACAATTGGAAATGGAAATGCAGTGTCAAGAAAAAACACAGGAAGATATAGATGTTTGTATAACTGAATGGGAATATGTGGGGATGAAATGTTTACATGTTAATAAGGGAATAAGAAAAAAAACATCTTCTCAGAACACTGATATGGTTAAGGGCCACACAGAAAGGCTAAAATTACAGGCTCTGTGGATGGTTTTGTTCTAATTAACTAGTGGTCTCTGGAAAAGACAAAAATAGGAAAGACAGTGAACTACACTTATGAAGAAAAGATGAAGAGGGTATGGAAATAACGACTGCAATATATACATATATACACAGATGTTTATAAATATGTCATGGCAAACAACAAAGTTCTTAGCTCCTTGTTTCAGTTTCAGTTTCTTTGAAGCCTTGCCCATGATAATATAAAGTCTTAGTAAAGAAACAGAACTTATGAACCCCACAACTTGTGAACCCCTGTTGCTGATGCAACAGAAAGGGGTGGAACGGGGAGGAGCTAATAATCATATATAAGGAGAAGCCCAAGCTGGGAAAGCGTAGAACTGAGAACAGAACTGGTGGTGGCAAAATTGGGAAGGGGAACTTTGTGGGGGCCAGGCACTCTGTTTGTCTGTTCTGTCTTATTGATTTTTGTTTGTGATACTTTGTACATAAGCCTTGGGACCTTACTGAAAGCCCTGAAAGAGGACTTTCTTGTTGTCTGTTTACAGAAGTCCTGGAGGAGGGATTTGGAGGTCCTGGGGCTTTACTGGTGATTTGTGTTGACTTCTTGGATCTTGTTTGTGGGTCTCTGTTGATTTCACAGGAAGATAGTGAATTAATGATGGTGCCAGCATGTGTATGAATGGTGTTTTTGGCTCTGTGGGACTTTGTCTTCCCAGAAATGGAAACTGTGTGGGACTTGAGGTGGATGGACACTGTGGGCATCGATATGGAATAGGAACTGGATGAGGAGCTGGAAGAGGAGTTGAGAGCTGCCTGCCTTTGAGCCCAGGTGACAGTGGGGTTGATTAAGGCAGGAGGTGGGACCATGAAAGAGGAACCATGGAATCTGAGAGCCAGCCTCAAGTTGAGATGAAAAGTCCTTTTCTTGGGCACTTAAGGCTGACTGAGAAGATCATGATTTACTGTGACCTAGGGGAGAGAACTTTTAACTTTGTACTTTGTGTCCCTTAAGGAGGCTGGCTCCTTAAGGGTTATTAAGGACTTACTGAATATCTTTTTGTTTAAAACTATGTGGCCACTTTAGTGATAACTTGTTATGTTATAAAATTGCAAATTCTGTACTTTGGTTTCTGTGAATATTTTGCTTTAATTTACTGCTGAATAAATAGAGAGTTCACTATACTATGTAATTAGAACCTTAAAGCTATTCACAGCAGCAGTCCTCTGGAAAGCTGCTCATGCTTGGCTTTACAACATATACATACACACACACATATGTGTGTGTATAAAAAATGCACATAATGAAGGTGCATAAAATGAAGAGTTTAGTCATGGAAAAGGGGACAAGGGAAAAGGTATCCCATGAATTCCATTTAAATCTAATAAAGATTAAACAAAATGAGAGAGACAGAACAGATTATAACACAGAATATAACAATATGCTTAAGACACAAAGACTCACACAGAGTTAAAATCAGCCTCACACAGAGGCTGAAATAAAATATTGCATCTGATTTTTTTAAAAAGATACCAATAAAGATTTCAGATGAGGCTACCACAAAGAAAATTAAGATAAAAAGAAATAAATAATAAATTGCATAATGCTTAAAGGCACCATAGAAAATGAATCAATATCAAAATTTAGCATATGTGCACTTTATAACATATTATATTTAAAGAAAAGTTCACTGAATTGGAGGGAGAAACAGAGAGAAAAACAATAATAGTGGGGAACCTTAATCTACCCTTTTCAGATCTAAAAAAATATTTAAAAAAAGCCTAAGCAAACAAAAAAGAAAAAAAATATAATTAGAACTATGGAAAAATTAGAGATGACAGACAGATAGTAATCAGTGCACAAGGATGGAAAAGAATGTGTATGTTTCTCACCGGCATATGGCATCATTACAAAAATTGACCATGTATTTGAGCATAAAGACTTCATCCAAAAAAAAGTAGAAAAGTACATCATTTATTGTTCATAATACAATTAAAATTTTTAAATAAGAGGCTCTTTTAAATATACACACACATATAATAAATACTAAATAAGATAAGTCTAAAGAACTGGTGGGCCAAAGAACAAATAATAGAATAAAAGATATTTTCACCAAAAATGACAATAATGAGATAATATATCAAAATTTATGGGAAGCAGCTAAAGTAGTTCTAAAATGGAAATTTATATCTCTAAGTGCTTTCATCAACAAATGAAAGAAGGGAGGAAGGAAGGAAGGAAGGATGGAAGAACGAATTGAATTGGTCATGCAGGTTAAAAAAAACTTGAACAACTGGGAGCTTAAAACTCCCAACTAAACAATAAAGGAGAAATTAAGAAAAGCAAAGAAGAAATTAATAAAAATTAAAAAGAAAAATATTGCATAATTGCCATGTAAAACTAGGAGCTGTTGTTTATAAGACAAGGAGTATTTAGTTTGACTTTTGAAAAATGGAAAACCAAATTTTTGATATATGTAATGGTAATGGGAATTTGAACATCTTCTTTGTCTCTTAATAAGCCTAAGGGAATTTGAAGACCTCCTCCTTCTTTGAAAATAAACTATGCCCTCTAAGAGGCTGAATGTAATCACATGGAGCCTGTGGTGGAAGGAGTTTGCTGAAGGGTAAAACAGAGCCCACAGTAAGCTGAGAGTCAGAACCAGTTAGACTGTTGAAAGGAGAACATACTTCCCAAGGAGACAGATAGGTTTGTGAGTAAATATTGGTCTTATATTGGTTTGTGGGAAGGTTAAAGGATGCTGTGGCTCTCTGTGCTGTTGTGGCTTATTAACTTCTTTGCTACTATGATGGAATCAGCTTACTGGTTTTGGGATTTGGTTTTCTGGTGTCTGAATAAATGTTTTGCTTCTGTCTTCTATATGAAGAGTCTGTTATATTTCGTGACTGAGCACCATACAGGTATATTTATAGTGACCCTGGACATTGTGAATATTGCATTGGCACTACAATTTCAAAAAATGTAAAAGCAAAACTTACAACTGAATAAATTACCTAAGGAAGCATATAAACATAATAAAGCATGCTAATAATATACATAATAATAAATTAATAATATAAATAAAAATCATCATTATATCAATTAATGCTAAAGGGCATTTGACAATATCTAACACTCATTTCTATTAAAAATTCTAGAAATAATTGGAATGAATCAACTTCTTTTTATTGTAATAAACAGGATTCATGTAAATGTAAGGGCAAATATTCAATGGAGAAAAGTTAGATGCCTTTCCAATAAGACCAAGTACAAATCATTATAACCACTTCTATTTAATATAATTCAAGTAATTTTTCTCAATCAACCAATCAAAACCATTTGTTAAGTGCCTACTATGTACTCTAGTACCCTGAACACTGTGCTAAGTTAAGCACTGGAGATGCAAAGAGGCCAAAGATAGTCACTGACTTCAAGGATCTTACAATTTAAAGGTGGAGACAGCATGTGAATGAATATAAACAAAGCAAGCTATATGCCAGATAAATAAGAAATACTTATGAGAGGGAAGGCACTAGAATTAAGAGTGGTTGGGAAAGGCTTCATGTAAAAGATAAAAATAGAACTTAAAGGAAGGCAGCAGAGTTAGTAGGTGAAGTTGAGGAGGGAAGGTATTCCAGGAACGGAGGGCAACCAGAGGGGGGAAAAAAAAAAAAACAACAGAAATGAGAAATGGAGGGGTCTTGTTCAAGGAACAGCCAAGAGTTCAAGTGCCACTAGTTTAAAGAGTACATATATGGAAATAAGAAGATTGGAAAAGTAGGAGGTGGGTTAGGTTATGAAGGGCTTTGAATGCCAAAGAGGATATTTTATATTTCACCCTGGAGGTACTATAGGAAGCCAGTGGAGACATGATCAAACCTGAACTTTAGAAAAATCACATTAGTGGTATTGGAGTGGGGAGAGACTTAAGACAGGCAGACCATCAACAGGCTATTACAACAATCAAAGCATAAGGTGATGAGGGCCGGTATTAGAGTGGTGGCAGTGTCAGAGGAGAGAAGCAGGCATATTCTAAATAAGCTGCAAAGATGAAACCGACAGCCTCTGGCAACAGATTGGATGGGGGCAGGACAGGGGGTAAGAAATACTAAGGAGTTAAGAATGACTCCTAGGTTGTGAGCCTGGGGAACTGGGAGGATGATGCTGCCCTCCATAGTGATAAGGAAGGGAGAAGGCAGGAAGGGTTTAAGGTAAAAGATAATGAATTCGTTTTGGACCTGCTTTGGATATGCTTAATTTAAGATGTTAAATTAAAAACATTTAGCTTGAGATGTCTGAAGGACAGATGGAGACAGAGGCATATTGGAGGTCAGAAGAAAGGCTGTGGCAAAATCATAGATTATAATGGTATTTTTTTTGGTGTTTTTTTTTTTTTGAGGGACAACTGGGGTTAAGTGACTTGTCCAAGGTCACATCACTAGTAAGTGTTAAGTGTCTGAGGCTACATCTGAACTCAGGTCCTCTTGACTCCAGGGCTGGTGCTCTATTCACCGAGTCACCTAGCCACCCCTAAAATGGTATTTTTACTTTCTACCTGTTATTATAAGGCAAATATTTTGAACTTGATTTTAGCAACTAACCTATGAAATACTATATAATGTCAAATGTTAGTTCTTTTCTTTTTTCTTTTGGGGAGGGGGAAGGCAAGGCAATTGGGCATGAGTGATTTGTCCAACGTCACACAGTAAGTGTGATCAAGTGTCTGAGGCCGGATTTGAACTCAGGTCCTCCTGACTCCAGGACTGGTGCTCTATTCACTGCACCACCTAGCTACCCCAGATGTTAGTTCTGAAATCGTGCTGACACTTAAAGATCCTTATAAAAGCCTGGTAGACAAATCTTTGGTAGACTTGGGCGTACTTCAAAATCTTGTCTTTACTGCTGCTTCTTTCTGGAATTTTCCTCAGGGTGTGTCTTCCTTCCCTGAAATAGTCAACCATTTCTACACCTCCTTTTATGCTCTATCTCTATGTGAGACTTGCCACTTTCTGACAATGGTGAATTCCTCCTTGGTCCTCCATTTTCTGGAGGGATCTAAGGAACTCTCATTAAAATATAAACTCCTCAAGGGTGGGGACTGTCTTGTTTTAGTATTTATATCTCTAGCACTCCACTGGTAACAATAATTCTTATCAGCTTTCTCATCCTGTGAGATTTTTATCTATGTGTAGTGTTTGGTACAGAGTAAATGTCCAATAGGTTCTTTTGATTCAGTCACTCACTCACTCAACAGAAGCAAAGTGAATAGAGGAAGGTCATTGCCCTCCTCCAACCTGGCCCCTATTCTTGCTTTTCTAACAATGGCAGCTGATGTTTATATAGCACTTTAAGACTAACACAGTGCATTATGCACCTAATCTCATTTGATCCAATAACCTTATGAAATATGTGCTATTTTTATCCACATTTAAAAGATGGCTGAGAGAGGTTAAATAATCTGCCCACGGTGGTATAATTTGCAAATGTCTAAAAGAGGACAGGGGCCCAGGTCTGACTGACTCCAAATCTGAGACTCTATTCAATAGGCAACCTGCATCTCATAAAGATACCAGCAATAAAACCCTTGCTTTTGTACTATATTCTGGCCTGCACAAAATCTCACCATCTCCTTACATTAGCATTAATCAGTTCCACTTAGAATCTGCAGGAGCAGACCCTATTCCCCAGTTTGTGATTATGCTGCGATTTGGCTTTGTTCACTCACTGCCTGACCAACCCATTAGTATCATAATTATTATCATTGCTGTTGTTATGTTGATACATCTATTGATTTGTGATGTGCCATGGGGACTCCCTCGACTTGTAACAGTAGCAATTCCTACATGCTTTCTCATCCTGTGTGATTTTTATCCATATGTTTCCATTAATCTTCCTCAGAGGATTGATGTAATGGATTGAAGGCCTTTCCCTGGGACTTTTAGTTTTTTGTGGAAAGCAGTAGTATACTTGGGTTGTCTTTCTGCTATCCACACCTTGTCCAGCTTTTCTTCCAGTCATTCATCTTTGAGGTGAAGAAAGCAATGAAGTCTAATGACTAGAGCAGCAGACTTAAAGTCTGGAAGAACTGAGTTCACATCCTGCTTCTGGTACTTATGAGCTGCGTGACCACAGAGGTTTTACTAAACTCTGATGAGTCTTAGTTTCCCCACCGGTAAAATGGGGATCATAATATACTGTGTAACTTACCTCACAGAGCTGTTATAAAACTCAAAGGAGAGCTTATACATAGAAATTCACAAATTATAAAAGACTACATACAAATCAATTACAATTTGATGATGTCTTTTTGTAGCAAATATTCTTAATCATCATGCCTCCTATTTAAAACCCATTAGAAATCTTCCTATTTCCCTTAGGGTTACTTGTGATTCTGATTCTCCTGAGATCATGATGTTCCATGATTAAAAGGAATATAGTATCACCATGGAATATTGATTCTAAAGCAATGAGGATCTTTTTTTTTGAAACAATGATTACCTCAGAAGTGTTAAAAATGATACACCTTTCCCCAATTAAATATAATCCAATCTCTTGTTATTTCAGGGTGCAATTCATTTACCATCTGCTGCCAATCTAAGACATACCTATCAATGGCCTAATTCAATAGGATGCCCAACCAACTGCAACTCAAAATCTCTAGTCTGCATTATCCTTACCCTTGCCTTAGTGTTGTTTGGTTTGTTTGCTTGCCTAGAGTGTTAGGATGCTCTCTTCTGTGGCTGTGAATGTTATAAAAAGAGTCACTATGACTATCTGGAGCTCAATGTAATTAGCATGGCATCATCACAAATGGACATGGCATCTGCAAATAAAACTATCTGGCTGTCCCCCACCAATGACAAAATTCCCTTTTCTCTTTGGATTTTCTATAGGATATTACAATGTACTCACTCACGACTATGATAGGAGTTATCATCTTCATTACCATTATTACTCCATAACTGGGGCTATTTGGCAAAGATAATGGAGTGGTTTGTCATTTCCTTCCCCTGGTCATTTTATAGATGAGAACTTGAGGCAAATAGCATTCAGTGACTTGGCCAGGGTCACACAGTATCTGAGCTTGTATCTGAACTCAGGAAGATGAGTCTTCCTGACTCTAGGTCCAGCATTGTATCCAACTACACAGCTACCCCTCCACCACTGGTGCTCCCAGGAAAAAAACTTAAAGGCTGTAGTGATTAACAGTCTTGTCCTGGTTTACTCGGTCTGCCCCAGGTCTTTCAAGTCAATCCAATTTCCCTGAAGACAGAAAGTTTCTCTCAAGGAAGACTGGAGATTGAAGATAGAATGGAATATATGATAATAGCACACTGGAAAAGGTTCTTTAGGAGGCCTGTGGAAAATATAGTCCAAAGAGAAAGAAGTAGCTTTCTTAAAATCTCATTTAGTTTTCAAACATCTGGGTTATCAGGTACCATATTTACTTAAAATTGGGGATAGGGTATTTCTATGGATTTTTCTAAAACTCTGATGATCATTTACATTTGGAAATGATTTTTGTGAAGCATCTAATTATAAATACCTCTTTGTTTGTACACTAAATGTACAAAAATAATGGTCATTAAAAAATTGTGAAATAAGGAATAAATTAACATAGCTCCCCAGAGCTAATAATTTCACATAGGTGGCATAGGAACATGGGATTTGAAATCAGAGGACATGGATTCAAAACCTAACTACTACTTTCTATCTATACAGTCTTGGGAAAAAGTCACCTACCTTCTCCAAGCTTCCATTTCCTCTTTTATATATGATGTCTACAATCCCTTCCATATGTGAAATTATAAACCCTGTGCTTCAATCCTCTTCTAATATTCAAAAGTACCTTCAAATTCAAACATTCCATTTGCTAAGACCCCTTCCAACCCTATATTTTAGTGCTGCGTATTTTAGAGCATCTTCTACCTATGACAGTAACAACATCAACCAGAACCACTGCCATAACCACAACCACAACAACTACTAGTATTTATATAGTTAAGGTTAGCAAATCATTCAACAAAGATTTTCACAATAACCCTGGGGAGTAGGTGCTAATATTAACCCCACTTTACACTTCAGGAAACTGAGACAGGAAGAAATTAAGTGACTTGCCTAGATCACACAGCTAGTAAGTGTCTGGGGTGGGCTCTGAACTTAGAGATCTTCTTGACTTCAGGTCCAATACTTTATGCATTGTTCCACATAGCTAATATTCTAGGTGTGTGTATCCCTTTCAAACTTCAGCAAATCTGCTGGTTATAAGGTAGAAATTAAAGAGATAATATGAATGGGTCATTATATGACAAATTCGGACTATACTGGCCCCTTTTCAGATGTGACAGGTTCATTCTAAACTCTTGTAAAAGATATGTCTTTCATTAGCTCATTTGCATTAAAAAGGCAAGTTTTGTGAATGAGCTCAACCCCAGAATCTAGATTCACTCTTTAACTTTGACCCAGCCACTCATCTGTAAAAACCAACACAAGAACTAGAGTTTAAAAAAAAATTAACCTGGCAAAACCTATAGCTCAGAGCTGTTTGGTGGTTATTTGGCAGCCACGAGCCATTACCCTAACCTGCAGAGATGAAGATTTTGGGAATATACTGGATGGTCACCATAAATCAGGATGAAGCATTTCTATGTCTTTCTACCTTTCAGTTTCCTTGACTTATTTTAAGACTCGGATCAAATCCCAATGTATTTCCCAGCCCTGCCCTTCCTTGCTGACAGCTGCTAGTAAATTCCTGAAATTAATTTTTATCCACCCCATATATACTTTATTTTTTCTTAATATATTTTAGTCATTTCACTAAATATTTCCCAATTACAAGTAAAAAAAATGAGTAATTTTTTTAAAAATTTGAGCTCCAAATTATTTCCTCTTCAGACCTTGAAACCTTGAAAATGTAAGCTAGTTGTTATCAATTATACATATGAAGTTATACAAAACATATTTCCATATCAACCATGTTGCAAAACAAGAGACAAAAAATAAAACAAGAAAAATATCTTTTTTAAAAGTATGCTTCAATATACATTATCCAGAGTTCATCAGTATTCTTTCTGGAGGTGGATGGCATTTTTAACTGTGGGCCCTTTGGAATTGTCTTAGATAACTGTGTTAATCAGCATAGCCAAGTTTTTCACAGTTGATTATCATTACAATATTTATGTTATTATGTATAATTTCTCCTGATTCTACTCAATTTACTTTGCATCAATTCATAGAAGTCTTCCCAGTTTTTTTCTGAAATGTTACTGTTCATCATTTCTTATAGCACAACAGCATTCCATCACAATCATATACCACAACCTGTTCAGCCATTCCCCAATTGATAGGCATCCTCTCCATTTCTAATTCTTTGCTGCTATAAATATTTTTGTATGAATAAGTCCTTTTCCTTTTTTTTTAATTGCTCTGGGATAGGTCAAATGGCATGCACAGTTTTATAACCCTTCAAGAATAGTTCCCCACAATGGTTGGACTAATTCATAATTCCACCACTGTATATTAGTGTCTCTATTTTTTCACCTCCCCTCCAGTATTTGTCATTCTCCTTCTGTGTGGGATACTGGGACCCCAAAAATCCCCTACCCAAGAAAAATAAAAAGTCAGAGGTATCTTGAGGAAGGAACAGGAAGTTTTTATTCTCTTCCCCTGCAAGAAGAGGGTGGTCCTCTTCACGGCAGGGATCAAGGAGAGGAGGTGTGTTACAAAAGACAGAACAAGAATTTATACCCTAACACAGTCAAGCCCCATCCCCCGGCTGTCCCTTCTCCCATTGGCTGGGAGGTGGGCTCTCAGTCTTGGTGTGAAATCTAACACAATGGCGCATAACAAAGAAGCCCACCACTATCTCCTATTGGCTGGGAGGTGGGACTGGGAGCCAAGGTATTATCCATCTGCTTATTTGGTAAATGCCAAAGCGAGGGAGGGAAAAAGATCACAAGCAAGAGTGGAGGTCAAAGACTCCTGAAAAAGGGCATAATGCTGTTAAGGGTGTGGTATGCAAGGCTGGAGGTAAAAAATTCCTGAAAAGGGGCCCTAATGCTTATGACAGCAAGGGAAGGGGGGAAGGGTCCTAGGTTGTGTAATCTCTTAGGAAACCCAGGACTCAGGTCTGTCCGGTCTTACAAAAGTCTGTCTCTGGTTTCCAGGGATAGTTTCTCTCCCTTCTCCTTCTCAGGAGTCTTCAGAGAGGTTACAGAAAGTATACCCCACTCACTTCTCTGTCAGTTAGCCAATTTGATAGGTGTTTTATCTGAGTGGTTTTAATTTGCATCTCTCAAATCAGTGGGTATGTTTTTCTATTTTTTTTCACTTTGATTTTCTCTCCGGAAAACTACCTATTCATATTTTTTGATCATTTATCAACTGGGAAATGGCTTTTATTTTTATGAATAGGATCCAGGCCTTAGACCAAGTTTTTGTAAAATTTTTTCTCAATTTATTTTCCTTCTAATTTTGACTACATTTGCTTTGTTTATGCAAAAGCTTTTTAATTGCATGAAATCAAAATGATCTGTTTTACTTTCCATTGTGCTCCCTGACAGGTACATTTTTTCCATGTTCCCCTAATTTATTTACGGTAACATCCTTTATGTCTAATTTATTTATCCATTTTGACCTTATCTTAGTTTGTGGTATTAGATGTTGGCCTATGCCTCATTTCTACAAAACTGCTTTCCCATTTTCCATGCAATTCTTTTTTTTTTCAAATGGTAAGTTTTTATCTCAAAAGCTTGGTTAGATCTTAAGGTTTATTAAACACTAAATTATTATGATTATTTACTACTGTGTATGGTGTACCTGATCTGTTCCACTGATCCACCATGCTATTTCTTAGACAGTATCAGATTTTTTTCATGATTATCACTTTGTTCTATAGTTTGACATTTGCAACTACTAAGTATACTTCTGATTTTTTTTCACTGATTCCCTTGACTTTTTTTTACCTTTGCTTTTTTCAGATGAATTTTCTTACTATTTTTTCTAGTTCTTTAAAACAATTCTTTCATATTTTGATTGGTATGGCACTGAAAAAGTAAATTACTTAGGTAGAATTGTCATTTTTGTTATATTGGCTTAGTCTATCCATGAACAATTAATATTTCTCCATATCTGTCTTTATTTGAATGAAAAGTATTTTGTAATTGTGTCCATATATTCCCTGGCAGATAGACTCCCAAGTATTTTATATTGCCTGCAGTTATTTAAATGGAATTTCTCAGTAGTCCTGAGGATAGGATGCTCTCCAAGGTCAGCAACCAGGTTTTATTCATCTTTTTTGCTTCCTTCAGAGTCCTGCACAGAGTAGGCACTGAGGAAATTTAATGAGAGTAAATTGAGTGAGTCAGTGCGAGTGATGAGGCCACTGATGTTTTCCCTAAGAGGATATGGGAAAGGACCTGGCTTCTAGCTGTCCTCCAGAGGAAGAGAGCAGGTGGAACCTCCCCATTCCTACCTCACAGGTATAAACCAAATAAATAACATTTTGTACTGCCAAATACAGCAGAATAGGTTGGCCTGGAAAAAGGGAAGATCCATGGTAGGCAAAACCATGAGTTTTCCTTAGGCGGGGTAGGGCTCTTAAGGCATCTCTGGAGGCTAGCCTCAGTCTAAGGTCCCCATAGCAGGGCCAACCTGCCCTGACCACAGGCTTCTATATGTGCATGGGGCAGGGGGGGGGGGGGTGGAGGGGGAGGGTGGAGAGCAGGGGCAGGAAACTAGAGGAAAAGGAAAGTCTGGGGAGGTCCACATGCCTTCATTGTGCTCAGAAGGATTACTGCAGGGGGAGGGAAGTGGTCTTCAGGGAGAATGCTGACAAATTTGCCTCTTGGGAAGCCCAGGCTGGTTGCTTCTTCCTTCAGCCACTGGACAAAGGGAATGGGACAGAGACAACTCTCAGGATGTGGTAGTCCCTTCTATTTATCTTTTGAGATAAAAAGATTGCTTTTTAGAGTCAGTTCCTTTTTTTGTTGTTTGCTCATTTTTCTACCCTACTTTTTTTATTTTGAACTTTATGTTAAAATTGGGCTCTGTTCATGTCATGTGGGAGAAGGACAGATACAGACTTTTTCACACAGCTGTTTTCAGAGCTAGTTCTGCGGGGGTTGAAAGTTTTTGATGATTCTAAAATGGTATGATCTGGGAAGAGTAATGGCCATTGCTCTCCTAGTCTGCATTCTGGTTCTTACCCAAGAAGAAGCCCTGATCCCTCAGGATTGCAATCAATACTGCTCTTCAGAACCCCTGTTTCCTTGGGACCAGGAGGTGATCCTGATACTCAGGGATCTTGATCCCTCTTAATTGATTCAGAAGTGGGTATGGGTAGTAGATCTGCCAAACAGCAGCAGATCCTGCATCCAACGCTAGCACAGTGATCTCCTATAATATCATTCTGATCAGTTCCAGGTCCCCTTTCCATCTCTCATTTGAGAACTCCTAAAGGTGCTACTTTTTTTTCACCACCACCTACTCCCACCATTGATGTGTTTCATCCACAGAGGTTCCAGGCCAGCCTCTACCCCCAAGTCACAGAGCTCTCTTTTCAAACTTCTAAGGTGCCTTGGAATGGAAGAACATCTCACTTTAACCTTGTTGGCTCTGCCACTCCAGAATTTGATTTGAGGTATTATTTTAAAGTTATTTGGAGGGGAATGTTAAGAAAGTTCAACTCAGTGTTTTCTCTACTTCACTTTCTTCTCTTTATATATTTTCTATCTATCTTGGTACTTAAATGTTGTCTCCTACATTCAAAAGTAAATTGCTTGAAGGCAGGGATGGTTTTTGTATTCTAAGTGCTTAACACAGTCCTATTAAGGACTTAATTAATGCTTATTCATAGTGACTGGCTAACCCAGCTCAAAAGCAGGAAGAGCTGTTGAAAGGAAAAGCTAAGCCTGAGAAATGACAAGTCCCAAAGCACAGGCCCAAGGATTCAGAACTAGAGAAGCTTCAGCCAGACCTAATCTAAAGTTCCATACACTCTCTGCCATAAAAAGAACAACAGCTGCTCAATTGAGGATTAAGGGTTTACAGGTGACCTTTAAGAAGGGCGTCTGTGAAGTCTATTGGTGTGACCAGGCTTTTCAGTTTAGGAATTGTGAGTTGCCTGGTGCACTCTTTCTGCTGAATCTTCCCACAGATGTTCGGTGCATTTGTGAGAAAGTACACTTCAGGCTTAAGGTAAAGGGGAATGTTTTTGTTATGCCATTTGAGGAAATGCTTTTCTAAGGCCTAATTGAATCTACTGGCTGATTACTAATGGGAATCATAGGGTAAGGGTCCACGTACTATAGTTTAAAAGGGCAATGCCACAAGATTTGAAACCAGAAAACAGTCACCTCTCTAGGGACTCAAACCCATAGCCGAAGTTACAGTAATATCCTAGTGAGGGATGTTACACGTATTCAAGTATTTCAGGCTCTAAGATCATTTCAAGTTCTAAAATTCTATATAAAAAAGTCCTTCCAGCTTTAACATTCTTTGTTTTAAGATGCTTTAACCTCTAATATATTTTTAAGATCTATTATAGTTCTACACAGGAGACTTCTTATCATTGTGTGCACCCCAAAACTGTGTGCAACAGAAATCCTTACCCAAATAATACCGAGGTTTCTCAAGGTAGGAAGCAGAAAAGAATGGTTTATTACGATCTAGAGAAAGGGCCACCCTCCTGACAAATGGTCAGGGAGGAGAAGCAATTTACAAAAGGAAATGGTGAAGTTATAAAAGCCCAAGGTGGACTTCTCCCCCGTTCCCCCTTCTGACCCTTTTCTTCCATTGGCTGGAAGTCAGGTGCACAATCTAAGTGCAGCAATCTGCCTCAGGTACTGGAACAAGAAAACGATAGATCACCTAATGTACATTCGAGAAAGCACTTCTGTCCTTATTTGGCGTATCTTATGCTGAGGTGTCACTGAGGAGAGGGCTGATTCCTTATCACTCTGAGTTCTGAGTCCTTGTAAATCATGTGATCTCTGGTAAAGGAGAACTTGGGCCTGTTTCCCATGAAAAGCTTTACTAGATTTTAGAGTTCAGTCTGAGAAGTTTTCACTTCTCTCCACTCATCATTGCCTTTTTTCACTCACACTAAGCCACTTCACACTTCTTTATATGTTGTGGATGCAGGTCTCTGAGATGAAGAAAGAGCAGCCTTCTCAACGTCTTAGCCTCTGGGACACAGTTTTCACTCCACTTTAGGGAAAATTTTTGAGACTGTACAAAAACATGGCTACTGACTACTCAATCCATCTCTGAACATTAATGAGATAAATGAGAAAAAGTGATAGGTCCAGTGATAAATAATTTGTTACCTCCTGAAGAGAAATAAAATGAAAAGGCATGGTTTTAGGCCCCTGGGAAATGTAAGGATAGGAACAAATCACTCAGATTTCAAAATAATTTTCCCCTACAGAAAACAATTTAGTTCTTTTTTGCATTTTCTATAATAATTCATGTTTCTTGGAAGATCGAAAGTGTCACGTTAGATGTTTTGACATCTTTGGTGCAAGAACTTGGAACTTGGAAAGAACTTGAAAAGAAAAAGAAAAAAAAAAAGAACTTGTTTTCCCTTTAGGTCCCAAACCTGAGGTAAATATGGTCATAAAATGGCTACCTTAGGTGAGAGGGCAATGATATAAAGGGTTTGTTCAGGAGATTCTAGACCAGGTACAAGGGTTTCAATTCATATAAGAATTGTAGAGGGGGAGAAAATTTGTAACTCAAAAGTCTGTGGAACTGAATGTTGTAAACTAAAAGTAAATTAATTATTAAAAAAAAAAAGAATTCTACAACTGTTAGAACCTTTATAGGAACAATTATTCTATATGTAGTCACTAGTCCAAAAAGAAAAAAAGTAAATGTTTATGTAATAAAATATGAAATACAGTATTTTTGTGTTAGCAAAGCAACTAGATAATAGTTGAACAAATTATGATTCATGAGCAAAACCCTAAAAAATAACGATTTTGATAAATTCAGAGAAACGTAAGAAAACTCACGTGAACTGATGTCAAGCAAAATAAAACCAGAGAAAACAAGTTATGCAACATCTATAATAATGTAAACCAAAAGGAAAATAAAAAATTAGGTGGCATATATTGGAATCACAATGGCCAATGGAGCAGTAATGTAGAGAAAAGATGAAAGGTTTTACTTCTTTCCTTTTGTTGAAGAGGTGGGGGATTATGGAAGTAGAATGTTGCATGTAGTAAGACTGTTGTTCAATTTTGATTAGCAGGGAAGACTAACTAGAAGCAGATGAAGGGGTACATACAGAATGTTTATAATATAAAAAACAAAAGGCATAATATTAAAACAAAATAAAGTCAAGATCAATTGCCTCACTCTGAGGAGATGTCATGAGCAATCCCCCTTGCTATTATGCATGTCACATACTATGTTTAGCACTGGCAATCAGAAGACAAAAGTAAAATAACTCTTGTCCTCAAGGTGCTTATTTTCTAATGAAAAAAAAACAACAAGGATAAACAGATGGATGGGTGAGCAGACAGATGGATGAACTGATAGATAGCGAGATAGATATACAAATGTACAGATATACATAGATTTCTGTTGTTCAGTAATTTCAATCAGTAATAAGCAATTATTCATAACCCCTTTTGGGGTTTTCTTGGCAAAGATACTGGAGTGGTTTGACATTTCCTTCTCCAGTTCATTTAACAGATGAGAAAACTGAGGCAAAGAGGGTTAAGTGACTTGCCTAGTGTCACAAAATTAGTAAATGTCTGAGGCCAGATTTGAACTCACAGAGATGAGTCTTCTTGACTCCAGATCTGGCAATATATCTACTGTACTACTTAGTTGAATAAATATATAGATAGATACATGGATACACACATATACATATAGATTAATAGAGTATGCCCCTATGCATATGGGTTTAGAAAACTGGATGTAGTATATACACATGCATATGTGTAGGGAAAATGAGATACGAAATGCATATATGTGTGTATAGATATACATAAACACACGTGGATATATGGAGAGATAGAAATGCATAGATGGACAAATTAGAGCTACATACACATATTTGCAGGTAGATAGATATATGTATACATATATGAATAGATAGATACACCTATGTGTAGATATATATGTATGTATATAAAGATACACATGCAGCTACAGACAGATATGTATATATTATAGATATGGGTATGCATATTCTTGCATATTCTATATATGCACATAGAAATAGCTAATACAAATATATGCATACATGTATATGGATAGATACACATATAAGTATGTGTACATATAAACACATGCATATGTATACATGCACAGATATAGTTGTACAAGTATACACGTATCTGTATGTATAGATAGGTAGATAACAGATGAATATATATGTTTTTCGATCAGTGGTTCTCCACCTTCCTAATGCCGTGACCCTTTAATACAGTTCCTCATGTTGTGGCAACCCCCAACCATAAAATTATTTTTGTTGCTACTTCATAACTGTAATTTTGCTACTGTTGTGAATCGTAATGTAAATATCTGATATGCAGGATGTATTTTCATTGTTACAA
>CM053585.1:55796624-55817364 GCA_028646515.1 Pseudochirops corinnae
ATAGTATATATCCCTGACAAGTTATCTATAAAACAAAATTCACGGTATTTGGAGGTGGAAGGGACTTTTAATAAGAAGAAGATGCACATTTCTGTATCAAGTTTTATAGTCTGCAAAGTGCTTTACATATATTATGTTATTAGGCTCTCACAACAACCTGGTAAGGTAGGTGCTTTTCTTTTCTGCATTTTATAGAGGAGAAAACTGAGGCTTAGAGAGTTTAGGTGACTTGCCCAGGGTCATACAGCTAATAAATATCTTAGGAAAGATTTAAACTCAGGTCTTCCTGACTCTAAATCTCAAACTCTATTCATTATGCCAAACCTCTCATTTTACAGATGAAAAAAAATAAGGGCCCAGAGTTTGTAATTTATCAAAGGTTACTCAGTAAATAGCAGGGAGAGGATTTGAACGTAACTTCTTCCTACTAGAAATCCAATGTTCTTTCCACTGTATCACAGTGTCTTCATATATTTGAACCCTTTGCCCACTTGAATCCCATAATCCAGGAAGTGATCATAAGAAATCAATATTTACCTCTAGCTTCAGCAGGAGAAGGTTGAAGAAGGAAAGACTGGAGTTGAGTAAGAAGGGAGTTGTATAGGTTATTTGGAGAAGTTTGAACTCATTAAGAAGGATAAAGATTAAATTTGTAGACGAGAAATTTGGAAAAACTCTTGGGAAAAGGTGAGGAAATTTTGGAGAAGAATAATCTCCAGGTCTAGATTTTAATTATGGCTTCTATAATCATGAGGTTAAAAGAGAAGGACCCAGAAGAAGAAGGCTGATGCACTCCCTGAAGAGGAGGACTCAAGGAGAAGAACTTAAAGATAAGAAAAAGGAGAACGTAATTGCCAAGGCAAAGAGAGTAAGAAAAATGAATTGAAACAAACTGTGAGTAAAGAAATCGGTAGACTCAATTAGAGCATGGTGCAAATTGGTGAAACAGACTGAGAGATCTAAGTAGGAGGGCTAGTTAAATGTGGCACACAGTAGGTGCTTAATAAATATTTACTGATTGATTGATAAGAGGCGTAAACATCTTATCCATGGTGTGGGGGTAAAGTGTAAGCACCTGCAAGTACTTAAAAAAACACACACACACCTAAAAATCTCTACCAATATGAAGAGCAAGATTAATATTTCAGTAACTTACTGCCACAGCCAAAGGATGGGCATCCTTCTTCTGAATGCAGTCTGACTTTATTCCAAGAGAATAAGAAGGAACCAAACAAACAGTTCTCAAAACTTCAGGTTATCAGGGTCAATGATGTGCTCCTATTTTCTTCTTTCTTTTCTTTTCTTTTCTTTTTAAAGTAGGGCTACAATGAATGAAGAAGACAGATGAAAAAATAGATCTGAAATGTCCAAGAGGAAACTTGCCCTGTGTCAGGAGGTTAGCCAGTAGAAGAATGTCTCACAGAGGAGGAAGGGATGTGAATAAACAAACAAATAGGGACACAGCAGATACAAAGGGCTAAAAACAAGCTGACAAATAGATTTCAGCCTCTTTCTGAAGAAGAGGAAGCTAGGTGATGTAAAGAGGAAACAGTAGTTGACTGTTCTCCAAAGAATGCTAAGGGTCAAGTTGTATAAATTATCAGGGAAGGGATCATTCAGTAAGGCTCTGAGAAAGAAGAGGAGAGGAGTGAGGATCAAGAGAGAGGAGAGGACTGATGGTCAATAAAGACCTGCTCTGAATACCAAGCTAGCTATCTGTCAGCCTGATAATCATAGAAAGATTTATTCTCTTTCCAAGGCTTGGAGGCAGCTAAAAGGCACAACAGATAGAGTACTGGACCTGGACTCAAGAAAACCTGAGTCTGACACTTGCTAGCTATGAGCAACTCACTTAACGTCTATCTGCCTCAGTTTCCTCACTGTAAAGTGGTAATAATAACAGCATCTACCTCCCAGGATTGAGATAAGCATTAAATGAGATAATAATTGTAAAATATTTAGCACAGTGCCTGGCAGACAGTTAGTGCTATATAAACATTAACTATTATTTTTATCAAAGACATGAGACCATTTTCAGACTTACCAAAATAGATGACTACCATCCATGTAAATGCAGAGTTGTGCTTAAGTTGGGCTGATGTTTTTCAGAATATTTAAATTTTAACTGTAGGCCAATGGTACTTAAACAGAACCAGACTCTCCTTTTGAATGCAATTTTACTTTTTTAATTAACTAAGAAATTTTCTTTTCTCTCCTATGGAGGGTAGGTGGCAGGGAAGGGGAGAGAGAAAGGGGGGAAGGAAGGAAGGAAGGAAGGAAGGAAGGAAGGAAGGAAGGAAAGAAGGAGGGAGGGAAGGAAGGAAAGAAGGAGGGAGGGAAGGAAGGAAGGAAGGAAGGAAGGAAGGAAGGAAGGAAGGAAGGAAGGAAGGAAGGAAGGAAGGAAGGAAGGAAGGAAGGAAGGAAGAAGAGAAGGAAGGAAGGAAGGAAGGGAGCTTAAATATACCTAGTCACGCGTAACAAATTCCCACAGTGACTGTGTCCAAAAGCATGTGTCTCATTCTGCATCTTGAGTCAGTCACCTCTCTGTCACAACATAGGTAGTATCACTGATCCTAGGTCATAGGAGCCAGTGAAGTATAACATTCTCCATGAAGCTTCCCCTGATACTCCAGACTTCAAACATACTTTGTTTCATACTTTGTTTCTCACCTTGCTAATACCCTAACTAGGAAATAACGGAAATTTACTACAATGCACAATAAAACCATCTCTGCATCTTTGTCCACTAACAGACCATAAGCTTTATGATGTGATAGACTACGACTTCAATCTAAACCTCGTAGTTCCCTCAGCACCTAGTCAGTACACTGCACACAGTAAGTACCTAAAAAAAATGCTTATTGAATAAATGCGTTGTCGTGGGAAAAGTCAAGAAATATGGTCAGAGGAGCTGCATTATACTTCCAGTTCTGTTTGACTACCTGAGTGTCTTGGCTCAAAGCACAATTTTTTAATCTGTATGATGAAAGAGATTAAGTGCACTCCAAGATCCCTTATAAGAATAAATCTATGATCTTGTGATTCCAAGAATTTTTTTCAAGATTTGTTTCCTTTCCTTATAATAATGTCCTGGTCGTTTAGTCTTTCATTCTGCTCAGCAGACAAAAGACTGAGAGGCCACTGAACAGCACGGTCCTTTAGCTTGTGACCAGAAGGGCTTCTATTCTATTTTCCAGATTTATTAGGGTATTCAAAACTCTATTTTACAAGACATATTTATGTTATCATGACTTCTCCAATTGGGCTAAATCCAAATTATCTCCATTTCATAAGAATATTATAGGTGGGTTGAGAGCTCATTTACATTTACTTTACTGAAGGGATTCTTAACCTGGAGTCTATGAAGTTACATTTGATTATATGCATGTATGCATGCATGTACAGTGTGTGTATAACTATATAGGTCTATGTGTACTGTGCAGCTATATACATTTATGTGCCCATACATATAAGCAATATGTATTTAAACCTATGTACATATATGTATATGAATATATATGTATATATGACTATATTAGGTTTCCTTGGTATCTTAGGTATTTTATTTTATTCATTTAAAAACATCCTAAGAAGAGGTCCATAGGCTTCACTAGACTGCCAGAGGGTCTATGACACAAACAAGGTTAAAAACTCTTGAAAGTCTATTGAAACTTCCTATTTTCCCTTCAGCCCTTCAGTCTGTGGCAAGACTATATTTCTTTCTCCTTCTTCCATCAATTTCTAAATGTAATTGGCAACCACATGGCTAGCCAATGATGTAAATAACAGGAGAATTCCCAGATATGAAGGCAGCCTTTACAAAACTGAATAATCTGAACTCCATTATGTAAATGATTTAAACCCTACTCTCGGGCTAGCAAAGGTCTCAGTCTTTTATAGTGTAGTGTTTCCTATCTAGTGGTTCGTGAAACCTCTGGCTCATCATTGTGAACCAAATTCAAACTGAAAATACTTTAACGGTGCCGTAGGTGGTAAATAATCACCCAATTGTGTCACAAACACACACACACAGATATAGATAGGCATCTAGCTACGTCTTTCTTCTGTGACCTATTGAAGTATTATAGATTTCTTTCTGCAGGAAAAGGTTATTATAATTATTTATAAGAAATTAATGAATAAGGCTAAAAGAATTATTACGGATAATGTATAAAATTACCTTGAGAGTTCACAACATGCTAGTTGTTTTTGAAAGGGGTTCTGACAAAAATTGTTGGGAACCCGTGGAATACCCGAAGCCATGGCTCTTGTCCCAGGTGCTCTCCCAGGCCTTCTGCCACAGTTATTATCCTTATGCTAATAGTCTTACCTTGACTTACTCTTTGAACTTTTCCTCCTCCCTGACAGGTGCCATCCACCCTGGAGAAACCTCTGACCTGAGGTCCTATTCTCGGGAGTCCTTAATGCCCAGCCTGGACAACTACTTCAAGAGAGGCATTAGCTGTGCTTCATTCACCTCACTCACAACTCACTGACTTTTCCTCAACAATGATTTGGTCCCGTGAGGGCATCTGCTGCTTTGTTAGCTCCCCTTTATGTACTGTCCTATTAAAACATAGACTTCTTGAAAGGACTAGCTTGTTTGCCTCTATTTGTAGCACGAGTTTTCATTACAGCTCTTGAAACATAGCAGGCACTTAATAAATGTTCTATTTCTCTATCATAACTGAGGGGAGGCAAGTAAGAGAATGGAAAGGTTTTTTTTGGTGGGGAGCAGCTAAGTGGTACAGTGTATCCAGAGTGCCAGCCTGGAGTAAGGAAGTCTCATCTTCATGAATTCAAACCTGACTTCAGACACTTATTAGCTGTGTGACCCTGGGCAAGTCATTTAACCCCATCTGCCCCAGTTTCCTCATTTGTTAAAATATGCTTTAAAAGGAAAAGGCAAACTATTCCAGTATCTTTGTCAAAGAAAATCCCAAATGGGATCTTGAAGAGTCAGACATGAATGAAACAACAACACAACCCTTTTTATTGCAGCTCCTTATCCTTCTGCATTTCTGGTTCCTTTTCTAATTTCTAAAATCTCTCTCTCTCTCTCTCTCTCTCTCTCTCTCTCTCTCTCTCTGAGGGGGAAGGTATGGTAATTGGGTTAAGTGATTTGTCCAAGGTCACATGGCTAGTTTTGTGTTAAGTGTTGCAGGCCGAATTTGAACTCAGGTACTCCTGCCTCCAGGGCCAGTGCTCTATTCATTGTGCCACCTAGCCACCCCTACAAGCTATATTTTTCAAAACAAATTTACCTTAGTCATTTCTCTGTGACTTCATTTAGCCCTCTCCTATCTCCTATTTTTTAGCATAAAATCAATTTGCTTTCTTTTTTTATAATTGTTTGCTCTATATTTGTCTATTAGCCGATAATCAAGAAAGACCTGGGTTCAAATTCTTCCACGGACACTAGTTGTGTGACTATAAGGGAGTCACTTAACAACTCAACCTCAAAATAGGGGCAGTAATACCAACACCACAAGGTTGTTGTGTGATGCAAGTGAAATAATGAGTGTACAATACTTTGCAAAAATTAAGCATCGGCTATGATTGTATATCCAGGAATTATGTAAGTGGAGTAAGAAGGAGAGCCTATAAGCTTGGATTATGCAACCAATTTAAGTAGCTCTCACGAGTAATTTTCAGACTAAGCCATTAGCAGATTCTGTATCAAGTCAGAAAGCCAAAATTGTCTACATGCTACTTCTCTCTTCCATGTGGTCTTCATTAAATTTCTGATATTTACCGGTATGTTAAGTGTTTATATAAAATTAGTTAATAGTCTTTTCAGAAACTATTTCATATAGAACCCATACAATCATATAGAAACTAATTCATATAGGATCATCCATCAATTTTCTCATATATAAGATGAGGGGAATAATCTCTAAGATCTTTTTTAACCACAGGTCCTATGACTATCATATACAAACATACACATAACTTAATGTAGCCACTGGCAGAGTCCAAATTTATTCAAGATATTATGTGAGCATGCTAATGTTTTTCTTAAGTGCTATATTGATATGAAAGAAATAAGGACTATCAAAGAAGGATTCTCTCAGGCAAGATACATACCAACCTTATCTTGAGCTCAGTCTTTGATGATGTAGTGGCAACCATCCTGGCATACCTAGGATGGCTGCTAGTACAGGGTTTTACATGTGCTTCAAGATAGCTGTTCAAGGGGTCAAAAATATTTTTTTTTTAATTACAATCATCAGTTTAGAGGAAAAGTTAGCATCCTGAACTTCAGAGAATATCCAAACAAAGAAAATAGAGAGAAATAAAGACCAACAGACAGAGCTTCTAACTGTCTGAAAATTAGCACAGATCAACAAACAGATCCAACTGTCTGACCAAGGCAATACATACATAGTTACCAGAGAGAGAAGCACCAACATCTGGTTTTTTCAAAGCCAGGGCACTCCTTAATGGCTACCCAGAGTCTCATCTGGTCAAATCACAAGAACACTCTTCCAATGAGTGTTGGAAAGCAACATGATTTTAGAGCCAGAAAGCCTCACAACCCTTGTGACTCAGGGACTAATTAGAAATTAACAAAAGGTTCACACCTTACTACAAACTCACAAAGCCTTACTACAAACAAGCCTCCTCTAAGCAAGCTTCCCTTAATGGGCTCCACATGAGGCCTATTAATGGGCAGGGAAGATCTTATATCCCATTAACATTGCAGGTGACTGGCCCTTCCTATTCTGACTGAGTAAGGTTAGAAACCCAATACAGTCACCAATTACCCATAAGGAAATGCAGATAGAATCTCATTCTAAAAATTTTAGTCTGGCAGAGAACAAAGAAATGAAATACTTTCTGTGGGAATTAGGTGAAAATGCTAACTTTCTTCTGTAGGAGCAATACTGGTATAAACTAATACACAAAGATAAGATAATAAACAATGTAAATACAAGACTCTGGTACCTATAAAGAGACCTAAAAAACATGCTTCTTGAGGACTCTATATGTTTCATAATTTGTTCTCCCTTAGATGGGGAGAAATACAGTTAGGTCAGATCATCAGCCTCTGATTGCCCTTTCTAGGTTCCTGGTGCTTAACTGGGAGTGTCATTACAAGGAACTCTGTATATTTCTCCTTTTGATAACATCCTCTTGCTTATATTTTCCTTCCGTCTAAAAACTTAAGAACTGATTCTATAATGCATTTACCTGTGAAACAATGTTCTCCCTAAACTTCTGGGTTTTTATTTTACTTGAGAGAGATCCCATATAGTAACTTTTTCCCCCCTATCCAACATCTTTATGGCTGCATTGGGAGATCAAGGCCATTGTGCAGCTCTGCTATATTAAAGAGTATATATAAACATTACAAGTGAAAGGATTTCCTTTCTATCTTTTTTGAGCTAATAATAGTAATTATTTTAATAACCAGCAAAAGATTCACTAACTATGAAAACTGTTTTGCCAACTTTGTGTCTTTTGGGCAAGTCACTTAGCTTCCTTTGAGACTAGTTTCTTCACATGTAAGTTGAGGAAAATTATATTTGCACTAGGTGAATTACCTCACAAGGCTGTAGAAGTAATAAAAATGAGCTACTTATTATTTCTTAAGGCTTCTGTAAACCTTATAGGCCTTTATAAACTAAAGATTTTATTAATATAATGAAGTCATATCAGGAATTGCCCACAATGATGAAATCAGAGAATCAAATTGGGAAAAAAAAAACAGATACATCATGTAGAGAGTATATTGCAGTGGCAGTGTTCATATGGCACCAAGAATACATTTCTAATAATTTCTATCGTCCTTGGTCCTGGTGTTTAGTTTAATAAATAAAGTAGCATTTTGTTTTAATATGATGCTCATAGCCAGATATAAAAATACATTTTATATCCCGCATTTACTTATGAAATATAAAAATGCTCACCTTGTTTTCCTGAAAATTTTAAATATTTTTCATTGTGAATATATAATAATAAAAATATTCTAGAATGTTAGTGATCTCTTTTTGGATATGACAATGAGAGATACACTTGTGGACCATCAAAGTCAAAGGCTATGATTTTGGAGACACAACAACAGAAAAAATCAAAACTCCCAAATTGTTAATTATGGAATTCATAATCATGAAATGTTAAAGGAGCTAGGAACATCTGAATCCATAAGCTAGAATCCATAAGACATGGATTCTAAAAGCTAGAAGGTCTTTTATTTTTTTTTTTTTAGCTTGCAGGGACCTTGGAGGCTAATCTATCCTAACTTCTGACTAAAGCACAAATTTCTATACATTGTATATTCCTTTTTGTCCTCTGTAACCACACCCAAAATGATGTTTTGTTTTTTTAAATTTCCGTGAACTGTTAACTCTTCAGAGACTTATCATAGAAAATGGAAGATTTTCTGTATTCAGACAACTAAGTAGTTCAAAAAGACTGCCTTCATCCTTCTCTGGCATTTGGAATGGGCCTGGGAGGATCAACTCCTTGGGTGCCCTATTAACACAAACGTGATGGGAACCAGAGAGAAATGCAATGCTGAGGGAGACAGAGAGATAAGAGCAAACACCATGAAAGGAGGAGGGTCATCAGTTAAAAAGGAAATAATCAACAGGTACAGAGAAAAGGAGAGAGGTTACAGAAAAGAAACACTATGAAAAAAAGTTCTCATTTTCCATCCTCTTTCCTCATCCAATGTTCATTTTGAAAACATCTCTTTCTATTTCTCTTCTGTCCTCTACCTATTCATCTTGCTTCTGTCTATAATCATCCCACTCCACCACCTGCTGCTGTTGTTTTCCTACATATCGTTTCTTACCATACTGTCTTTTCTTTCTGTTTGGCAGCTATTGACTCCAGCCAATTTCCCAAATTGAATTGAGGGGGCCGGATCTCTAGAGCCCACTTGGGATATCCAAGGCATCGCCCAGCTCAGAGGCAGCCAGGCATGGAAGGGAATCCCAAGCCTGCTCCAGTTCAATGCTCTGCTAAGGTCTCTAGCCCTGGGAGGTTGCATTTAGAGGGGAAAGAGAGAGTGAGGGGAAAATGCAATGAGCCTATTCAAAATGCATATCCAGACCATAGTGTTCCAATCCCTCAGACAATGACTGCAAAGTCTGACATAGATCCAAACAGAAGGAGGCTGAGTTGAATGCAATGTCAAATGAAGAAGCAGCTGTTTCAGAAAATGAAAGGCATTGTGGCCTTGATACATGCCTCAAACTGCCTCAGAACATCTCTCTCTCTTTCTCTCTCTTTCTCTCTCTCTCTCTCTCTCTCTCTCTCTCTCTCTCTCTCTCTCTCTCTCTCTCTCCCCGCCCCCCACCTTCAAACTCCCTTCCCCTTAACTCAGCTTTCAAATGCTGTTACTCTATGGAAATTTCAGTCCCCAGGTCTATATGGAACTGAGTGGGGGCAATGGGGAAAAGGAGGCTTATCCTGTTAAAAAAAAAAATCAGAAATGTAACAAAAGATAAAGGCTGTCCTTAAGACCCTGCTAGGACAAGTCAGATTTCTCCCTGGGATCAAAACCAAAGACATGAAAAGGGACTTAGGGAGGTGTGATCACATAAAATCCTATATGCTCAATGGCCCTGTAGGCAGGGGATGTGGCAGGGGTATTGGTAAGTGACAAAGGTGGGACGAGCCTGCCGCAGGAGAACACTACACTAAGCCCACAGCAGCTTCAACCACAGTAACTCAAAAGAAACAAGACAGTGAAGCAAAGAAAGAGAGGCTAAGAATCATAGGTCTTCAGAGCTGGAAAACACCTGGGGGTCATCCAGTTTTCTCCTCTATAAAATAAGGTAGTAGAGACCAATCAGAAAAACTATATGGGGTGAAGTTATGTAGGAAAATAAAGACAGCAGGTGGTAAAGTGGAATGATTAGGAATGAAAGAAATAAGACTGAATGCTCTCTAAATTCTTTCCCACACCAACACTCCAGTCAATAAACATGTATTACGCACCTACTATGTGTCAAGAATTATGCTAAGTGCTAGGAATACAAAAAGAGGAAAAAGACAGTCCCCACCCTCAAGGAGTTTATAATCAAATGGGAGAAGCCAACAAAATGTACAAATTTATACAAATATGCACAAAAATATACAAATATGTACAAACAAGCTACATACGGGAAAATTAAGAAATAAGAAAGGGAAGATATTATTAGGCTTAAGAAGGGTTAGGAAAGGCTTCCAGGAGAAAGAATTTTTAGTTGTGACTTAAAGGAAGACCATGGACAGAAATGAAAGGGAATAGAAATCCAGTCACAGGAGACAGCCAAAGAAAATTCCCAGAGCTGGGAGATAGGAGTGTTTTGTTTGTGGGATGTCAAGGAGGCCAGTGCTACTGGACTGAAAAGTACATGGCAAGGAGTAAAACCGAAGAGGACTGGAAAAGGACGAGCAGGGTAAGTTATAAAAGGCTTTCAATGTCAAAGAAAGGGTGTTTTTTTTTGTTATTTTGTTTTGTTTTTGGGGGGAGAGAGGGATCCTAGAAGCAATAGGGAGTCATTGGTCTTTAAGTAGGGGAGTGAACTTTAGGAAAAATCACTTTAGTGACTGACAAGAGGATGAACTGGAGTGGGGAGAAACTTGAGGCTGGCAGAGCCACCAGCAGGCTATTACGATAGTCCAGGTTTGATGTAATGAGGGCTTGCATTAGAGGAGAGGCAGTGTCAGAAGAGAGAAGGAGGCATTTTGGAGAGATATAAAGGTAAAATTTGCAGGCTTTGAGTTCTAACATTCTTTGTTCTGAGTCCTTCCATCCCTTCTACTTTTAATATTCTGAGTCTATAAGCATTTTTGGTCTTGGTTTAGTCATGTGTAATATCAAGAAGTTGGACTGGATCAGAAATGCTCAAGCTTTTTTTGTGTCATGGAAACCCTTTGGCAGTCTGGTGAAGCTGTGGACTCCTCAAAATATTGCTTTATTTTTTTTTAAGTTGAAAGAAATATTAAATTTCAGTTAACAGTAAGTGAACATAAATACTTCCCCCACCAAGTTTACAGTCTTCAGGGCCCTGAACTAGATAATTGCTAAGCCCCTGAGGAATTAAATACCTCTTATTTGCCAAGTGCTATGTTAACTGTTGAGGCTGTAAGTACAAAAAAAAAACCAATCCCTATTCACAAGGAGCTTCCATTCTAATTGGTATATATAAAAGTACATATAAAAATGCATAAAGCATAAATTTAAAGCTTATAAAACAAATACATACAGAGTAGCAAAATATAAGATCTTTGGAAAGAAGGGTGCTAGCATTTTGGGAAATCAGGAAATGCTTCTTTTAGAAGATGGTACATGAGCTGCATCTTAAAGGTAGAAAGTGACCCTACAAAATCAGGATAAGGAAAGAGTGAAGTCCAGGCATGGGAAGTGGGAGATGTTTTGTCACAAATGAAGAACTCAGTAAAGGCCAGTTTGATGGCACATGACACAATGTGTGAAGGTTATATAACGTCCAATGGGGCTTGAAAGATATGTTGGAGTTGGGTTTTCCCAGGACTTTGAAAGTTACACAGAGGAAGCAGATGAAGCATTTCATAAATATGCAGTAAAAGAACAAAATTCTTTAAGGCTAGGAACTCTTTCAACTGCGTCTCTGTATCCCAAGAACCTCACTCAACAAATGTTTATTGAATTCTTGAATGAAGGATGGGGCTGTTGTTTATTCCCATCTGTTAGTTGAGTAATGGCATTATTTTCCTGAAAAAACAAATCCAGTGGTCAACAAGCCAAGGGATAAAATAATACATGTTTATGATAAGTTTACAAAGGTTTTTAGCTTGTTTTTTATTCTTTCGGTGATAATTGAGAAAAACCTTAATGCTTTTCTTTTTATTTTAGCTACTTATTGATGGTCTTTGGTATAATATATAATGGTAATTTTCTCCCATAGTTCCCATTTCCTTCCTACAGAACCATCCCATAAAACAAATGGTATTTTTAAAAAAGAGGGGGAATAAAGAAAAATGTATCAGCATAACTGACCAATACACTGAAAAAGTCTGAAAATATATTTAATGCACACTACCACTCTGGACTCCCCGCCTTTCCAAAGAGGTAAGAAGGGGATGTTCTTTCAGAACTCTTCATTTAAGTCATGCTTGCTCTTTATAATTTTTTTTAATTTTTCACTTCTGACTCCTTTATGTGGTTGCTCTTTCCATTATTGTTATCATTATATGTATTTGCTTTGCTTACTTTTTTATTGATCAATTCATATAGATCTTTCCATGCTTCTCTGTATTCATAGCTGTCATTTCTTATAACACAGTAATATTCCCCCCAATGCTTTTCCAACTGGACATTGAAGTATTTCTAGTTGGGTTTTTTTTGGGGGGGTTTTGCCTACTGGTAACTTTTAATTCTAATGAATTCTGATGGCCTAAGCAGCTTTGACATTTCATGAGGGAACAAGACAAGGATAACAGAATGTAGGAGTGAATAATAACAATGATAAAATAATATTAAAGATTTTCCATCATGATTTAAGATTTATAAAACTTAAGTCATTATTGGAAGCCTAAATCTTAAAATTATTCTTCATAGTGCCCCATGAGGTAGATTAACACATACATAATTTTTTTCATTTACCAATGAGGAAACTGAGGCACAGAAAGAAGCAAAATGACTTGCCTATGTCCACACAACTTATAGATTTACCCAACTAATTAGAAACAGGAAAAGCAGAGACATGTAAGAGGTATACCTCACGCTTGGAGAGGAGATAGTACAAAAAGGAACTATTTCATATTTGAAGTAGGATGCTAGTGTCATGGAGGAGCGACACTAATATTATTATTTCTACTTTATAGATGAAGAAATCAAGCAACTTGTCCAGATAACTCAACTTGTAAGTATCAGTACCAGGATTCAAACAATCAAGGCTAAAACCTAAGACTTTGGACACTTCCCATTCTGACTCCTTCCCTCCTACCACCAACCTCCCCTTAGAAGTACTTTAACTATCTACCCCACGGGGCTATTGCGAAAAATGCTTTGTGCAAACCCTAAAATGCTATGAACAAATGAGCTGCCACTAGACCCCCCCCAAAAAAAAATTTAAACTAAGTACAGTAAGATAACACTTTTCTTAACTAGAAAGTTCTAGAAATAGAGGCTTGATGATACTCCCTGTACTAATCTTCTAATGGGTAAGTGTCCTACTTTGCCAATTCCCTGTTTAAATCCAGTGTGCTAATTCTCTTTCTAAGGGGACTGATACAAATGGAAAGACAGTTTTCTCTGACAAGTAAGACTTATCAAAACAAGTCTAGAGGAAGAATTTTTTTTCTCTTCTTCCCCTAAATCTTTTACATAGATTAAAAAGCAGCCAGTGGCACAAGTTCATGAGAAATGACAGATGTTGCTGAAAATATTTCAAACATAAAGTTGGCTTGGATATTTAAATATCCAGGGGCGGTGGAAAAGTAACCAGGTAACTATAGAAACAAAACATTTTGGAGTAGCAAGAGAGCAAACCCCTCTCATTACAGAGGGAGAAACTAAGTCTCAGAGGAGCTAAGTGACTAATCTAAGGTCACCCAATAGGTTGGTTAATGACAGACTAAGGCTAATAATCAAGTTATTTGGCTAAAAAATTCCCTGCTTTTCCTTTTCTTCAAGATCATTAGTTGTGAAAAGCATAAAGCTTGTTATGGCTATGATGGAGATGAAGACTGGAAATTGCTAATTTCCTGGCTGCTCCATCTTCATTTTCCTTCTGCCATAGGGTAGTCAGAATCATCGAACATCCTAATCCCCTGGGAGTCAAAGGCCTTCACTGACTCTCTATTGAGTCATCAAGAATCCCAAAGGATATAAAGTGCTCATATCCAATGATCATTCCTCATTCTATCTAGGTCAAGATCCTCTAAGATTTGTTTCCTGTATCTCCATGTGTTTAGAGTCAACATCTGTTGAAGTCAATTCTCCCCTTCTTTCTTTCTTTATATTGTTATCTCTATTCACCATACCCCTCTATCACCCATATTGTCCTTTGTCTTCTTTGTTGACCCTCTAAAATCTTTATCCTACTGAATCCTTAAACACCAACCATCTGTAGCAGAGTTGTCAAACACTCAGTGGGCCACCCCCAACAATACCCAGTGCAGGTGCTGCCAAACATGGTTAAAAATGTTAAATGGGAATTTTCCAAAAAGAAACAAAAAATACAGTACAACATAGATAGTGTTAATATGTGGTTTTCTAAGTCAATGTGCACAATGATTCTCATGTACAGTATAGTGGCTCCTGTTTCTACTTCAGTTTGAAGTAGATCTATAGGATATTTCTATCTGCAGGATATTTTTGTCTACAGTATATTTCTAATACCTAATAGCCATCTGAAACTCTATATGTACAAAACAGAACTCATTATCCTTCCTCCAAAACTCACCATTCCTATGAACTTCTCTATTTCTTTCAAGGACACTATGCTTCTTCTGCTCATCCAGATTCCCAAACTTGGAGTTATCCACAATTCCTCAATCTCACTCACCATTTATATTCAGTAAGTCATCCAAATCTTATAATTTCTATCTCTTCATTATTCATATCCATCCTCTCCTCTCTATTCACATGGCTGCCACCCTATTTCAGGTCCTTAGTACCTCTTGCCTGAACTATTCCAATAGCCTCTTTCTGGTTTGTGTGCCTTAAGTATTCCTCTATTCTAAGCTATCTTCTTCATGGATGCCAATGTGAGAGGTACACATCATTCCCCTAACCATGTTATTCCTCTGACCAATCAACTCCAGCGGCTCCCTATTGCTTCCAGAATTGTATATAAACTCTGTTTGCTATTTAAAGCCTTCCTCAGTGTATCTCTAACATACTCTTAAAATCTTATTATAATTCCCCTTAACAGACTTTGGGTCAGCCAAATCGGCCTTAAGGTTCCTATAATATCACTTTTCTCCATACCTTCAAACTGGCTGTTCCTCGTAAATAGAATGTACTCCTGACCTCTGCCTCTTAAAATTCCTAATTTCCTTCAAAGCTTAACTCAAAGGGAAGAAGGGCAAAGGAACAGAATTAGACCACTTCAATTATAAATAGTGTTGACTTCATTTCCTTTCTTTTACGACATTCCCTAATTTTGTGAAGGAAGGAGTTATGGTAAACAAAGAAGATATATTATAATAACATTATGGAAGGAAAATTACAATAGTCATAACCCTGAATGTGAACGGCATTAACTCACTTGTAAAACAGAGATAGGTGGCAGAGTTGACTAGAAAGCACATTTCAACAATATATTATTTATAAGAAACAAATATCCATGTAAAGTTAATCTAAGGGGTCAGAAAATATATTATTCCTTAGGTTAATAAAAAAAAATGGAGAAAGGATAATAATGATCTCAGACATGGCTGAGACAGATCTAAAATTAGACCTGGATAGATGAGAAATGCTAGGAAACTAAATTGTACTTAAAAGCATCATATATAATGAAACAATGTCAATATTAAGTATATATGCATCATATAGTTTACCATAGGTGTTTACTTAAAAGAAAGCCTAACTGAACTGCAGTGAAAAATAGACAGCAAAATAATAATTTCTGGGAGGCCCCTAAAGTATACCAGTTTGATTAACTGAATAATTTTTTTAAGTTAAAAACAAGATTAGAATTTTAGAACTCGTGTGATCTAGTTATTTGGTAGACATCTTAAATTCAACATGTACAAAATAGAACTCATTATCTTTTTCTCTAAACCCTCCCCAACTTCTTCCTTCTCTCTGACTGTAGAGGAAAGTTCCATCCTTCCAGTCCATCAGGCTTGCAACTTAGTAGACATTCTGGATTGCTCCCTATCTCTCATCCCTGCACATCCAAGCTGTTGCAAAGGCCTATTGACTTCACCTTTGCAGCCTCTTTTAAATATACCCCATTATCTCCTCTGATACTGCCTCTACTCTAGTGTAGGCCTTTATTAGCTCAAGCTTTGATTATAACAATAGCCTGCTGGTAAGTCTGCCTGCCTCAAGTCTCTCCCCACCCCATTCAGCCATGAAAGTGATTTTCCTAAGAAGTCTGATCAAGTCACACACACATACCCCTAATTCAATAAATTCCAGTAACTTTCTATTGCCTCCAGGAACAAATACAAAATGATCCATTTGTCATTCAAAACCCTTGTTACCTAGCCCCCTTCCACCTTTCCAGCCTTCTTACACCTTACTCCCCAACATGTATTTTTTGATACACTGACACTGGGCTCCTGGTTGTTCCATAAACAAGACACTCCATCTCTCTGCTCTGGGAATTCTCTCTGGCTCTCCTCCATGCCCGCAACACACTTCCCTTCTCTATTCTGACTTCCCTGGATTTCTTTAAGTCCCAAATAAGATCCTACAATCTACATGAAGTTTTCCCTAACACCTCTTACAGTGCCTTCCTGTGAATTATTTCCTATTTATTCTGAATATATCTTGCATTGCATATATTTGTTTGCATGTCATCTCCTCCAATGGATTGTAAACTACTTGAAGGCTAGGATTGTCTTTTGCCAATTTTTGTATCCCAAGTGCTTAGCACAATGCCTGGCACTTTATAAATTTTTATTGATTGATTGTGTCCATAGGACAAAAATCAGGCTAAGTGTAGGTAGAAAAATAAAAAGCCAGGTAGTCTCTGATCCAATGGAACTAACACTCTAACTGAGAAGGGCAGCTCACATAGAAAGTGTAACTACAGGCTACATTGAAAAGGTCTGAATTACAAAAGGTTTAATGATCAGATGGTGACAGAGCCCAGGGGTCCTTAGAGTACACTGGCAGATCAGCAATGCTTGAGAAGTCTGGAGGATTTATTGGAAGAACAGATGGTTGGTCTGATGGTCTTCCATCTTACCAGAAGTGCTGTATTTGGGGAAATCTCTTCTTACCCAAATGGGATGAGTAGTTATATCTACTCCAGATGGGGCAGATGGTTGGATGGGCTGAAAGGGTCAGGCCTATGACTTTTTGGAAAGAGACACAGGACTGAGTAAAACAAGAATTCTAAGTTCCTTCCCACGGTGGTGGTAGGGAGCCATAAGAGGCAATGTTCATCCAATAAGTGGTAAGGAGAAAAGGCAACTGGCAGAAAGTTGGAGGAGAAACATTCCCCAAAGTACTTCTTTGCTAGAACTTTCAGAGTTCATGGGTTCTAGATGGCCTGGGGAAGGAGAGCAGATTTTGAATAAAAGACTAAGACTTAAATGGAAACCAAGCAAAAGGTATATGGACTGATTGGGGGTAGGGGGAGAAGAACAAAGCAATAATATATAATTTTACCAAAGAAAATTATAACAATGAGATAATCTATCAAACCATATGAGTTTCAGTTGCAACAGTACTTATACTGGGCTCACTAACTTTCCATCCAGACCTTGCCCCCTCACTCATGTTTAGCAACTGCATATCAATATCTCTTGAATATCCTGGTCTCTTAGGATATTAACTTACTGAACTAGCATTATTTCCATTTTGCACCAGCTCAGCCACATATAGAGATAAAGACACTTTGGATTTGGCTATCAATAACTTTTCATTATTACAAAACTCTGAAATTTCTCTATTTGACCCTAATTTTAGATCTGTGCAGCACACCTTAGGTCTCACACATCTTCCTAGATCTATTCTTCCTCTGCATCTTGATCTCTAATCTCTCTACTTCTCCTAGTTCTCCCAGTTCGTCACCCTCCCACTATGGTCTCCTTTCCCTCCCTTTACAATTTGACTTTATGTTTGGTCAGTTCAACTAGTGATTACTATTTTATCTGCTGCCCCTTTGCCGATAAATAAACACCACTAATCATACATACACCAGCTCTGGTTTCCCCTGACCAACTGTGTTCCCTGTTACTATTTACATCTTTCTGAATGCTCATGGAAAAGGATATACAATCATGAAGACTAAGACAACTAGGTGGTGCAGTGAGTACTAGATCTAGAATGTATATGTGTATACATACATACATATACGTATATGCATATATGTACATATTTAAAATATATACACACATATAGTGTGTACATATATGTATATATACATAGACATGCAAACATGCATACCACACACACATATATACATGAGTGTGTGTATATTTTTATCTGGCATCTTCACAGTTATTTGCATGCTACCTCTAGCCCTCTCTATTAGAATGTAAGCTACTTGAGAGTAGGGACTATGTTTCTGCCTTATTTCGCATCCCCCAAAATAGCAGTGTCTGGCTATAGTAAAGGCTCAATGAATGCTTGTCAGTTGCCTATCACTTTACCCCCTTACAGCTGAACTCCTAGAAAAGGTTTCTTCTTGCCATTTTCTCACCTCTAACTTACTCTTCAACCCCTTGAAATCCAGCTTCAAACCCTGCTACACAAATGCAATTGCTCACTCCAAGGTTATCAGTGATAACTGTAAAGCCAAGCACGAGCAACTCTCCAGAGGAATGCTGCCATGAATAGCTCAAAGGTTCTGATCACACAGTACAGTAAACTCTCTATTTATTCAGCAGTAAAGTAAAGCAAAACGTTCACAGAAACTAAAGTACAGCATTCACAATAATATGACATAACTTATCACTAAAGTGGCCACACATTCTTAAACAAAAGATATCTTTCAGGATACAAAGTACAAAGGTCTCCCATCCCAAGGTCACACTGTCTTAATCCAGTCAGTCAGAAAGTCTTCTTCTTCTTCATTGGAGACTAACTTCCAGTCATCCTTAAGGTGCATAAGGTACAAAGTAGAAAGTTCTCCCACCCCTAGGTCACAGTAAATCATGATCTTGTCAGTCAGCATTAAGTACTCAAGGAGAGGTCTTTTCATCTTGGCTTGAGGCTAGCTCCCAAATTCCATGGTTTCTCTTCCATCGTGCCAGCTCTTGCCTGAATTCATAGGCAGGAAGCTCGCAGCTCCTCGTCTAGTTCCTCATTGAGTTTCTGTTCCATACTGAAGCTCACAGTGACCAGTCCACCTCAAGCCTTTTTCAGTTTCTGTTTCTGGGAAGACAAAGCTTAACAAAGCCAAAATAACATTCATGCACCATCATCAATTCACTTTCTGCCTGTGAAATCAACACAGACACACAAACAAAGGTCTTAGAAATCAACACAAATCATCAGTATAGTCCTAGGACCTCCGAAAACATCAGTAAGACCCTCCTCCAGGACTCATGTAAACATACAACAAGAAAATCCTCTTTCAGGGCTTCTGAACCAGCTATAAGAGCCTAGAGCTTCTGTAACAACAGCAATGTCCTCTATCAGCAGACAGAACTGACAAAGTAACATCAACACAGACAAAGTACTGGCCACCACAAGTGTTCTCCTTCTCAGGTCTGCTCAGTCCCAGCTTGTGCTTCTCCTTTTATATAGTGGTTCTCCTTCCTGTCCCACCCAGTTTCTACCTTCAGATCACAAGGGGTTCAAACAAAGTGCCAAATACTTAAGTAGCTGAAATCTAATAGTCTTTTCTCAATCCTCATTCTTCCTGACTACAATCTGCTACTATGTCACCCTCTTAACCTGACCACTTTCCTCCCTTGACTTCAGTAAGACTTCTCTCTTTGGGCTTTATTTTTGTTAATTAACTGATCTGTTTATTTACTTTTAGTTTACAAGATTCAGTTCTGCAATTCCTTGAGTTTCAAATTTTCTCCCTTCCCTCTCCTCCCCCACCATGGCAGCTTGCAATCAAGTACAGGATATGCAAATACTTTCACGTTGGATATTAGTCTGGTTATATAGAAGGGTCATAACCAATGGAGTGAACAATGGAAAAGAATGATAGCATGTAGATTACTTCAGTAAACTCTGTTCTTTCTAGATCAGAGCTTCTCAACCTGTGGTTGAGACCCTTTGGGGGTTTGAACGACCCTTTCACAGGGGTCACCTAAGACCATTGGAAAACATACATTTCTGATGATCTTAGGAACCAAGACACTGCTCCTCTATCCGTCTCCAGGAGGGTCCGCCCACATGCAGATACGCCCACATACAAGTATTAAAGGGTCGCGGCATTAGGAAGCTTGAGAATCACTGTTCTAGATCTTAGTCTGATTGTAGACATGTCCTTCCATCTGGAGACTTGTAGAGTTGTCTTATAACTGTGTATTATGGAGAAGAGTCCAGTTTATCAAAGTTGGTCGTCACACATACAATGGGTCTGTGATTACGCACAAATTTTTCCTGGTTCTGCTCTTCTCACTTAGCATCAGTTTGTATAAGCCTCTCCAGGTGAATATGAAGACTGTCTCCTTGCCATTTCTTATGGTACAACAGTATTCCATTACATTCATATACCATAACTTGTTTAGCCTTTCCTCAATTGATGGGCATCCCCTTAATTTCCAGTTTTTTGTCACCACAAAGAGAACTGCAATAAATATTTTTGTACATATGGGTCTTCCTCCTACTTCTATGATCTCTTTGGAATACAATCCCAGAAGTGATATTACTGGGTCAAAGAGTATGCAATTATTTATAGCCCTTTGGGCATAGTTCCTGATTGCTCTCCAGAATGGTTGAATCAGTTTACAGCTCCACCAACAATGCATTAATGTTCCAATTTTTCCACATCCTCTCCAGCATTTGTCATTTTCCTGTTTTGTCATCTTAGCCAATCTGACTGGTCAGATGTGGTACCTCAAAGTTGTTTTGATTTGCATTTCTTGAATCAATAGTGATTTAGAGCATTTTTTTCATATGCTTATAGATATCTTTAATTTCTACTTCTGAAAATTGCCTGTTCATATCCTT
>CM053585.1:55817864-55837395 GCA_028646515.1 Pseudochirops corinnae
TAGATAAACGGCAAGGTATGCTAGATTGCGAAACTAAGGGGGCCAGTAACAAGGGCTTATCAAACAGAAGACTGCTTTGCAAAACTAAGGGGGCTAGTAATAAGGGCTTAACTAACAGAAAACTGCTTGTTAGACTGTTCACCTGTTTTATGAACAAAAGCAAACTTTAGGTTAACTAGATACAGAATTTTAGCTAGCTTCCTGGGAGTAAAAAGTATATTCTTCGAGTTATGTGGAGAACGTTTTCAGTGATATAAAAAAGCTCCCATTCACCCTGACAGGCATGCTTCAAAATTAATGCAAGGTGCTGATAAATGAATGTTTCCGTAAATCCAAGTTAAGTCTTTGTAAGCACCATCCCAGTAGCCTTCCAAATAGTAATCTCCTCAATCGACAATTTTGAAGGCTTGTTCCACTCTTTCCCTACGATTATACTGAGGTTCTTTTAAGTTATCCATTAAATAATCATCATTTTCCTCAGCACTCACAGCTCCTCCCATGATGATACACAAAGTACCTACAATTTGAAAAATATTGGCAGAATATGTCCAAAGAGCCAGTAAAAGGGCTTATTTTTTTTTCCAACAGAGCATTAAATCTTAAAAAAAAAAACCTATTATTTGAGTTTCCTAAATAAAAAATATTCTCTTGCTTTTATTTGCAATTTTGAAGAGGCTGTATTGCCTCTAAGGAGAATGAAGATGAACTATTCTTACATTTGAGGCAAATAGAGACCATGGGTGAGTGAGTTTTTGATCTTTAAAAATTAGGCCTTTAAGGCCCAAGAGTGGCTAATGCATCTGTTAATAACTATAGGAGGTGAAATGGGCAATGTAAATGGAAGCAAGGACTAAGCTAAAGGTAGAGAGCATGATATCTGTCACAGGGGGATCTCTGAGTGTTACATTCTTCCAAGATGAAGATAATGTGAGGACTGAGGTTAAGCCAAGATACTAGGAGGGAAACCCAAGCAGGTGGTAATAAAGCCTCAAGCTTATCCTATTACTACCTTCATCCCATCCCCAGGAGGCTAACTCTCTCTAAGAAAGGGTCAGAGGGTAAGGGGGCTTTTACCACCAACAAACAAGCGGTTGCAGGGGGCAGAAATATGAATCATTAGAACAGCAGCTAATAAACATAATTGAGAGTTCATGTTCTCCAGTTCAGTTACACCACCTAAGAGAACTTAAGAGATTCGCTCTTGCAAAGTCAGCTGAATCAATCGGAGGCTCCAGATGTTTGTTGCCTTTTGTCCCTTTTCAGATCCATTAAATGGGGAGCTCTGCTTACTTCTTTCCATAAAAATGTTCTCAACAGTCATATCCCAGATGGAGGACAGAAAGTTGTGAGGGGGAAGTGTGATATTTTAAAAAGAGATGGGCTTGATGCACTCCATTTATAGCCCCTACCCTATGAACTCCCCTCATTATGACCATGCTGCTTTGGATGAAATTAGATTCTTCTGCTTTTTAGGTACAATGCCATATAAATGTGCCAGACTTTGGCCATGTGCTGGCCCTACCAGACTACTAGCCAGGTGTCAGCAGTTGCTGAAGTTTGGGTGGAAGATCATGGCAGCCCTAGCTACCGTCTGAGCAAACAGGCTTATCCACCCAAATAGACTCACTGGTGACTAGTATAAGCCTTAAGTTAAGCATTTTATCAAAATAGTTGGAAATGGAAATAATATATCTATTAAATGGAAATAATACATCTATTAAATGGAAATAATACATCTAAGATTTTGCTCACTTGAGCCCCTCATGTATTCACACCCTTCATGAACATGTTGTGACTTTACTGGAGACAGGACCCTCTAGTCACAGTTCCAAAGTTCAGCCACTTCAGCCCAACAGGTAACTTACCCTGAAATCCTAGATTTTGAAGTACATTATTCTGCTCCATTTACTGATTGCCCTACTCATTATGAGTCTACACAAGTGGACCTCAGCAGGTATTGATCCAATAACTAGGAACAAACAACCTGAGGAATGGGAGTTCTAGCAGGTACTGCCAGTGGTCCAGACTGAATGGCTAGCTTGGGAGACAGGATGGGGGAGGGATGGGGCAGACCAAATTTTTATTTATACTGATTCCTGGTAGGTGGCCTTGGCTAAGTGATCCGGATGCCTACAATGCATATAGACAAAGGCAGTTTTTGTACTTTTCCACTGTTGGGACCTGTGTCTAGCACTTCTCTTGCATTGCTTCAGTCAACTCAAACCCTCTCTCATTTCTGGTCCAATAAATAAACTCCCCCTACTCAGCCTTACTGGAGCCTGGTATTTAAAAGTAACTCCACCCCCCAATTCTCTACCATATCTATGTCTGATTAGGAAAGCCTCCTCCCACATCTGGCATCAAGTATTATTCTCTATTCAACCTATTTTTGTTATAAAACTTCCTTTTTGAATCCCAACTTTTGAGCATGTAATTTCCCAATATGACTTCCTTACCCTTGTGCTGTGAGTTTCCTTCATCTGCAGGGACAAATCTCTATATGTATGGCCATATAATGTATTTTTTTTTCCTGCTTTCTTCCCTGCATAATAAAGCTCTAGCTTCCTGCATAGCAGTTTCCTATGAATCTTCAAGCTCAGATCTTTGCTTTACCCAGATCCATTAGGCCAAATAAAATTCACCCTCCCCTCCCCACCCCTGAACATGGTTAAGAAAACATCATCCTAGAAAGGGTTTGGGTGGACCAAGAATTGGAACTATTGGAAAATATTGTGCTTTTTAATATAAAGTAAGTTGTCTTTTTATAATCATGGAGAACAGGAAGTAATTTGGAAGAAAAAGAATCCTTTGGGTGATTTGGTGACAATTTTGTGTCTCTAGATGAATGAAGAGAGTTTTCCTTTCAACCTCGACAGAATAGAGTATTCCCACAGTAGACACTTCCTAAGGACACCAAATGTGATATCTATGGAAATCTATGATATCTAGGAAATGGCAAGTTTTTAGCTTCTAGACCAGGGAATACTGAATAGATGTGGAGAGAAGCCCAGTATCAAAACTCAGGCCCTGGACAGGTTACTTGCAAGAAAAATCTAAGCTACCTTGAAACAAGTGAAACGGGCTTAGGATGGGAATCAGTAAATGGTAACAATTTCCTCAGTGAAGTATGGGGCAAGGTCCTTCACTGAGAAATAACAGAGGAGGGAGAAGTGTGAGAGGACTGAAGCAAGAAAAGCATTAGGAACAGCTTTTGTGGGAAATGAGACAGTACATCAGTTGGGAAGGAATTAACATAACTGCCTTGCTGCAGTGAGGACCCAATGTACAACATGGTTTTTATATGTACCCATTCAGCATGGTTTTGTGACTTCCTCCAGCTCTGTGCAACAAAATGTTAATAGGAGTACAGGAACTGCATGGTGGAAGTCATTGGGAGCTGACAAGTAATGATTTTTAATAGGACCAGAGATTGAGAGATTTGAGAGAAGACAGTATGTAATAAAATTGAATAAATATAGGGTAGAGATTGTAAAAAGAGGTATGTTAAAGTCAGTACAGGGGTCATAGCCTGAGAAAATATTAAAGGGTAGAAAAATCAGCAAGTGTGATCAAGGGAAGGATAGATTTGGGTGGGCTAAGGTATACAGTGAGAGAAGAGAATCTTTACCATAGGACAGAAGAATGTCAAAGTTTTTATTTAAGGAGTAGGTAGTATGAAATTCATAATAATGGAACTATGAGATCGTAGCTGAAAGTAGACAGTAACTGGGAGGTTAGGAAGTTTGAGGGAGCATCATTATGGGTATTGAAGTCACCTAGTATAAGGGAAGGAGTTGGAGAGGAAAGGAAGATGGTTATCCAGGAGCTGAATACCTTGAAAAAAGAGGAAGAATAATCTTGAGGGTCAGTAAATAACAGCAACCATTATCTGGATTTGGTGGAAAAACTGTAATTAAGCGAACGTCAAAGGATGAGAGAATGCTTGGTGATGGCAAGTAAAGAAACAATCTGGAAGTGGCAATGGGGAGCAAGGAGTAGTCTGACAGCCCCTCCCAGAGTGAATGTCTTGGAGTGTAAGTGAGGTTACAGAGTTATAACTGCTGGGGAAGGTGGCCAGAATTGTCAAGGAGAATCCAACTCTGAGGGATTTGATTCTCCTATCAAGAAGAGCAAGTTGATAAAGAGTGAAAAAGGTCTAAATAATGAGAAATTTGCTCAATATGGAATGGGAATTAAAGGGGGCACAGTGAACATGTCAGCATAGTTGGAGTGGAAACTGGCATAGAGTTAAGGAGGATGGCAAAGAAAAAGTAAGGATGGTTAATGGATAAACTCAGTTCAGTCTCCAAGGTTTGTACTGCTAGGCAAGGGCTAGGGTATATGGCCTTAGACACTATGACCTGCTCTTTATCTCTATCTATACCTGGAGGCCTGGGACAGAAGAGGAAGAATTAGGCAATACTATGGCCTAGAGAAGTGCTACAAAGGACCTTGGTCTGTAACACCACTAGGCTGCTCATTTTCCTCCATTACAACTAGGAAAACAGAGTGGAGGCAAATGCTGGTCAGTCCCTGGACGAAAAGTAGGTAGCGAACAGCGCCTAGGTCTGTGTTGTCTACAGCCTTCTCTTCTCCTAATGTGGCTGAGTCCAAGAACTCTTCCACTGGATTCAGAAACTCTTGTATTTACTCTGTTGCTGCTACTTTGCTGATGCTTCCACTGACCTGAATTCCTCAAGGTCCTGATATAGTAGCTGGCCTTGAAACTCTTCTTCACCAGAGTCCAGAAATTCCTTAAAAGGACACCAACCCACCCTACTCCCACCCACTCTCTGCACAGTGCTACATCTTCTTCAGCCAAGTGTTATAGCTCTTAAAATGAGAAAGCCAAAGCCAGGGTCAAAATGTCTTCAGATTAGTTAACATATTTTCAGATTCTTTCTTAGTAGATTCACAGGTCCACTCCCAAAAAGGCACTTTGGGAAACCACAAAGATATCCATACCAGCTAAGAAGTCTCCTGCTCTCAATCTTAGCAGTTAGGATAATTAAATTCCATTCACCTCTTCTCCACCTCAGCATCAGGCAGTGAGACCTTCTCAAACTCACACACACAGAGTCCACTTCCAGTTGAGACTTAATGACAAAGGAAAAACACAAACTTCATTCCCATGGTCCGTTTCAATTCCTATCATCATCACCCCGCTTTGAGCCCCATCTCCCATGATTAGAGCTTGTCGATGCAATTTATTCCAAAGATCAAAAACAGTACTGGGGGATGGAAGCATGCTGGGGGCAGCTACTGGAAACCCAGATATTAATAATCAAGGTTCAGATCCCAATGAAATATAAAACAGGGACATTAATAGTTTCAAACTATTCAGTTCTGACATTTTAATGTTTCTTCCAGCTTTGATTTGTGGCTAACTAGCCAAGTCTCTCATTGAGCGTTCCACATTGTAGGCAGGTATTGAATTACTGAATCAGGTCACTACAACACCTTATGCCTTATTAAGTGTAGTCAGCTGGTCCTTTGGGTCTCAGTGCTCGAGCTCGGAAGAGGAGGCCAGGTTCCTGGGGGAGACAAAAACAATCCAAGGGTTAAATCATGAACTAAGAGAATTAAAGGGCTAGAAGTACTTGCGCACGCACACACAATAATTAAAGAATTATTTTCAACTTCTCCAGGTGCTTCAACAGCACTTCTGAGAATAAATGTTGTCCATCGAAGTCTCTAATTGAATGCTTAACATGGACTCAGTGCTAATTCCCATCAGTAAAAGAAAACTGAATTTCTGATAAGAGTTTTGTAATTTTTATGACTGTATTAATGACAAATGAAGTGCTATGCAGTGAACATGGGATATTATCTTCACTAATTTGTGACCCATAACCTATTAAAATATGAAAAAATAACATGGAAGATGCATTTAAGATTGTTACAAGATTGGATATAGTAGGCAACATAGTATAGAAAAATGTAAAAAACACTAAGTTTGGAGACAGATCCCCTGGGTTAGAGTGTCAGTTCTCCTTATCAGCTTTATGATCTTTGGGCAAACTCATTTAATCTCTTTGGGCTTCAGTTTATTCATCTTCTAACCAGGGTCAGCCCTGGATTATTTGGACTACATTTCTACCTCCACCCCAGCAGCCTTCTCACTCAGAAGATATCTCCATCCTCATGGCTTCCTCGTGATTGCTGAGATCATTCCCAGAACCTTCTTTTGAGGAAGTAACCATGTCAGCAATGCTTACTTCAAAAGCTCAGCTCAGGTCGATTCTCCAGACCACTTCTTCTCTCTCTCTCTCACACACACACACACACATACACACACACTTTCTCTCTTTCTTTCTCTCTCTCTCTCTCTCTCTCTCTCTCTCTCTTTCTCTCTCTCTCTCTCTCTCTCTCCCCACCTATACACTCTTACGATCCCTTTTATGTGTTGTCTACTCCCATTAGAAAGTTCTTTGCCTTTGCATCCCCTGGAAGTTTAAGCCTACAAAAGCAACACTATACTTCATACATCACAAAAACCTTGTGATTTAGTGGAAAGAGCACTAAAGTTCAGACCCATGTTCAAATTCCAGTTTTAATATTAGATGTTTGTGAGGAATGACAGACTCTCGAAAACTGATTGAAGCATATTTTTCCCTTTATTTTTCTTGCTTTTTTTTTTTGCAATGCAACTCTTATAGAAATGTATTACATAACTTCATATGTACAAGCAATATTGTTTTTCTTGCATTTTCAATAGGTAGGGGAGAGAATTTTAGCCTGAAAATGAGAATTTAAAATTTAAAAAAACTATTTGTGTGATGGCAATTCAGTCAAACAACTGCTTGATTGAAAAATGTCTCAGATAATCGATCTAGGATTTCATCAGTTGGGGTATGCCTGCTTCTGCTGGCTATCACGACCCCTCCCCTCATAAGCATTTCTTAAACTATGACTTCCCATCATAAAGAACTAAGCCAATGCTCTTATTTCTTTTAATAGCCATCACTCAACTAAGCAAAAACTTGGATCAGTTTTTGTGTAGGGATGGGCTTTTTTCTTCTCACCAAACGTGCTTTGAGTCTCCAACATGACATCTCCACCCAGACCCCCAAAGATATCATCTTAATTTCACCCTTTCTTCTGTCCTTACTATTTGGGAATCACATCTGTCAACCCATATGAAAAATTCATGAGCAAACACATTTTGTTTACTGATGTGGGGATGTTCAGATTCATATAATTCTCTATTCTGTCATTCTCTTTCAGAGAGAAGAGGCACTGACAGAAATTTGGTGTCTAGGGTCAGGAATGAAGTTGACTAGCTTTAGAAAAGCTTTATTTCCTGCAAAAAAGCAGGTCTACTTGGTTCATCAAGACAAGTATTAGCATTGATGTTGTGCTAATGATTTTATAATTCAACAGAGATGGTCATCCAGACACATCTAAACACGTGTCATTTTTGTTTTGCATATGGGTGTCATGGAGACAACATCCCAAAACAGATTCAATGACAAGGAGATGTTGACAGAGAAATGACATTCTTATATATCAAGATCCCTTTATTCTCCAAATCCAACTCACTTGGATATATTCACCAATTGGTCTGTCAAAATAATAGATCCTCTCAGAATTCTAGAAAATTACTAGAAATATCTTGAGGAGAAAGAAAGGAAACATTCCCTTCTCTGCCACTTTCCTCCTAATGCTAAATCTTGCAAATTTTACAAAGCACATTACTGTTCCTCTTAACGAATTCCATGGAACATGACTGATAAGCTATTCCTTGCCTTTACTCCTGAACAGGTCTAGGACCTAGGGTTCAGAGTACAGGAGAGAACTGCAATTCCAGACAATCCAGCGTTGTTGCTCTTCTCTTATCATACGGGAAAGCAACCATATTAACTACGATAATTTAGAAATGAGGGGAATCAATTGGTTCTACTTAAGATCCACAGTTACTAAGTGCCTATTGTACCAGGCCCTATGATGTGGTCTTGGGATTCAGAATATGACACAAATCTTAGTCAGAGGTTACAATCTAATAGAGCTGGAAAGGTGTGCAGAGGAAAGATACCAAGAACTCTGAGAAATCTGAAGAGGTATAGATCATGAACTCAAAATTAGAAATTATTTCCCGATCTACCCTTAACTAGTTGTGGGACAAGAAAATCTGTATACAATATCTCTGAGAACAACAATGAAAAACACTTATAGCTTTATTAAGTTAAGAACTGTGGCTATGATCTAGATAATTCAAACATAATTACTTATACTGTGGGAAAATAAATGTTAGAGACCATAATTAACTTGAATTCAGGGTAAAACTGTCCAAATCTCATAAAAAGTTGGGAATGAAAAAAAAAAAGAGCCTTAGAACTTAAACAGGCCTTTGGAATATACAGTGTTACAAGTGGCAGGGTCCGTTGTAAGCAACTAAAAACAGTGTGTGATAGCGCAAGTGGAGTCAGATGACCTGGTCTTGAAAGCCCGCCTTGGACAGTGAATTGTGTGTGAGATCATGAGCAAATTACTTAACTTTTTCTCATTTGCAAAATGTAGATAATCATCACCGCACTTTCTCACAGGACCTTTTGTGAAACTTAGCAAATATGTTATTATCACCTAACTTAATGTCTTCATAGATTTATAGTCTCACAGGCTCACAGATCTAGACCTGGGAAGTACTTGGTACATGACTGAGCCCAAACCCTTCATTTTATGGGTAAAAAAACAGAGTCCAAGGGGAAACAGTGACTTGTGCAGGGCTACACAGTGAGTACTAATGGCAGAGCTTGGAACAGATTCTCTTTGATGTTACAGTTATTATTTTTCAGTATTACTATTTCAGACTGTGAGTTCCATGGATGCGGAGACAGACTTGATTTCCATAACACTATCTACAACTCTACAAAGAGCATGTGGGAAAATTTCTATCAAATGGGTTGTTACTGTAAAAAAAAGTAAATATTTAGGAAGTGAATGTTCAGAATAAATGTGATGCATAATTGGTTGTTGATCTCCTAGAAGCCCAGAATATATTTAAACATATTCCCAGAAATATTTTTTTTTTGGTCACAGAATCATATTCTTTAATATTGAGTTAGACAGTACCTCCATGGCTATCCATTCCAATCTATATTAAAATTAGTAACCTCTCTACAACATCCCTGATGAGGGATCAAGCTTTGACTTGAACATATCCAGTGATGGGGGACTCGTTATGTATTAAGGCAGCCGGGTCTACTTCTAGAGAGCTCTCCTTGGTAAAAGTTTTCCCTTACAGTAAGTTAAATATGGGAAAACAAACAACTCAAATAAGAGAAAAAAATAAAGTAAAAAATATATTTTTTTAGCCCATTACTTTTGATGGTAGTAAGGAAGAAACGATATAGGGGAGCAGATTTTACTGGACCCCAACCTGACTCCCTCAAACATGTACCCTTCTATCTCTCACGCGCCACAGCTTACCCCTTCTCATCGAGAGATCTTTATACACAAAATTAAAAATCAGCAGAGACCACTGGCTTCACTGACTATTTCCTGTAAGCAAATGTTGCAACAATTGAAAAGGTCCGGGAATGGCACATTGCTTGTTTTTAACCATCTGTTCCATTTCCCTTAGCACTGATTCCCCTTTGTCTCCCCTTTGATTAGGTAGCTCGTTACAAATCCCAGCAAGTGTTCATACAGATTGTTAATAATTTCAGCCATTCTCTCCGAAAACCTTAGTGTTGCAGTCTGGACCTCAACACATAGAGCTGGCAAGTTATAAACACCTGACAAGGAGGGCCAAAACACTGGAGGAGCATGGGTTATTTCAGAGTTGGTAATAATAACAGTATTAGTAGTGTTTGCAGTAGCAGCAACAATAGAAACAACAGTTATAGCAGCTGTCTGCATCCAGCATACTTATTTTTGAAGCCAATATATGATTCTTACTAAAAATAAAATACCTGCAATCATAATTCAGGGAGGATTACATATCACTGTCTCCAAAACAGGTAGTGACAAATGACAGAAGGGAGTAATAACTCCTTCCCATTATTCCTTCTGTGGTTTTGGGAAATAGCCCAGGGGTAATGTAAGTAGCCCCACCCAATTGCCCTAAGGGAAACCTCATCACACAGAGTGATATTCATGTGTTCTATCTGGGCAAGTCAGATCAATAAGCATTTATTATAATGTGCCAAGCAGAGTGCAGAGCACTGAGAGATAGAAGAAAAAAAAAGCAGGTGAAAAATAGTCCCTGGCCTGAAGGAATTCATGGTAGAATGGGATAGACAACATGGCAACAACAATGTGCAAATAAGATATATACAGGATAATTTGGGGGGTAATTCCCAGAAGGCATTGCAAATAAATACACATTAGCATTAAACAGGACCAGGAGAGGCTTCTTGCAGAAGGTGAGATTTTAGCTGAGACTTAAAGGAATTCAGGTAGTGAAGATATGCAAGGAGACCAAGACAGAACTGCAATCAGGAGACACATCACCCACAAGCTAGAGGAAAAGGAGATGTAAAGGGTAACAAAGCCATCACCAACCTAAGTGAAATTCAGGAGAGAGTGCTACATAAGACAGTACTTCTAAGTCTTGGGAAACTCTAGTACCTGAAAGCCATAGAAACAGGTAGATAAAGGGTTCAGAGAAAAATGCAGGCAATTTAGTCCAGAGATATTTCAATTTACCCAGCTAAGACAAAGGCTCTGATGTGTTTTATCCCAATAGGGCAGTTTTTAGAGACCTGGTTTCTTACCAAAAACAAAAAAACAAAAAATGTACAACTGGCATCTTGAGGAAAAAGACACCTACAGCAAAATGAAGAGACCAAATGACAAGAAGTAAAGCTTCTAGGATGGGCAACACTTGGTGGCAGTGGTGAGGGAAAAGTGACATCTTCTGAGGTGGATTGGACTCAAAAGCTACCAGAACAAAATTGTGCAAATACACAGGGCTCCAAGAGAATACCATTAAGATCTAGGAGCAAACTCCGGGAATCTCCACTAGAGCCTCAGTAAGGGAAGTGCTAATAGATGGAGGCTACCCCTATCAGAAAGGAGACTGGCTGATTTTCTACAAACTCTGTTATAAAAAAAAAACCTGTTTAAGTTTTGAGCCTTCTAAAACAGCGTGATTGTATGGGGTGTGGGTGACTATACGGAAGAATGGGAAATACACCTAAGTATACAGAGGAGAGATCTGACACAAAGATAACCACCATGGCTATCATTTATATAACACTGAATGGTCGGTAAATTGTTTTGTGGATTACAACATAAGAACTTCATTAAGAACCCTATCAGATTGAAAAGGAAGCTATTATTGGCCCCTTCTTATGAATGAAGAAAGTCATTCTCAGGACAGTTAATATAATTTGCACAGGGCAATATATCAAGCAAAAGATATAAAGCCATGCATCTATCTACAAATGCAAAAATACACTTTCCACTGTACCACAACTGACTACTATCTCTAGAACCAGAGCATTATAAGATTTCAAAGCTGGAAAGAATCTCAAAGATCAGATAACTCAATACCTTTATTTTACAGGTAAGAAAATTGCGGATCAGGACTTTCAGTTTGTCCAAGGTTCAACTAGGAAGTTAACAGCAGAAGTGTGACATACTAACACCTAGTTCCAAGTTCCGTTACCGGTGATAGTGACAAGGAAGAAAAGGTAGAGGGGGTAGATTTTATTAAACCCCAACTTAACTTCTTCAGATGTGTGCCCTTCCATATCACGTACACAGCAACGCATTCCTTCTCATTTAGAGACTTAAAATCAGCGGAAACCATTGGTTTCACCATATTCTGTAAACAAATACAATTGGAATTGCTCAGGAACAACACATTGCTTCTTTTTAACCAAAAGTGAGTCACCTCCCTTTGCTGGGCCTGTTTTCTCATTTGAAAAATGAACGTGCTAAGCTGGAAGCTTTTGAAAGTGACTTCTGCCTCTGTGATTATGTGACCTGGGATTCAAATACTATTCTGACTCCTAATAGAAAAAAGCCATAGAAACTGACTGGAAGAAGAACAGCAAAAAAGTCTTTAGGTCATTTGCTCCTAAGCAAGCCTCTATGTCTTGCATGGCATATGAGAGTCACCATGGCAGGGGCAGGCAGTGATTGAGAGGAATTTCCTCACCATAACTTCACCCAGCTGCTTGGCAGTTTGGTCAAATAGGTAATGGTTTTCCAGGGGGTGAGAGAAATGAAAAGGTATCTTCTGATCATAACACAAGTAAGTTAGACTGGGAGAAACCAAATAGTAGCAGAGGAGTTAATTTGGTTCAAGAGGATAGATTTATATGTTTAATGGCTTTTATAAGCTATCTTAATGAGTACAACTGACAGGGACTTGAATCTTAAAAGAGCAAACAGTCATGCCTTATGAGCCCACTGGAGCTGGCATCGTAGTATCTGCTAAAGGCAAGTAATGGCTTTTTCAAAGACTGCAAGAATTTCTAAAAGGTCTATCCTCAATTTTTCTTTCCCATGTCAGTACAGAATCAGGTAATGTTATATAGCTTTCATGCCTTTTATTTTTTTTTAATTTTACCATCTCCTTTATCCTGGTTTTGCTTCATAAAAAAACCTAGGGTCAATAACTGACTTGCACTACAGATTTAGTTTATGCTAAGAAGAGAATGTAGGAACCTAGGAATTAGCTGAAAATTTTTTTTTAAGTAGTAAAATAATTTAGGGCAGAGAGCCAAATCTTTGACTTAATGCTAAAAATTTTGCTAAGTGGAGGCTCTACACTATTGTAATTGTCCTAACATTTCTGCCTGATAGAACTCCACAAAATAATGGGGAAAGAGACCATGTGGACCTGAGGCCATCACAACATTGCCCCTAGGCTAAAAGTGAGCGGATTTTTATAACTGGGTATTGTAACAAAATTAAACATCAAGAAGAGGACGCCAGGAACAAAGGCACTGAGAGACAGAAAGATCACACCCTAAACCATTCCCAGGAAGAACAAGTTGAAACCTAGGGAGGATTCAGAACCACACCTTTAGAGAAAAAAGGAACAACACAACAAAAGGGATCTGTGTCACACTGGGAATGGTCTTCTAAGCCAGTTTAAGGAGCCAAAATCAAGTCGTTTTATTTAATAATCAAGGGTTATTCCCCAACTTAATTCTCTTACTTTATTCAGGTATGGGCCAAAATGACTTCTGGATAGTTCTAAAATTTAAATCAGCATTCAAAAGACATAAACTCGTTCCCTCTGAGGATAACAAAAGCTTTTTTAAAAAAAAAAGTTTTTTTTTTCCTTTTCTTCTGGGGAGAGGGAGTGTTGAGTGCAAGGAGAAAGAAGAGACACTCAAACCTACTCTGAACAACAAACCTCAATACCTCAAGGTAATTAGAGCATCAAGGGGACTTCTTTGAAGGGAATATTCTTTTGAACTTAGACATTCTAACCTGTTTCTTAAAAAAACAAACAAAAAAACAGTCTCATTACCTTATATAGCTCTGACAACTTAACCTAAGAATGGAGAGGCTTTTTGCCAGTAATCTGGTCACTTAGTTAGGAATCCTTTAGCCATGACAACCCATGAAAAGAAGAAAAAATATAAAATGGCCTTCAGTCCCCTGTGGGCAGATCCCTTCTGATTCCACAGCTATTAAGACCATTGAACTAGGAGACAGAATTGCTAAGAATCAGTTTTTGGACCACCTTTAAAAATTATTTTAAATGCTTTTAACTCTGAATGTGAAGTTCTCATCTAGTAATCAGAAAGCAAATAAGTACTATAGGATAGTCTTAATATTCTCTCTGTAAATGAAACCAGAAGACAAATGAAATTCTAAGTAAATGAAAAGATGGTTCACAAGTAACTTAAATTAAGGAATAGCAAAGTTGATTTTACTGTTCTTCCAAAAGCAACAAGGAGCTCCTAAAATTTACACACACACACACACACACACACACACACACACACACACACACACTCTCTCTCTCTCTCTCTCTCTCTCTCTCTCTCTCTCTCTCTCAGCACACATCTGCACTTATACAATGACATCTAGTGTGGACTCTAATCTACTCCCACCTGGGCTACTAATTGCCTCTCAAATCTATGCCTAAAGAAAACTGCCAAAACAAAATTATTAAAGCTTAGGTCTTAGGTCTGACCCTCCTCTACTCAGGAATCATCAGTGGCTCTCTAGCGCCTTTGGGGGGGGGGGGAAGAAAGAGGGTGTACAAACTACTTAACTTGACCAATAAAGCCCTTAACAATCTGACTCTAGCTTCATTTTCCAGACTTAGATTATTCTACTTCAAACAGTCTACATACCAGCCTATCAGGCTGTTTCCTGAAATTGGAATTGCATTTCCCCTCTCCAGGACTCTGTACTAGCTGTTACCATTGGCCTAAATACATTCCCTTCTGACCTCTGGATTCTCAGAATCCTTAGCTCCCTTTAAGGACCAAATCGTTGTCACTTCCTAGGGGAAGCTATTCCAGATCCCCTTGATTATTTGGTATTCAGTCACTCAGAAAAGTAACTTTTATTTATTGTTATTATTCAGTCATTTTCCAGTTGTGTCCAACTCTTTGTGATATCATTTGGGGTTTTCTTGGCAGAGGTAGTGGAGTGGTTTGCCATTTTCTTCTCCAACTCATTTTAGAGTCAAGGTCACACAATAAGTGTCTGAGGCCAGATTTAAACTAAGGAAAATGAGTCCTCAGGACCCCAAGTCTGACACTATCTACTGCACCATCTACCTGCCCCGTCTTGAACTTACTTATGTTATTATTCTGCAGTAGAATCTAAATTCTTTGAAGATAGGGGGCATTTTAAAGTTTTTCATTTCTATCACCAGGGTATGTCTACCCTAAGGATGTGAAGATTTCCCTGGATGGTAGAACAATCTGTTCCAACGGCCACAAAGGTGGCTGAACCAGGTGCTCTGAAGCACTTACAGAGGTTGAGCAGACATCACAGATACCAGATAGACACTGCAGCCCAGGCCATTGCCAGTCATCTTGATTTTTGTCCTGCCACTGGACTTAAATGATGTTGGAAGAGAGTGAGGCTGATGACTTAGTGCAATTTTGCGTCCCTTAAATCCAAGTCAAACACGAGTCAACACATCACCTTGTGATATCATTGTGGCACAGGCTCTGGGAAACCCCTTGAACTCTGGTTGAATCTTTCCATTTGATGAGGCATTTGCCTGAGGCCATAAGCCTTACATTATAGCTAGGCCCAAATCTCTTACTCTTAACTTCCATTGTCCAGCTACTTCCCACCCTTGATCCCATCAAAATATCTATACCCAAATCTGTTACCCTTAACCTAGCTAGCCCTCCAAGGTCAGTCATCTCCAGGTAGCCTTCAGCTATTTCCCACCTTTAATCTAATTACTTGAGTCTGACCTCAGTTCGACCAAAGATCCTCCTTAGACTCCTCCTCAAGACCCTCCTCCAAACTCTATACCACCCCTAAATCCTCCCACAGTCTTTTCTGTATATAAGATCCATCCTGCCTCCATGACAGGGCTGAGAATTCAATCTAGCACAGGCTCACTCTGTGTCAGATTATTCTGGCCTGCTTGTCAATACAAGCTTCACACATACTTAGGCTCCTTAAGAGTCTACCCATTATGGCAAATCTTTAATAAACTTTGCTTTACTTTAGAGGAGAGAAGATTTTAGTTGAATTCATTCGGCAGGACCCAGCATGTTGATACTTTGGGGTCTGAGCACCCTTAAACCTCAACAATTGGTCCTCTAAGAAAAAGGACAAACAACAATTTATATGCTCAGCCCTGGTACACAGCAGGTACTTAATAAACGAAGGCTGCACGTAATTGAAATAAATGCTATGTTCTGTCTTTCTCTAGTTGTACATGAGAATCACTAACTGTGAAAGCAATACAGCTTCTAATAACATCTCATAATATGCTCAAGGCATCTTAGCTATAAACATCCCTGGTTCTTTAAAATCTTGCAATGCATACACTATGCTGGCTTTGTCAGCAAGACTCTATTCTCATTGTAGCATTTAAATGTAAAGAGTCCCAGTAGTTAACATAAATAGAAAAACACCAACAAAGGAAACTCCATGTAATCTTTGATCTTAATATCACCTACGAGGAAAAATCCACAGAGACCTGTCAAGATGGGAGTATCTATTTACTACAGTTGCAATATACAATTTTTTTTGCTTGATCACCAACTTGGTACTAAAACTTTATTCAGTAACAAGTGAATTCTTTGGGTTTTTGTTTTGTTTTGTTTGAATTTGGGGATTTTTCAAAAACTAAGAATGAAACCAAAATGCTAAATATCTGGGGTATGTGGGTTAAAATATTTCTTTCCCCCTCGATTATGTTCTTTAAGATGTTTTCATACAACGCCATATACATCCAGAATCACAGAGTGGGAACTGGATGGAGCCTAAGGCAACAGCAGAACAATCAAAAAATGGATTGGGGACTAGGTGTGGAGGGGTAAGGAGCTAAAAAGTATAGAGAGTTCATCATCACTGGAGATGTTCAAGTGAACGTTAGATGGTCACTTGTCCAGATGTCCAAGGCAGGGGATTCAAGATTCACCCAGCCTTAGACTAAACTAGAGCCATAACTAGGGCATGTGACACCTGGGGCAAGCATTCAAAACCTTACCTCAGGGCAAACAACAGGAAAGGCAACAGTCTTTTAGGGGGAGACAGAGATGCGGGAATGCCACAAGGCTGCAGACAGCAAGGTTGTCACCCCCACCTCACCTCCAAAGTAATAGGGTAATTTGGCATGTTGCCCTATAAATTAATTATGGTTGATAGCTATGTGTTGGAAGTCAGCTGCTTCTCCACCCTAGGCATCAAAGTCTGTTAAAGAGTATATAGAGACGTTTCAAAGGACGAATTTTAAAGAGGACTGAAGACAAACCCTGTTCTTCTCAAAGTATCTCATCAGAGTTAGAAGGGACTCTTGGGACCATTTAGGCCAAATCCTTGCTTTTGAGAAAAGGGAACTGAAGCCCTAGAGGGTAACTTGCTGAAATTCAAATCCTACTGCAATTGAAGCTTAGTTGATGTATTGTCAAATGGGAGCCTAAATCTCATAGATTAACAGATTGTTTGAGCTGGTGGAGACCATAAAAGAATGCTGTGTTAACTGTATCATTTTACATCAGAGGGAACAGAAACTCAAAGTTAGCATCTGAGAAAACAGTATCTTTCATTCAGGCTACTAAACTTTGACTCCTCAGGGGCATGGATAGTTATTAACTGGTGCCTAAAAATGTGTATCCCTGGTCTCATAACTCAGGACAAGCTGCAAAGGGAGATCTTCAGGTGATTCAGGTTCACTCTAGTTCCCAAGTTCATTCCCCTCCTCCACCCAAATTGTAGGGAAAGTTTAAGCAACATAGGATGGCAAAAGCTTTGAGAGGAAGAAATTTCTAGAAGAGGCAGTGGGGACATTTCTCAGACGAAAAGCCAACAGGGGCTCATCACCTAGATCCTTCTTCTGCCTTACCCACCCTCAAGTACTGTCGCCCCCATCTCTCCTCTCCAGGAGTAGGCAATGCTGAAGTTTCAGAGAGCTCCTAGCTCTACTCTAGGGGAACACTTCCCCCTCCCCAGGGCAGCCGAGCTTCTTATTTAAGTGCCCCCTGGCCAGTCTTATTCAGGTTCATCACACTTTCAGCTTTGGCCCTCCTTTCCAACTCCCAGATCTCTATGTCTCAGAAATGTTTGAAAGGCAAGTTAGGGCAAAACTTAAGGGGAAAGACTAGAATTGAGGAGGTAGAAGAAGTCCCAGGAAGGCACAGGCCTCCTAAAGTGGCAGAGGAACTAAGGGAAGGTCCCTTTCCAGCATGACCATGTGATACTCCCTGACTGCCATTGCTAGGTGGTACCCATGCCTTGAGGAGGTCCTTGAGACATTTCTGTATGCACTGACAAGCTGGCTTGACTCATGCTCTTGGATCAAAACAAGGTCAAAGTTCAAGTGTTCCTTGCTTCAGTCTCTCCCTGAACAAGCAAACAAGACAACTAAACTGTGCCCTCTTCCATTCTCACCCTGTCTAGGCTATGTCATAATTCCACCAGGAATTCTATCTCTACCATCAGCCCCCATTCTCTCCTGATTTTCCTCGGTTAGCCTGAATTTAAACCACTCCCCCCACCCTGAGACAAATTTTCGACCCTCGGTCACATCCATGCTATCCTAACTTCAGCTGTAGATCAGATGATCTCTGAGATTCTGTCTTTCTAAAATTCTGTCATTCTATTATCATATAATTCTAAGATATTATGATTTTATGATACTATATCCTCTCCCATTTTATAGATCAGAAAGCTTGGAACAAAGGAAGTAAAATGGCCTGTCAAATCTCAAACATGTATCCACTGAAAAAACAAGGACAAGAAGATCTCCTGAAGCCCAATTCAGGCAGCTGTGTGGCACAGAGGATAGAGCACTATGCGAGAAGTCAGAAAGTGCTGAATTTAAATCCCCAGCCTCAGACTTACTAGCTGTGTGACCCTAGGCAAGTAATTTCACCTCCTGTCTGCCTCAGTTTCCCTCAAATGTACTTCAGGGATGAAAATAATAACACTTACCTCACAGGGTTGTTGTGAGGGTTGCCAGGGTTTTCTTCAGTACCCTACAATGCTTAGTGTTATTATGGCCTAAAGTCTGTCTCCAAGTCTAACTAGGAATGGTTTAATAAAGCAGAAAAGAGCCAGGATGGTATAACAGGACTGGAATTCAAATCCTACTTCTGTGACCCTGACAACAATGCTTTTACCTGTGGACTTCCTGCCAAATGGGGAGTTTAGAATAGGTCCTTACCATCACATCCAACTCTAAATCCTGTAACACTTAGATTAAACATCTAATTAGATCCTCTGTGTTGATATATATGTACAGATATGGGGAGAACAGGCTCTCCATTCTCCTGAAGGGATGAAGCTTCTTCCATTTCAATCATTATAATACTAAATCTCCTGCCCTTTTAATCTGGTGTCCTCATTACATATTTCTCTTACCACCTCTTTATCACCAGCACTGCCTCCCCCTATATTCCAACTTACTGACCTAAGTATTCCATGCAAATATCACATTTCCTACTGATATGCGTGTGTGTCATTTTCAAACACTGGTATGCCTATGTCTGCCTACGTGTAGGGGGGGCAAAGCAAGGAAGGGGAGACACTTAGTTGCATGGTTTCATCTGCTTGCTTAATAATTAACTGCTTTATCTGTAAGAAGGGGCAATAGATCTTATTGGATTCTCTACATTAGTCAATAAATCATGTAGCCTGACGTTAATGAACTACAATTGTGTAGGAGTAAAAAAGTCTTTTCCTATGGCCACTGTTTGCTTCAGGAAAAGTAATATCCTAAGAGGCAGGGTGTTATGGGAATCTGAAGATCTTCCCTGCCCCTGGGCCCTTTGCTGAAGTGGCTGCGTGACTCTGAGGACCCTTGGATATTTGAAAGTATATTCTGTTCCCTAATAGGCTGAATGTGGTCACGTGGGGCCTGTGTCGGGAGGTTTGTTCTTCAGGAATGCCCATGCCTTGTAGCTTTGTGATTGGG
>CM053585.1:55837895-55850480 GCA_028646515.1 Pseudochirops corinnae
CAGGTAACATCTCATTAAAATTTCTTTCTCAGTGCCTAGACAGTGCTTTTTCTCCATAAGATCCATAAGATCCACAATAAGTGTCTTTTTGATGAATAAAGGACTTTTTGAACAATACACTCCATATCTAGGCATTTTCACTGTCCTGGAATTGTCATCCTTTTAATCTCTGCCTCCTGTTTTCCATGACTTCCTTCAAGTTCCAGCTAAAATCCCACCTTTCCAGGTCCCTCTCAGTTCTCATACTTTCCCTTTATTGATTGTTTCCAATTTATCCTGTTGCTTGTTTGTGCCTGGTTCTTTGAATGCTGTCTCCCCTCATTTGACTGTGAGCTCCTTCAGGGCAAGGACTGTCTTTCTCTGTATTTTCCAGTCTTAAGTATGGTGTCTGGCACATAGTAGATGCTTAATCAATGTTTATCATTTGATTGATTGACTGAATATTTCTCTTCCTGCCTTATAGAAAAGCAGAAGTATAATTATGCAACAAAATAATGTGTTTTGAATTCCTAAAAAGAGAAAAATCTTTAAAAAAACACACAACCAATGTTTAATAGCTCATGACAACTTAGAAATTTTGTAAATAACATAAATAGATATTTCTGAGAAATGGACTAAAATTAAATTGTTGTACAGAGGTTAAAAAAAATTGGTGTCATGTCATCACATTGGTAATTGAATGTTTTCTCTTTGCCTTTTGAACTCTACTATTTTTTAATTTGGATTTGGTTGTAGTCTCTAGTCTGGAGTATGTCTTTACTACAGGTGTTCTGAGATCATAGATTATCCTTGAAAAGGACTTTTGGTCCTTCCTCTCCCTCCTGCTCCCCCTCATTTTATAGCAGTATCACAGAATCACAGTTTGAGTGCTGAAGGAGAGTTCAGTAGTTCCTCAATTCAATCTGTACAAGAAATGATTGCCCATTGTAACACACCTATCAAGAGATCCTCCAGCCACTACTTGAAGACCTTTCAAGAGGAGGAACTCACCATCTCTTAAGGCAATACATTACAGTTTTGGACAGTTCTAAGGGTTAGTAATTGTCTCCTCTTCCTGTTACTGAGTTTAAATTTACCTCTTTGCAACTTCTAACCACTGCTTCTGGTTCTGATCCCTGAGGCCAAACAGAATAAATCTTATTGATTTCCCTTAGGACAATCATTTAAATAGTTGAAGATGGTTATCACGTCCCCTTGAGTTCCTCTTCTTCAGAAGAAACATCCCCTAGTGCTTTCAGTCTTACAGACAGTAAATAGCAGAGCTAAAATTTTAGTTCTAGCCTTGACTTCAAGCCCAGGGTTTGTATACTGGCCTGTAACTGACTCTGTGACCTGTCTGGACTTGTGATTTCTTCAGCAGTTCCAATCGGCAAATTTGCTCTTAGCTTATTGTCTTAAAGAGTTGTATGTGGCACTGACATGTTAAATGGTCCCTAGAGTCACACAGCTAGAGTCAAGACCCAGGTCGTCTTGACATCCCATGATGCCTGCCTCCTCTCACTTCAATATATATAATAGGCACTTGTTGTTGTTGCTAATAGTAATAATAATAATAATAATGATAATATATTTATATTGTACTCTAAGGTTTGTAGAAATGTTTTATTCATCTGAATATCTCCCTAGTGACTAGTACAATGTATACTATGTTGGTTATTGTTGTCATGAGAAAAAAATAATTTTGATTTATCCTTTTACAGTTTTTACAAAGAATTTTCACTCTAACATTTTAATATGGAGGCAGTAAAAGTATTGCTATTCACATTTTACAGATGAGAAAATTGAGGTGAGGTGATTTCTTGATGGTCAACTAGTGTCAGAGCTAGAATTCAAACTTTGGGTAGGTTTTCTAATTCCAAAATGAGCCCAATTAATAAAATGTTCATTGAATGAGTGAATGAATAAGTGAATTACAGATCAAATTTCATTACAGAAATGGCAAAGAGCTACTTAAATGTTATTCTTTTGCATTTGGTTTTGCTTGAGCAGAGTTAGCTGTCAATTCAATTCTGGCAATATCTGATTTGATAGTGATTTTGTTGACTGGTATTTGTTTTAGTGACATTTGACCTGTATTATGATAATAGATTTATTGGCCTATTTTTTTTAATGTGACTGTAGGTAGGGCACTTCATTCTTTGGTGTTTCTTGATGTAGTAAATAATAACCCTGTGAAAGGTGAAATGCTTCTATGCTCTGTTTCTCGTATGACTTTTGGCTTTTGAAAAATGAAAACTGAGTTTAAAATATAATGCTGAAAAATGTAATGTTAAAGCAAAATCTTTTCCCTTTGTGAGTATAAAATATCAGTCATTCTCATTATAATTCACATTTCTTCATCATTTTAAGATTTACAAAGAATTTGCCCCAGTATAACTTTGGGAAGTAAACAGTGTAAGTATCCTCATCTTCATTTTATAGATGAGAAATCTAAGACACAGAGAAGTCAAAGGACTAGCCCAGGTCCACATAACTATTAATTTTTGGAACCGTAATTTGGACATAGGCTTTCTGAACTGAAATCCAGTCTCTTGATGTAGAAACAAAGTGTTGTGTGTGTGTGTGTGTGTTTGTGTGTGTGTGTGTATATCATTGTTATATATTTAGTGCTTAGAATAATAGGATATTTGAGCTTTAGAAATTTTCTGGTTATAAAGTCTTTGTGTCAGAATGGACCTCAGAGAAATCTAGTCCAATCTGCATGGGAATCCCTTCTATGACATTTCCAACAAGTAGTCATTTAGCTTTTACTTTCATGCTTCCAGTGATGGGAAGTTCCTTCCCAGGCAACCCATTCTAATTTTGTACAGCTTTTGAAATGTCTTTATTTCATGCTTAAATAGATCCCTCTACAAGTTACACTCAATGTGTATTTTTGCCCTATAGCAAGCTGCAAGAATAAATATTACATACTGATTAAAAGATGCTATTTAAAATGATTCTGAGTTACCACCTCATACTTATCAGATTGGCCAACAAGACAGAAAAGAAAATGACAAATGATCTAGTGGATGTAGGGACACTAATGCATTGTTGATGAAGTTGTGAAATGGTGCAACAGTTCTAGAGAACAATTTGGAAGTATGCCTAAAAAGGCTATCAAACTGTGCATAAAGCAATACCACTACTAGGTCTGTATCATAAACATATGAAAGAAAAGAAGAAAGGACCTATTTGTACAAAAAGCAGTTCTTTTTGTGGTGGCAAGAAACTGGGAATGGAGGGGGATGCCCATCAATTGGGTAATGGCTAACTAAATAGTGATATATAATTGTCATGAAATACTATTGTGCTATAAGAAATGATGAACAGGATGGTTTCAGAAAGACCTGGGAAGACATATATGAGCTGATGCAAAGTGAAGTGAGCGGAACCAGGAGTACATTGTACACAGTAACAGGAAAATTATAAGGATGATCAACTATGAAAGACATATTTAGCTACTCAAAATAATTCAACCCAATTCCAAAGGACTCATAAGGAAAAATGCTGTCCATCTCCAGAGAGAACTGATTAACTCTCAATGCAGATTGAAGCATGCTTATTTTTACTTTATCTTTTCTTATTTTTTTGTGTGTTTTCTTTTGTGATACAGTTAATGGAAATATGTTTTCAATCATTTTACAGGTATAATTGATATCAAATTGTTTCCCTTCTCAAGGAGTGGGGAAAGGTGGGAAGGAGAGCATTTGGAACTCAAAATTTTAAGAAATAAATGTTAACATTTTTTTTCATATATCTGAGAAATAATTAATAAAATAAACCATATACATACACACATATGTATTGTGTATTTAAAAAAAAACACATTATGCCACTTCCCACAATTCCCATGATAGAGCTTCAGCTATCTCCCTAAGCTGCTTCAACCAATTCTCATATGGCATGGTATTCTCATTTTTCTTCCATGATCGTTGCCCTCAAGTGAAACCTACTTTAGCTAGTCAGTATTTTTGCTAAAATGTGGCACCCAGGACTGAATATGGTACTCCAAATGTTTTTTGACTAGACAATTATAGCCATTCTGTCACCTCCCCTGTTTGATGCTCCATGTGTCTTAATGCAGCCTAGGAGAGTAGTTACTAGTTTGGCTACACCTTCCTCTGTGGGCACCTATTATGATTTAAGTGCACTAAAATTTAACATAGGAAGAAACTTATTTCCACAGAAGAGTAATGACTTGTCCATTGTCATAGATCTAATTACTGAGAGATTTAGGACTATATAGATCTTCAGACTGAGTTCAGTAATTTTTCTATTATACCATGATGCTTCTCATGTTGATAGTATTGAAGGGGGCATTTATTGTATGGAATATGCTATTCATTAAATGTTTTTTTCCCACGTTTTATTTTTAACTGTGAGGTAGAGGAATATGCTGTTTTACATTGTTTCACTGGGTTGATGGGAAAGAGAAAAAAGAACTGAGAATGAATGAGAAATAAGAGAAGAGGAGTGAGGGAGGGAGACACTGAGGCTATATATGTAGTAATATGAGGATTATGTAGTCTGCATAACAATTTTGTTATGGTTTAATTTTTTTTTAAATAGAAATGTCATGCCTTGGTGCTTCTTCAGAAAATAAGCTGAATCACAACATTTGGCCTTGACTAGATGCTGAATTTAGCCACTTTCCTACATTAGCTAGTTTTCTGACATTTTAACATTGGATTTTTTTTTTTTTGCTGTGAACATGTGCTTAGTTGTTCTCTTTTCTTGAGTTTTTAATTCCATGGTTTTAAAAAAGTTATGTTATTGCAAGAAAATGTACAAAAGTTGCAGATCTTAAAGAGTACACTTCAGTGACAAGAGATATTGCACTAGCTGTTGGTATAGAAGGATCAGGTGGTTCCAGAATTATTAAGTAATGAAACAGGATCAATCTTAGTGAAGCACACACAAAAAATTTGTTTAAAATTGAAAAAAAAATAATGCAAATCATTCCTTTGAAATAGCCTAACTAACCCTCAGAAAACAAGCAGAGATTTAGAGGGACCTGACAACAGCTAGTCATGTCAAGTTCCTTCCAAACATTTAATTTTCCTCTATCACTCACCTTCTGATTCCTTTCCTTTTAATGGTAGTTTGCCTCAGAACTGGGCCTCAAAGCCATTTCAGCCTCCTCCCATGCTGGGCAATTCTTGTTTCATATTCCTTAGTCTCTGCTCAGTGTGACTTCTGTGATGGTACAACTGGCCTGAGATGGATTCTGAGCTCTTTCCCTCAAATTTAGTGGAGTGCCATCTAGTCAGACATGCATGTCTTAGCCCAGTTCCTTTACTCCCACAATCCTTTTGCTTAAAGGTTCCATTTCAGTGTACTGTAGGCATCTTAAAGTAAGAACAGTGAGAAGACCAGTAAAAAAAATCTTGTAACAATATTAAGGAAGGAAAAAAAGTCTTGTCATAGGCAAGACAAAGACTAGAGTACTGAAGAATGAAAAAGAAGAGAAGCTATTTTTGCTGTTGCTACTCACTTGTTTTATTCAAGGCTATATCAAACCACTGTCAGAAAAAAATCTCGGTAGCCTGTAAGAGCTAGGTATCTTGATCATATTGTAAAACGTCTACCTGCTCAAAAAATTGTTTGCAATATTTTTTAAAACATCCAGCAGACCTAAAAGTTTAGTGTCATTGAGGTAATGATAGACCCTAATAAATATACTGATATAATGAGAAATAGAATTGTTCATGCTTTGGAGAGGTTCTCACATGGAAATGACATTGCCTTATGTCATGTTCCATGTAAGGTTGCTTTTTTTTTCTCTAAAGATGAGGATAAATATATTTCAGTGATTTTATAACCTGCTAAAATTTGCAAACTCTAAACAAGGCCAGATTTGGAAAAAAATTATTTTCCAAAGGTACACTTTATGGCTAGTTTTCACTTCTGGGTCACATGACGAATAAGATGGAGATATTTTCTCTCATCTTCACAATCTTTAAATCTCTCCTAAATAGGAATTATCCACAAAACATCAAACAGTTTACCTCTCTTTATAGTCTCTAGGACAACATTAGGAACTGAAATGAAGTAAAAACCCTATGAACTAATAGCAGAGAAGGCTGATCTTTAACCCCTGGTGTGCTTATTCATTACCCCATCCCTCACCATCCCTCATGCTGGCAGGGCAGCATAAGCTCACCCAGATGCTTACAATAGAATTTAACTCTCCCCCTTCATCCTCCCTTTTCTAGGAAAAACTGAAAGGGAAACACTTGTCCTGTCTTGAACATCAGTGTGGCAGGGCTCAGCCAGAGGATTGTGGAAGTAAAGGAATTGGGGTAAGATATGCATGTCTGACTAGATGGCACTCCACTAAGTTTGAGGGAAAGAGCTCCCAATTCATCTCAGGCAAGTTCTACCATCATAGAAGTCACTTGGGGCAGAGACTAAGGAATATGAAACAAGAATTGCCCAGCATGGGAGGAGGTTGAAATGGGTTTGAGGCCCAATTCTGAAGCAAACTACCATTAAAAGGAAAGGAATCAGAAGGTGAGCAATAGAGGAAAATTAAATGTTTGGAAGGAGCCTGAAATGACTAAAATTATCAGGAGGAAGAAAACTCGATTAAAGACTAAGGAATATAAACCAATAGGGGAGATGTAAATAACAAATGAGAAAATTACTTCCAGATCAATTAAAAAAGTCCAGACATCTGTGAATAAATATTACAAGAAAAAGGACAAATGAATTAACAGCTGATGAAGCAGATAACCCTGTGAATTCTCAAGAGAGCATCAGTCCATAGTAGGATGTTCCTGATGGTTTAAAAGATAAATAAAAATGATAAAAGTAGAATTTATGACCTGCACATCAGAAACTTGAGAGAATAGAAAAAAAATAAAAAAACTTGCAGTGACAAATTTCACCAAAGAGAGGATGTATAGAGACAACTTGAAGGGTTTTTGGTCTCCCAGAAGAACCCAAGTCAAAATACTTGAATACCATAGTGTAAGAAACAGTGTAAGAAAACTGCCCAGAATTTCTGAACATAGAAAGAATTCATAGATCACCTCTAGGAGAAAAACAGAAAAGAAAAAAAAACAAACAAACCAAACCAAACATAAAAACCTTGATGCTTGATTGAGGGGAGATAAAAAGTGGGGAAGGAATAAATAATTAGAGAAAAGGATAAAAGATAAAGGAACTAAAGCATTAAGCAAAACTTTAAAATTTATAAAAAGTATAACACAAATCAGGGCAGGAGTTGAAGTGAGGGAAAGAGGGTGGGAATAGGGTTACCTTAAAATAAGTTAAGTTAAAATAACTGACAAGACAAAATATGTTAGGAGGAAGAGTGAGAAAAAAAATCCTGATTTGGAAAAAAAAAGTAGAGACAAATGAAGAAAAGTATAAACCTAAATCACAATTGTAAATGTGAATGGATCAAACAATTCAATAAGATGAAAAAGAGTGACAATTTGGATAAGAAAACAAAACTACACAATCTGTTGGTTACAAGAAACATATTTTAAAAATACACAGCCTAAAAATGAGGGACTAGGAAAAAAAAATTTCAGGCAGCAGGTGAATCCAAAAAAGTAGGAGTTACAATTATGCTATCAGATAAAGAAAAAAAAAACATAAAAAGGAAGAATCAAGAAAACTATATTATGCTGAAAGGAATCATAGACAAAGACACAAAAACAAAAGCAATATCAATATTAAATTCATATCTTCCAAAAGATTTAGCATTTAAATTCATTACAGAATACGTGGACAATAAACACATTGGTGACAGGAAATTTCAGCATCCCTTAGTTTTCAATAAGTTTATCAAAAAAGATAAAGTGAAAAAACAGAACTGAACAAATTACTGCAGAAAGTAGGAATAAAAGAATTATTGTTTATTGTAAGCGGGCCTTCTATAGGATATGCATATATCTTAGAACCACAGAGAACTTTTGAAAAAATTGGTCATGTAGAAAGGCAAAGAAATACTTTAAAAAATGAAAAAGGCATAAATAATAAATACAAAAAAGTAATCAATTCAGATAGTACAAATAAAAGACACAAGCCCAAATGGAAATATAATGAAATTCTAAATAATGAGCAGGTCAAAAAACAAATCATAGAAACAATTTATGATTATGTCAAAAAATGAGAGTGATGATGTCAGGGTACCCTATCTCTGCCAGGATACCCTAACCCTGATGACAGGGGCAGCCAGTTACTTACCTCAATCGACAAGGCGCCCATGCATTCTCAAGAACAGAAGAGTAGAGGCTGGAAGGTACAAGCAGAGAAATTTTATTGAGACCTCTCCATGGGGAAGCCTTACTGCCAGATCTTAAGGCAGACTTCAATCCTGCCTCCCCAGTTTGAGTCTTACCTAGCCCAGACCCGCATACCATAAGTGACAAACAACAGAGCCCAGCTGCCTGGAACAGGATGAAACAATAATGGGAGAGGGAAGGTGCAGTCACAAGGGCATGAAGGCCCCAGGGTGTGGAGATGCTTATCTGGAACATCTGGTAACCACACATATGAAAACCTTGAGCAATGCAGTACCCCCTGACGTCTAAGTGACCAGGGGCCGTGTAGTATGCTCTGAATTCTACATGATCCAGCTAAATCCAGGGCCTCAGACACTCCCTGTGCCTCAAACATAACTGCCTGCAGCCTGCATATTTTTTCTAACCCTCACACGATGAAACAAAATGTCACAATTTATGGGATGCAGTTAAAACAGCCCTCAGGGAAGAAAAAAAATCACATCCCTATCACTCAGTTAATAAGCATTTTTAAAATACCAGGCATTTGCTAAGCATGGTATTCAAAAAGAGAGAAAAGATAGTTCCTAGGGGTGGAGGAAAGATGGCAGAGTTAAAATAGGAATTTGCTTGAGCTCATCCCCTAATCACTTCTAAATACCTGTAAAAAATGACTCTAAACAAATTTTAGAGCTAAAGAACACACAAAATTTCAGAGTGAAACACATTTCTAGTTGAAGACAATCTGGCAGGCTTACAGAAAGGGTTTATGGCAGCTGAGAGTATAGCACAATCCTGCTGTGGGTTGTGCCTCCATAAACTTGGCAGAGCAGGCCTCAGGGGATTGAATCACTGGGAGCTGTGGTGGTTTCCAGACTTCTCAGCCCATAAACACCAAAGATAAAGTAAAAGGTCAGTGGGGAAACTGTTGGACATGAGTGAGAGAAGAGCATAGTCCTTCCCCAGCCCTAGGGCAACGCAGGTGGCAGTGGTGGCGGTGGTGGCGGTGGTGGCGGTGGTGGCGGTGGCAGCAGCAGTGGCAGCAGCAACTGTTTCTGGAACTCCAGGCCTACTGATGGTAGGGGGATCAAGTGGCTGATCAGAGGGCAATTGCTCTTGCTTTGCCCTCCTTGGATCTGGGTCACGGTCTTAGGTGGCAGTCCTGGGGTGAGGAGGAGCACTGGCATGGCAGAGCTTGTGGCAGCTGTGGAGAGAGACTCTTCCTCACAGTTCTGAGTCAGAAAAGAGTACCTGTGTTCACTCACAGACCAGAGAACAGACAATGGGAGGAGTAAACACTTTTCCTTTGATCATATCACCTTGGATGAACTGAAAATTCCCAGGTACCTAGAAGTAGCTCTGACAACAGCTGCGCAAAACCCCAGAAATTTGGACAAAGCATTCTCTACTCTAGAAGCAGAGTCCTACTTTGGCAAAGAGCTCAAAAGTCAAGTAATTGGCTGGAAAACTGGGCAGATGGAGGAAAAAACATCAGACTATGGAATCTTTGGTTACAAGATGCACAAATCATATGACCAGAGAAGACAACAAAGTCAAAACTCCTGTATCAAAAGTCTCCAAGAAAAATATCAATTGGTTACAGGCCATGGAGAAACTCAAAAAGGATTTTGAAAATCAAGTAAGACAAATAGAGGAAAAATTGGGAAGAGAAATGAGAGTGATGCAATAAAATCTTGAAAAACAAGTCAATGGCTTGTTAAAGGAGACCCCACAAAATACTGGAGAAAATAACACATTAAAAAACAGACTAACTCAAATGGCAAAAGAGGTCCAAAAAGCCAATGAAAAGAAGAACGCCTTAAAAAAGATAGTTCCTGCTCTCAGGGATCTAACAGTCTAGTAAGAGAGGTAACAGATGAACATACATGTATGGGAAAGACTTTCTGTAGAAGATGGGAATTTAGTTGGGACTTAAAGTCAGGCATGAGGGACTGTGAGAAAATTCCCAGAGCTGAGACATGGATTGTCTTGTTGGTGGAACAGCCAGGAGGCCAGTGTTGCTGGATCAGAGTATGTGGTAGGGTATGGAATATAAGAAGGCCGTAAAGGTAAGAGAATCCTACATTGTGAAGGACTTTGAATGCCAGACAGAGCATTTTGTATTGATTCTGGAGGTTATAGAGAGCCACTAGAGTTTATCGGGGGTGGGAGAGGAATGGCATGATCTGACCTGTACTTTAGGAAATTCACTTCTGTGACTGAACGGAGAATGAATTGGAGTGGGGAGAGACTTGAGGGATGCAGGCTAGTGTAATAATCAAGGTGTGCGATGATGAGAGCCTGCACTAAAGTGGTGGCAGTATGAGAAGAGACAAGGGGATGTATTTGGAAGACCTTGCAAAGCTAAAATCAATAGGCCTGGGCAACAGCTTGGATATGGAGGGTGAGAGATAGTGAGGAATCCAGGGTGACTTCTAGGTTATAAGCCTGAGGGAGTGGAAGAATGGTGGTGCTCTCTACAGTAATGTTGAAGTCAGAGAATTGGGAGAGTGGTTTGAGTGTGATAGAATTCATTTAGGTGACGTTCTTTTAGTCATCAAGCGCTGCTTTTATTTATGTGAAAAGCACACAGACCTTTTTTTTTTTTTAGCAAAAAACTAATGGAGGATCTTACATTTGGGGGAGTCAGGCTTATATAGAGGTTTCAAAATAAAGAAGTAGTTTTAGAGTTTTTTATGAGGGTAAGATTAAGGATAGGACAGTAAAGGATTTTGACATAGGGTGAGGGAGACAAAAGTAATTCTTTATGGTTCAGGATAAGGTTTTTAGTGTTTTATGGTGTGTTAAAGATTAAGGATAAGGCAGGGGGACCCAGGTTAAAGATTAAGAACAGAGCATGGGGGACACAAGTTGAAGATTAGGGACAGGTAGAATGCAGGATAAGGGAGTCAAAAGCAGTTCTTTGGTACAATTTAAGAAGTTTTTTTGGTGGTATTTCAAGATAAGGAGAAAAGAACTTTAGGATGCTCTCAAGTTACAGGATGAACTACAGAATGAGCCATCCCTCTAGAGGGACCTGAAAAATACTGGGAAAACAACCATTAATATTGTTCTTAACCATCAAGGTACCATTTGTGTCCACATAAGTAATAAGGAAGGGAAGAAGGAGGAAGATTTTAACAGGGAAAGATAATGAGTTCCATTATGAACATGTTTGGTTTAAGATGTCTACATCCTTATATACATATTTTAATAAAACAGAAAAAAGTAATGATCTGAATATACATTAAAAATTAGAAAACCAACAAATAGAACAAAAATAAAAAACGCAAAAAAGGATATATTAAAAATTACAGGAGAACTAGATAAATTGGAAACCATAGTCCCATAGAAATGATAAATAAAACAAAAAAACTGATTCTTTAAAAAATTAATAAAATTGATAAACTTTTAGCTAGTCTAATAAAAAGAAGGCAGAAAGCCCAATCAACAAAATAGTAAATGAGCAAGATAAAATCACAGCAGAATGTGAAACAATAAAAACAATTGTCAGAATTTGCTATGTGCAATTAAATGTTAACAGAACTGAGAACAAAAGAGAAATAAAGTGAAACTTTCAAAAATATAAAATGTCCAAACTAACAGAAGCCCAGATGGAGATTTTACTAATCTTTTTTTCAGAAGAAGGACATTGAACTCATTGTAAAAAAACTTCCAAAGGAAAACAATTCTTGGTTCTGATGGATTCATAGAAGAATTCTGTCAAACTTTTAATGAACAGTTCATACTAGTACTATACAAATTATTCTTAAAAATTGAGAAAGCACATTTACAGATTCCTTTTATAAGAAGACTGTTGTTCTAGTATTTACAATTTATTGACTTAAATATGTAAGAAAATGGTATTTATAATCATCTATAATTCCCCTCAGGAAAGATCTTACTAAGTTAAAATATAAAAATAATTAATATCATTCAATAATATTTGCTTATTATCTGTGTCAATTAGCCTTTTTGACAAGCCTCAGTTTCCTTTTCTTTAAAATAAGGCAGTTAGGCTCAACACCTACCGCTAGCTTCACATGCATGAACTTATGACTTCCTGAGGTACCCCCTTGTATCAGCAATGTAGCATTCACAATGCCTACAGTAACTATAAGTATGCCGATATGGTTATTAATCACAAAATGTAACAGGCTCTCTACATAAGAAATATACCTAGAGCATTTATTTAAATACCAGAAAACTGAGTCTCAAAACCAGAAAGTCAAAGCCAACATAGTAGTTATGAAGTTGGCACATGAAGTTAAAATAGTAAACACCCACATTCTCAAGCCCTCAAAACAGGACAGGCTACCTCAGGCAAAGATCCTCCTCTCCTCACTCACGACAACTGCTCAGCGTCCAG
>CM053585.1:55858073-55896030 GCA_028646515.1 Pseudochirops corinnae
TGCCTCTGACGCCGCTTCCAGTCCGCACCGCACAGAGACTAGCTTGGCTCCGGCGTTCTCTTGCTCCACCCCTTCCTGCTACATCAGCAAGCTCAAGGGGCGTGGAAGATCTTCAAATCCTAGTATCGTTACACACATCAAGAAAGTGATGTCATGACTTGCAAGTGAATTGGATTTAAGTGAGGCAGGGCTATGAAACTCACCAGCCTCATTATCTCTACCCAAGCCATTTGAGTCCACTGGAAAGATACAGATCAGGATGACTGGAGATGGCCTCTATGTGCCTTGAAGAGAAATCTCAAGAACCACCCTTTATATATAGCCTTTCTTTATCACCAAAATTGCTGATGCCCTCTCTTTCAATGTTGTATTTCATCATCATGAATTTATTTTGTAAGTATTCTCTTTATATTCATTCTATATATAAATGAATATATATTTTGGCCTTCCCCCTAGAACGTAAGCCTTTTTTGTCAAAAGGGAATGCTCCATTCACTGTATTTTTATCTCCAGCAAATAGATAGTGCCTGGCATATAGTAGAAGCTTAATAAATATAGATTGGAGACTTCAATATATTTCAAAGAGCTGTGGGAGAAGTTTTCTTTGATGTTCTCTTAGGTGATTGCTGTTTGCATGTGTACTCTATGACTCCTCCTTTCTAAAATGAAAGCTTTATGAACAAATTGGTACCACAAGAATTCCTAATAGATGATAGTCAACCAGGTTATAAGAGAATGGTATCATCATAAAATGCAGAATTTCTAGGGGCTTAGATGTCATCTAGTCTAACTAATATCGCACTGAGACTCTCCTCTACAACATTCCCCAAACATAGCCCTCACATTTTTCCATAAAGATGTGAAGAGAATTCTACAACCACCTGAACTGAACCATTCCACTTGCACCTGGCTCTGAATGTTGGGAAGGTTTTCCTTCTATGAATCCTAAATATGCTTCTCTCTAACTCTCATGCACTGCTCCTAGTTCTGCCCTTTGGGGTAAAGAAGAGCAAATTAATTCCTCTCAGGTGACAGATTTTCAACCACTTGAAAACAAAAAAAATGCTTATCCTCCATCACCATCACCATCCCCCAACCTGTTTTCTCTTCTTTTGGTCAATTACTTCAATGGATGCTCATGTGTAATAATCTCAAGACCCCTCACCATCCCGGTCATGTTCCTTTAGATGCACTCCAGCTAGCAGTGCCTCTCGGAAAATATGGTACCCAGAACTGAACACAATATTACAGGTGTGGTCTTGAATAGGGCAGAGAGCAGTGGGGCTAGCACCTTCCTCATTCTGGACATTATTAATGAAGTCCAAGATCAAAATAGTCTTTCCCACTCACTCTGTGACACAAATTTTTATTGACACACTGCCTATCTTCCCTCTATCATTCATATATCAATACAACCACATCCTCTTATCAGATCTCAATACTACTCTCCCTTGCCATTAGTTCAGACATAGCCAACCCAGTCTAGTAATATAGACGTAATATATGATTAATTAACTGTGAGATTTAGGTGGCATTTTACAGCTACAAAGTGATTTATAGAAAAATTTCCTAACGAGAGCTTCTCAAAAGTGGAACCAGTTGTCTCAACAGGTAGCAAGTCACGGAGGGTAAAGGGAACACAGCTCTTACAATCGCTGGTTTTGGGGTTGCAAGGAGCAACAAAAATTCACCTAGTCTAACCCACATACTTTAGAGAGGAGGCAGTAGTTTTCAGGCAAAAATGGGATGTCTGTGGGGTCCAAATCTCTCTTTTTTTTTTCACAATCCCATAGTACCTCAGAATAACACTATGGATTGAATGATTAAGACCAGTATCAGGATAATCCAGGCAAAAATTAGCTGCTTTGAAACAAACAAAAAATGCAGGATACTTCACTGATCAGGTTGAATACATTTGCTTTGAACTTGAACAAATGATTACTCTGCTGTTAAGTTTTGGTCCCAGAAACAGACCTCAGATTCGCTTTTCTCCTTGGATGTACCTACTTCTAAGATCTCTGCACTGAAATCTCGACTCTAGTACCTACATAATTCAATTACATCCCACACTGACTGTGAATCAATATTCCAAGGTTCTTGTCCCCCTTCTACTCCTGACTTGGCTGAGTGCCTCTGGATAAGTCTCTTTACTTCTATGGGTCTCAGTAGCTTAAAAATGTTGTTGGATTGTTGTTGGATTAGTTAATACTTTCAATTCTCACATTCCATGAGTCAATGATTGCATGCCATTGGCAATATTATTCTAACTATATTTGTAAAGTAATTCCAAATGGGCACTATATGCAACATATTTTAGTAAGATGTTCATTAGCAAGGCTACGATTCAGTAGACCCAAATTCTAGTAATGATTCTGCTATTAACCAGCTCGTGCCCTTGGGTACAGTGTGGCCTAGTAGAAAGAATACTGGCTTTGCAGTAAGAGAACCCACGTTAGACTCCGGTCTCAGATTTTTAAAAATATTTGCATAATCATGGTCAAGTCCCTTCACATCTCTTGGCATCAGTTTCTCATCTACAGAATGGAAATAATTATTTGCATTGTAACTAAAAGGTTATTGGGAGAAAGACAACTTTTAAATTGTAAAACACTTTAGAGGTCTGAGCTATAAATTTCCTCTAGTTTCTAGCCCTGATTTTGCTCATCTGCAAGACTAATGAAAGCACTGGATTAGAATGAGCTCCTAGTCTCCTCCAGGTGTTCCTGTATAGATACTTCTATGCTCCTAAAAGCCCATCAGTTAGAAAAGTATAAGGTGGGCCCTTGGTGAAAATACCTCAATAAATGCTAACTACAATTTTTACTTTCATTTTTATTAAAAAGACAAATGTATAAAGTATGTTCAAAGACAGTCTTTATTCCAGTGGACATGATGAGACTATCACCTCCAACAAGACAACTGAAAACAAACTTATATTGACTTTTTGCTTCCTTTTCCTCTCATCAGATCATCTTTAAAATTTGGATTACAGTCCTGAAGAAACATGACTAACTCCACACTCACAAATCAAATACATAGGAAGATCAATTCATTTAACACCAAAAATTGTATAAACAAGTAATCTTAATAGCATTTTTCCCTGCAAACTCACCATCAACATATTGTGAGCTGAAATGAAAATGGATTACAGTATCTCGAAAATTAAAAATGGATCTGTACACATATTTCCCAAGATATTCTACTGCCAGAGAGTATTTAATCAATCCTCAACCTTCTTTTATTACTATTGATGGAACAGAAAATTATCCAGAAATAACTAATCAATATAGAATTTGTCTGCAATGTATGACCCCTGCCATGGCAACTACTAGCATTTGGAATCCCATATCTCAGGTGGGCTTTGTTTATCATTATATTTTCTTGATGATTTGGCACTTTTAAAATTAATAATGCATACATATTTCAGGAGAAAACTTCATTCCCATTATTGCCCCTTGAAAACCATCATCCATCAGATTCTCTGGCACCAGAAATGCTTTTGTATCTATTTGCTGTGGTCCCGTGTTTATGGAGTGGGATTCCCCAAGCCTTCAGGAACTTTTTATCTTGTGCCTCACATCTCAGTGGATGTAATTAAAAGCACTCCATTATGGGCCCGAGGAGTGTGTCTGAAGGAGTACTTGGATCATGGCCCATCTATCACGTAGGTACAAATGCATTTCACTGGGGCAGAATCAATCTGGAAAATTTTCCAAATGGGCAAGAGATATCTTGATAGCCTCAGAAACCACAGTGGGCTCTCTTAACTACTGCATTTTGGAAGCTCCCCCTTTTGAGTCTGAAGACATTATTGACATCTCTGATGGCTTGTTACCTCATTGTATAACTTATATTGAAACTAACAAGAGGGCATTTAGGAATGTCATTAGTGTTATGGCCCATCTGCAAAAGCTGGTCCATATGCAGGTAAGTTTAGGTATGTTCCCATACATTTGGGAAGGCTAAAAAAAATTTTAAAAATATTATCTGTAATATCGAAAGCCCTGGAAACAGAAACTAGACAACTTCTATTTTTTTTCTTTTAAATGACAATTTAACCAAAATAAAAAGATCTGGTACCCAAATCAGGAAGAACAAAAAAATGGGCTATTCCTCTATAGGCAGTAATAATTGTTATTGTTATTACTATTGCATGGTAATAACTGTAATATTATATAACTACAGTTTTATAATATACTATGAAACTAGTATAGTTATATACTACACACATATAAAATATATGTGTATATATACATATATATAACTAGCATTTACATAGTGACTTAATGTTTTCAAAGATATAGCTACCTCTCTTGAGGTACTTGCCATTATTACCCCCATTTTGCTAGTGAGGAAACTGAGGCTAAGAGGTCAAGTAACTTGACCGGAATCACAGCTATTAAGCATCTAAGGTAGAATGTGAATTCAGATCTTTCTGACTCCAGGATCAGGTCTCTATTTATTATGCTACCTAACTGCCATACTGGTGAAAAGCATATCCCATCTGAGCCTTCTCATTCTGTGTCTTTTCTGCATGCTCATCTATAAATCCTATAGCAGGATGCACAGATTCAGAGGCTTTGCTCTAGATCTTTTGATATTTGGCAGATCACAGCATCACTGTCCTCATGCCAACCTTTGTTCTTGCCTCACAAATGGATTACTTTATTTCTGGGTCTATGTGTCTTTTGATGATAGCTTTTGTACCACTTTTCATGAATACTGAGTACATCCCTGATAATAAGCTGAAACTTATTTATACTCTCTCTTCTTCCCTCTGTTGTTTGGGTAACTTGTTATTTTGATTCTTCTGATTTTGCCATGCTATGACTCAAGACAAATATGGAACTGGTGGGACAATACTGGTATTAAAAAAGGAGGCAGTCTATGATCATGGAAAGAGCTTCTCAAATACTATCCTGCCCATTCACTACTCTTGCTCAAATCTTATTCTAGCTCAATGCCCGTCTGCACTGTTTGTCCATTATATATGTATCCAAGAACTTACTCAGTGGACTGACAATTAAACTGCAAGTCATAATCTGGGAAATATGCATTCTTTACCCACCTGGTTTTTTCCTGTATGGATTGCTGTGTTGATCTTTTTTTAAGTGGTATGGACATCAGTGAAGAGACCCTGTGGTATTCTGGAGCCTGATATCATCAGCACAATGTTATCCACAAACAGAAGCATTTAGGCCTGCCAAATCTAATATAAATGGGGTTCTCTCCCCATGACCACTGAGCCAGAATGCTGCCATACTGACTCTGGCAGCACACAAACTTTTTACTGCTTTTTAAAGTATATCAACATACATAATCTGAAACTGGCAAAACCAGTGGGGAAACGGATGTTTCCAATTTGAAACCACTCATTCATTTGGGATTTCCAGGCTCTATTTCAAACATTTTCCTTTAAGTTGTTTCAGTTCAATGAAGGAAATTAAAGAAACTATGAAAAGGTGGCTTTTTTGCCTGAATTACATAAAATACTCTTTTTTCCTCTCCCTTTCTTCTGTTCAACTTTCTCTTTCCTTCCTTCCTTCCTCCCTCCCTTCCTACAAGCCTAGATTTTGTACAGAATTAGAAAACCTACTTTACTCTGCCTGAAAACGTACATAGCATAAAACATAGATGATAAAGACATACCTGTGCCATCCATTCAGTAGTACACATTAACATAAATTTAGAATGGGAAGGTCACTTAGAGGTCATTATTTTATAAATGAGGAAAATGAGGCCCAGAGAGTTTATGAGATCTACTCAACGTCACATGGATAGTTAAGCAGATTCTCAATTATAGTGCTTTTGTTGCTCTGGAAATAAAGTAATCTTAGCACATAATTATCATGTAGTTTATTAAATAGGTACATTCCAATACATATGACTTAATACAAATTTTTGCAAAGTAAATCCTATTTTCAGCCTACTTTCCACTATAAAATCAGAAATAAAATGGTATATTCTCTTGGGAGCAGGTAGCGGGGAAAGGGGTGGCAGTAGTCTGAAGTCTCACATACACTAGAGTATTGATAGGTATAATTTTTTTTGTAGCAAAAAATCATAAGAAAAGTAGATGTTCAACAATTGGGGAAAGTCTAAACAAATTAGAGTACATGAGTGTAATGTGATATGACTACATGGGAAGAAACAATGATTTTCAAGAGATCAGAGAAGTACAAGAAGTTATAGGAACTGATGCAGAACCAGGAAAATGATTTACATAATGACTACTACAATGCAAAAAGGAAGATTAAAAAAAAAAAAAAAGGAACTGATCTCTATTTATATGATTACCAAACTTAGCCCTGCAATAAAGATAAGAAAATGCACTGCCACAGCTTCAGGCAGAGATAAGGACTATAAGTACTTAGCACAGTACCTGGCATACAGTAAGTGTTATGTTAACTATTATTATGGGTGGGATATACAGCATATTCTACTATGGTGTAAATTAGTTTAATGGGCGACTTTTAATTTACTTTCTTTTTCATTCTTGCTTTTAATGGACAGCTCACTGAGAAGCAGAGAGAAGAAGCAAGGATCTGGGAAATTAAGGTGATGTCAAAACAAAAGATTTCAATAAAAGAAACTAAAGCATGGATTTGGATTTGGATTCAGGAAAGTTTGTTTTGAGTCCAGATTCATTAGTCAAGTCACTTCCCAGGAAGAAAATTAAGATAACAATACCTAAAATGTCTCACCGGCTTAGTAAAAGGAAAGGACTTTATAAACCTTAAAATGTTTTTAAAGTAATTTCTTATCACTGCTTTTATATGCTTGGCATTTGGATTAGGGTGGAGTGTAACAATACATTCATCACCTCTGTGGGCTCCCAGCAGAAGAAAGATTTCAGAAAAAGGAAAAATTAATGTGTCACATGAATGGACCAAGGAGGCAGCTTTCTGTCCTTAACAGAATTAGACCTCTCTAATTCAAAATTGGCCCTTCTCTTCAAAAGGGGACTATCACGGGACTAGCATTAAGAGATGCTTGGAATGGAGGTGTAATCAAGTCTTCAATTCTCCAGAAGCCATGAGACCCTATAAAAACTCAAGGAAGAACACAGAAAGTAATTCCACCTGGCCTGATTAGGAATAAATTCTTTCAAGAATTTCTCTTTGGCCCATAGTTCTTCCTTATTTTTAGGCAGACACAGCAGTAATGGACAGAAGAATTAGTTCCTCCCTACGGTCTCGTTATTTGCCCTCTGTGTGGGATAAAGATCAGGAAGTGGGCTTTGTTTTCACATTCTGCTTCTCTATGGAAAGTTACAGTGTCCCTCGCCCTCTCTATTAGGTCTGGAGTGAGGAAGCTTGTGTAGGCCTCACATCCTGATACTCTCAGCTATGTCCCCCAGGGAAGACTATTTATGCCTATTTGTAGGAATGCTTAGATTTCTGTCTTTAAAAATTGTGCCCTGAATGTATAGAGGTTATTTCTGATCTGGATTCACAAGCTTTTACTGAGCCAGAAATTCCCCTGAAAGTTCTTGTGTTCCCAAGTCTTTATTAAATATTTCTCTCTTCCTACAAGATGGTCTCTGTTGATTTACTAAGGCTTGAGCTATCCTGTTGTCTCATCATCTATTTGCTTGAGGCAAGGTGGTTATAGTGGAGAGAACACTGGATTTGTACTTAGTACACTTGGTTTCAAATCCCCTGTCTTCTATTTACTACTTATGTGGTTGTGGGCAAGTCACTTGATGTCTCTGAGACTCAGTTTCTTAATCTGTAAAATGAGGGGTTTGAACTAAATGAACCACAGATCTTCTAAATTGTCTGTCTTGCTCCCTAGGAAGCAGGAATCAAGTTTTTGTTTTTATCTTGTTTTTTCTAACTCATTCCCCTAATTTGAGAAAAGATAAAATAAACAAAGCACTAATCTATCCAAACCTACATGATATAGTAAAAACAACAGGATAACAACAGGATATAGCATTGTAAACTGAGTGCAAGGCTTAAAGTCAGGAAGACCTGAGTTCAAATCTAGCCTCAAACACTTACTAGTTGTGTGACCCTGTTGGTTAAACCTTTCCGCCTGTTTTCTCATCTGTAAAATGTGGATAATAATACCTTCCTATTGCTGTGAAAGTAAAATGAGATATTTGTAAAGTGCTTTGCAAACCTAACAGCACTGTGACTACTAGTCATTTAATTATTTTTTTTTTTTTTACTAAAAATATGAATCCCCAGAGTCACAGTTCTGCTACTAACTTGCCATATGACCTTGGGTCATTCCCTTTCCCTCTCTTGATGTCTCAGTGCCTTAAAATGAGGAAGCTGGACTGGGTGATCTGTAAGTTTCCTGCTGGCTGTAAAATTCTATGATTAATGGGCTGCATTATTCTAATAAGATTGAGAATAATATAGAACCTACAGCAATTTAAGCCAATTCTATCAATCTCCTATAGGAGGCCATTATAAAGAAAAGGGACTGACACTTTCCTGATTTGTGCAGAGGATGCTTCCTTTGGTTTTCTCAGGTGTCCAAATTAGATTAATTAGCCCCCATTTTTCCCTATTTTCTCACCTGGCATCCCCCCAGCTCTGAAGAGATAACCCCCTGCCTAGTGCATTAGTATTCCCAGATCTTAGAGACAAAACTGTAGATAAAGTTTTTAACCTCACTCATGACACCAGAATACAATCATAGTATTATGAGTATGATAGCCTCTGTGCCTCCGGGAGAAAATACAATTTCTGCCTCATCAAGTTTTATTGATAAAACACAGATGTAGTTATATTATTCAGATGACTTTCTGAATCTGTTTCTTGCCTTTTCCACCATTTTTACATAATCTTTATGTTCTTCTTATTGGATAAGTAATCATTTGAGATGTGCTAAAAGGATCAAAGATTAAAATGTTTTTTTTATTTTGCCCACACCTGTGACTTGCACACGCACACACACACACACACACACACACACACACACAAACACAAGCATGCACATGCCATGGATTTTGACATTTTGTATTATTTTGGTTTTAGTAACCAATGTGTTGCCACCTACATTTAAGCAAGTGATCTGAAAACTCCTTTAAGAAATTCTGTCCATCTTCCTTCCTTACATAGTAATGAGGTAAAAGATGGCTCACATAACCACTTTTTTGTAGCTGTTTTGTATAATTTTAATAAAACACATGTGGGAGGAATGAAATTAGCATTTTCTCCCTCTCTCCCCATTGCCACCATCCTATCTAGGTCCTCATTACAACCCACTTAACTCTTCTTGCCTCTTAACCAGCTTTCCCTTGTCTAGTCTCTCCCCCTCCAACCCACCCTTCACAGTTTCCAAAAGAATTTTCCATATGTTCAGATCTGATCATTTCATTCCTTTGCTCAAAAACTTTAATGGTTTTCTTGTTATCACTTACTTGGATTTGCATCTTAGGATAGTGACTAGCATATAATAAATACTCTGTTTATCTACCTACCTTTTTATTGCGTATAAAAAGTTCCGAAATCCTTTGCCCAGAATTTGAGAACCTACAAAAGTCTGTGCCATCTTATTCAAATTAAATATTCCCCCCTTCGGCTATTCTCCATCTAAAGTAGACTATTTAACATCTCACATGTACAACCTATATTTTTCAGCCTGTCTTTCCTCATTCCTATCTTTGTGGCCAGAATGCCCTAATTCCCCAGCCTTCAATAGTAAAATATTCCCTGCTTCACACCACATATATCAAAAACAACCCTGTCCATAAAGAGCTCCCTGATTCCATCCTCCCCTCTAGAATCTTCTCCTCCTATGTATTTGCACAGAAATGTGTTTGTATGTTTCATATAGTTATTCTGCATTTTATTTGTTTTAGCTGTAGCTAGCAGATTTTAAGTTTCTTGTTTCATTTCTGTATTCAAGCACCTTAGTATAGTTAGTATAGTATATATGGTTGACAAAATTCATAAATGTTTGGAAAAAGGAGAATTTCTTGAAATTAAGTATATGTGCAGATTTTATAAAATAAGATGAATAAAGGACAAGATATGAAGCAGACCTTCTGCATCCAACGAACTGTAAAAGCATAGGCTCTCAGATCTAGAAGATGACTCCAAGGCCACCTAATATGAACTGTACCTTTCTCAAGAATCCCTAGTACAACATTGCTTCACAGAAACTCATAGCTGAATAGGACCCTTGAGGTCACCTTTTCTACTTGCATCTTAAACAAGAATCTCTCTAATATTTACCTAACAATCATCAAACCTTTGTCCGAAGCCTTCTAGTGAGGAAGAATATACTACCTATCTCCCAAGGCAGGCCTATTCCATTTTGGGGGACAGTTACCAAGTTTTTTCTTATCTCAAGAAAAAATCTCCCCTTATACAACTTTCAGTCAATCCCCCTGACTTTGCTAAATGGGAGCAAGAAGGACAAAGCTACTGGCGAAGAGGGCCTCTGCAGAACTGCCTTTCAAATCCTGGTAGCTACTCTGTCCCCTTAAGCCTTCCCTCCTCAATACTAAAAATTCTCTGGTCTTCAGCTAATAATAATTTAATATCATTTTTGAACCTTAATAAGGGCCAGGGCCTGAACTAATCAACCAGGAGAAGAGCCTGGACCTAAAAGCTTCTTTTTTCTCTTAAGTAAACTCAGAGAATTCCTCTTCCTATGTCAACAAAGCCATATGGGGCTGACTTAAGAGCATTTTTCCTCTGTTTATAACCATTAAGAATGAGACCCTTAACCCAAGACACTATCTTGAATAATGGGATTTTTCCTTATCTTAATACTTTTATTTTGCGGACACATACTGTGTTACGGCATGTTAGTGGTAACAAAAACACAAATATCCTGGGTTGTAATTTCAATTGACACTTTTGTCAACTCTCTTATTTCATTGTTTTTACCACCTATTCAAATAAAAAATTTTCTCGTAATATGGCTAAACATATATGGAGATCATAAATTCGAGTGACACAGACATGCCGAGTTGGAATTTGTTCTAAAACACGTTTAAGCCTGGTCATTCTTTCATCAGTTAGTCAGAACTTAGGTTTTAGCTCCTTGTATGTACAAGTTTGCTAGCTTCAGCTAGCTTTAAGAAAATGAACAATACAGATTTACATCTCAGCTAGCCTGTTTGCCTCCTTTAACCAAACCTTCAGGCTGACAGTCAATTCCCCAAATGACTTCATCTTGGAACCTTTGTTCCATCCTGACCATCCTATTCTGGATTCTCTCTAGCTTATTAATATCCTAAAGATGAGTCCCAGCCTTGCATATATTACTGAAGATAAATTCTAAAAAAGCAGAGGATTACCACAATAGCTAGCATCCACACAGTACTTTAAAGTTTAAAAAGTCCTTTATATTTGTTAATTCCTTTGATCCTCACAAATACATGGTGCTATAGGTGCTATTATTATCCCCATTTTACAGATGAGTAAACTGAGGTACATAGGGGTCAAGTGAGTACTTGATATAGAACTAGTAAGTGCCTGAGTCAGGATTCCAGCTCAAGTTGTCCTGACTCTTAACCACCTAGCATGGGGACACTATGCCTCTTTTAATGTAGCCCAATGGTAACACCAGCTTTTTTGACTGTCATTTCACATAACTATTCATATTAAGCTTACACTCCACTCAAACCCTGTATGGGAATGAGAATTTGAAGATCTCCCAGGCCCCTTACTAGACCTAGGAGGAAGTTTGAAGACCTCCCCTGCTATGAACGTAAACTCTGCCCCCTGATAGGCTGAATGTAGTGGCATGGAGCCTGTGGTGGGAGGAGTTTGCTGAAGGGTGGAGCAGAGCCCACAGGAAGCTTCCCTGCTGTGAAGACAAACTCTGCCCCCTAACAGGCTGAATGTAGTCACATGGAGCCTGTGGTGGGAGGAGTTTGCTCAAGGGTAGAGCAGAGCCCACAGGAAACAGGAGTCAGAGCCAGAGATGGTGGAAGAAAGAGGTGCTTAGGCAAGGAGAGAAAGAGGTTTGTGAGTAAATATTGATCTTGTATTGGTTTGTGGGAAAGCTAAAGGATGCTGTGGCTCTCTCAGTGTTATTACGGCTTCTGAATATCTTTGGTACTATGATGGAATCAATGGTTTTGAGATTCAGTTTTCTGGTGTCTAAATAAATATTTCAATTCTGTCCTCTACCTGGAGAATCTGTTATATTTTGCAATCAAAGGTCATACAATATTTATAGTCAAGGTCTTTATCATGATTGGTGATGGATTGGATATTGCAATGGTGCCTCAAGATCTCTGTCAGACAAACTGCTATCCAGTCAAGCCATAAGCAACTAATAATTATAAAGGTGATTGTTTTGAATCCAATTATAAGACTTCACATTAATCACTATAAAATTATATTTTCTTATCTTCAGTTCAGTATTCTACCCTCAAATATGATTGCAATTCCTCCTACTTTGTGGTCATCTGTACTACACTTTACAAACTGCAGGAAACCCTCTACCCATCTGAAGCTGCCTATTAGAGCTATGGACACTTCCAATTGATAAGGTAATTTGGTAAGAGTTTATTTTCCCCCTACATTACCCTACATAAATGCCTTACCACCAAGATATAAACATTTTTCCTATAATAAATACTTCAGTTTGAATATTAACCTGGAATCACCAAAGTGAATGGCTTTCCCATACCCTGAGATTTTGGATCCAGTCCCTCTACCCTAATTTTTGCATTCCCTTACTATTATGCAAGCAGAGTTGTGATGGAGCCAAGCTGATTGTCAAATTTTCAGTATGAATATTCATACCTTTGAAATCAGCAAAGACTAAAAATCAAGGACAAGTCCATTAAGACCACTCCCACCCCTCATTTTTCAAACAAGGAAACTGAGGCTAAGGAAGAGCAAGTAAATTGCCCAATGTGACACCATAAGCATTGGAGGTGAGATATGAACCCAGGTCCTCTAACTACAAAGTCAATGCTCTTCTGACCATACCATAAACTGAACAACTGAGTTGTAACAGGACAAATTAACTTTCCAAAGTCTCCATGACACACCACAGTAATAATTTAATTTCTTGTCTTAGTATCCTCATCACCTGGCACATAACAGAGGCTTAATGTTGTTGTTAGTCCTTCATTTCAGAGAAGACCAGTGACATCACGGGATGTCTTAACTAGCCGTGAATTGGATTTAAGTAAGGCAGAGTTGCACAAAATCATCAGCCTTACTCTCTCTTCCAGAGTACGACTAGTTCAGTGGCAAGACAGAAATCGAGACAACTGGAGACGACTCATGATGCAGTGGATAATCTTGACATCTCTCATGTCTGACCAAGCTCTAAGTACTCCCACAGCACCTGCTTCATGGCCACTGAAACAAACTGTTCTCATCCACCCATTCTAGTGGGGGAAACCCATACTTGGGGTAGACATCCCCCTAACTCAACAACAGATTTGAGGCCTATCAATTGCCCTCAATTTGATTTGGCCCATCTGACAAGATGGTGTACTGGGGGGTGGCTGCTGCATATGCCACAGCTTCTTGGAGCCACAGATGAGAACTGAGTGCCAGGTGGACTCCAAAGGTGTGAGCAGCCCTCACACCAAAAGTGCCAGTCCTCCCTGAACACCCATGCATGCCGACTGAATCAGCAGCACCCACGATTCTAAAATGCTATCACGGTACAATCCTGAAAGGTTAAAGTTGTAAAAAACCTTAGAAAATAAGAAAGGAGCTTAGAGATCATCTAATCCACCCACTCCCCTCCAATCCCTGTCAGTTTACAGACAAGTCAACTGAGGTACACAGGGAAAGTAACTTGTGAAAGGTCAGAGCCATGACCTCAACTCTCTCAACTCCCAGGCCAGTGATATTTCCACTAATACCTCAAATCCCATTGCTTTAATGCTGCATTTTCACTAAAAAAAACCAGACTGTTAGAAGTGGAAGGAACCTTAAGAGATCATGAGGCACAGAGTGGAAAGTTACTTGGCCAAGGTCACAGAAAAGGGCAAACGAGGCGCAGAGCTGAGATATGCTTTGAGGGGTCATGACTGACTCCATTACCCAGTCTGAACTTTTTTTTTTGCTGTGGGGTTAACTTTAGAAAAAGGATCTTTTTAAGTATGTAATCTCATTACCTGGAAAAGAGAGGTATTTTTCCTTCCTAGTTAGTCCAAGTTAGTCCTGCTATATGGGTCTGAAGACACAGTGGGAGACCTTGCTTTTAATGATAATAGTTTGGAAATGTAGGAAATTATGATTTTTCTTAATCCCCTTGTTGCTTCTGCATTTGAATATCATAAATGCAAGAAGAGCTTTTTTCTTTGGAACCCAAGAAGATTTCAGTGGGCTACCCATGGCGCCTAAAGCACTCAGTCAATATCTTCCCCACTTTGTTCTTCAGAATGTCAAGTGGAACTTAGGACTTAATTTTAACATAACTCAAACGTTGCAGGAGTGAATGATTTGATATTTTGACAAACTTTTCTAACCAGTCTGGTTGATAAGTTGTTCACATTTCCATGAGAACATTTTTTTTTCAAAAGAGAAACTCATATCAGAAAACAAAAATGTAAGATTATAAGATAAAATTTACATTTATATATAGTAAGCTTTGGCATTTCCAGAGAGCTTTAAGGTTTGCAAATTTCTATCTGTAGATCACATTTAACCCTCACAACAAATTTGGGAGATAGGTGCTATGATTATCCTCAATTTTACATATGAGGAAACTAAAGAGAGAAGTTAAATGACTTGCCCAGGGTCACACAGCGAATAAGTGGCTGAGGCACGATTTGAATTCAGGACTTCCTGACTCTGAGACTAATAATCACCCATTAGCAGCACTCTACAACTACTTAGCAGATTTATATGTGAGTGTACACACACATGCATGTGTATAGATTTTATATATATTACATATGTGTGTATCTCATATATACGTACACATATATACTATATATATATATATGTGCTCTCTGTGTGTATACCTTTTTCCGTGAAAGTCCTATTCTAAAAGTCCCATCATGTTCTGATGCAACCCTCGGTTCTCCTGACACTCACAGATCTGGTAAAGCTCTATCAAGCTAGAAAAGCTTCAGTACGGAGAGAGTATGGATTTATTGTTCAAGGATTCATTCAGTATGCAGCATTTAGACATGAAGTTGATGTGACCAATGACTATTTAGAGGATGCTGAAACCCACACTCGCAAAAGACAGGTGATATGGGGAGAGCTTGCCCTGAAGTGTTGGGAAGAAGAATATGTACTCTGGTTTTTCTGTAACTTTCAAGTAAATACCTCTTGGTTAAGGTTAATTAATGTTAACTGGTTAAATGGAATTGAGAAGCTTATCATTGGGGGTGGGGAAATAAACCAGAATCAGGGTTTGAAGTAAAAGTATTAGATACCTCTAACCCCTTAAGAGATCCCTAGAATGCTAAGGAAGAGACATAGCCCAGCTCACTCCATGAGATGGGTGAGGCCTTAAATTGTCTTTAGAGACCTTCCACAGCTCTAAATCTCATTCAAAATACCCCTTTTCCTAATAGAGATTTTTCTTTGACACACTGACCTATTTTTCACTAATGTCCTCTCCACTCCCCACCCCACCCCTCATCATCCTTCATTGTGGCAAATAATGACCCTGGAGTCTTAGATGTTCTGCTAGCTCTTCTAAGGTCTGTCATGTTAAGACTGAAACCTAAGAAGAAGAAAGGGCTGTGTGATGGACTGTGTGTCTATCATCTAAGAAGGAGCCCTAGCTAAGAGCAGAGAAGATCATCACCAGAGTGCTGGTGGAAAGCAGGGGACAAATTTACTTTTGGCCATATTATACCTCATGGAGACTGTCTATCACCTAATGTGTGAAGGGGTCCTAATCAGAAGGAAGTGCCAAGACTAATAGAATCAGAGTTCCTTTAAATACTAAGAACTTAATTGTATACACAGGTATTTTCAATAATAAAGGGAAAAATCTGAGGAGGTTCTATCAGGAAGTTCTTGTTCTCCCCTTTCATTCTAAAAGCAAGCGGTAGGAAAGAGATGTCAGCAGTGCCCTCTGTACTGGGGATCTGCATCACCTACAGATTTGACTGTGGGCAATTAAGAAATGTCTCTGAACCTTTATGTTCAGGGGCAGATGGAGAATATCTCTAAAAATCCATCCAGCTGGACGCTATTATTCTAGTACAATGCAGTCTAATAGTGCTTGTAGTCACAGAACCTGGGGTCAAATCCTAGTTTTAATAAATGAATTCATTAGTTGTTGACCTTGAAGAAACCACTTTTCTTCTCAAGGTCTCTGTTTCCTCACTTGTTCAAATCCGGGGATTCAGAGGATCATTCAGATGCCATTTAGTCCAACCCCCTCATTTGACAGGGAAGGAAAACTGAAGTCCAGTGGGGGAAAGGTTGCAGATGTCCAACTAGGATTCAGACTAAGTGACTCCAAATTCAGCACTCTTTCTAGTTTCCAAGGTAAGGCACAGCTAACCAGATCATCCTCCGGGCACTCTTTTAGGGCTCCAAATCCAATCTGCTTGTCATCTGTATCTGAGACATGAAGACCTGAGTTAGGCTTACAGCTCTAAACAATTCATAGGTGACTCTGGGCAAGTTATTAAAGCTCCCTGAGACAGTGTCCTCATAGCTGCAAAAGAGGATAATAATTCTACTTCCTAATGCAGGGTTTTGACAGATAAGTGCTTTGAAAACCTTAAAGTAGCGGTTCTCAACCTGTGGGTCGCGACCCCTTTCGGGGTCAAACAACCCTTTCACAGGGGTCACCTAAGACCATTGGAAAACACATATTTCTGATGGTCTTAGGAACCGAGACACTGCTCCTCTATCTGTCTCCAGGCAGGTCCACCCACATACAAGTATTAAAGGGTCACAGCATTAGGAAGGTTGCAAACCACTGCCTTAAAGTGTTGCATAAATGTTCTATCTCAGACACATATATACTCATATATATACATGTGTATAGATAATATACATTTATGCATATACACATACATACAAGGTGTCCCAAAAGTCTCAGGGCAGTATTAAGCTTTAAAAGAAGTAGAATAAGAAGGCCAATAAGGGAGTAGATTCCTGTCATTTTGAAGTTTCATGTGAAGGTCAGAGATTTACCCTGTTAGCGATGTAGCAGAATAAATCTTGTTCAGCCCAGCTTGTATCAGTTAGCATCTGTGATCCCTTCAAACTCTGTGGTTCCATTCTATCATCTCCATTTATCCTTGGAAGACTTTAGTAACTTAAAACTCCTCTAAGACTTTTGGGAAACCACGGAGAGAGATGGAAGGAGGGAGAGACAGAGAGTAAGAGGAAGAGAGCAGGGGGAATGTCAGTAATGAAGATCCAACAGGATGGTAAGCAAACTTGGAACAATGTCATTTGAGGACAGTTTAAAGAAACTGGGGATTTTCAGACCAGGAAAGAAATTACTTAGGTGGGACATAATTTCTGTCTTCAAATATTTGAATGGCTGTTATAAGACAGATGGAGTAGACTTACAGTAGTAAGTACTCTGCTATGACCTAGAAGGCAGAATTAGGGCCAATGGATAAGAGTTACAGGGAGGCAAATTTCAGCACACCAGCAGGAGGAATCCTTCCCATTAAGAAGTGTCTTGCAACAAAAAAGGCTACTTCGTAAGGCAGGGAGTTTGCCATCAACAGGGCCAGGTGTGAGGATACTGCAGAGAGGAAGGATGCTATGTTTGATTACCTCCCAGGTCTCTCTCAATTGCAATTTTAAGATCCTCTAATAGCAAAAGTCCCCCCCATCTTTTTCATTCAGTGTTCAAAGGTCCCTACCAGATCTAACATTTTATGACTCTGAGAATCAGTCACTGACATTTTTCTCCAAATTAATTTCCTGTCTCCGTGTTCTTTGTTTACACAAGCTAACAACACAACACAAAGGCAGGTGTCAAAAAAGAGATAGCTATGTGTAACTGGTTTTATGGCCAAATCAGTTTTATCAAATCTATTAGCAGTAATGGCACTGCAGACAAACCCTAGCTTTCAAACCCTAGTTAACAGACAAAGAGTCTCATCTCCTATTTCTATAGGGCTTTAAGGTTAAAAAGCACTTTCCTTACAACTGCCCCAGATGTAGGACCATGTAGTAATGTCCCAATTTTACAGAGGAAACCAACGTAGAAGTGAGGTGACATAATCATAATCACATACCTGGAAGCTGTCTAAGCCAGGGGTCAAACTCAACATTTCTTCTTCCCAAGTGTAATGCTGTTTCTTTCATAGCAATTTGCTTCTTCAGGCTGCTGGAGCCATGGGCTGAGTACTAACTGTAACTCAAGGACTCACTTGGGGCAGCCAGCATTCAGTAACTGGAGTACACTGGGAAGGGGGAGCTTTCTTTGTACAATAAGCTGTGTGACCCTGAGCAAGTCACTTAACCTGTTTGCCTCACTTTTTTCATCTATAAAATGGGAATAATAATAGCACTTAACTTCCAGAGATACTGTAAGGATCAAATGATACATCCACATATAGCACTCTGCAAACCTTAAGGCACTATAAAGATGCTAGTTATTATTATTGCTGTTGTTTGTTGTTACTGATATTACAATTCTCTCCCTACCTCTCATCTTCCAGTCATTATTAACATTGTCATTTTCATCATTATTACAATACTCTGCTATGACAGGCTTACTGGGGGAAGGGGAGCCCCCCACCCCCCACCCCAGGATAATAGAACATGATTAGACGGTCCTCTGAACCATCCATACACTAAGTACTAATGACTCAAAAACACCCACATTTTACTTCTTCATAGGATCACAGATCCAGAGCTGGAAGGGACCTCAGAGGCTACTTAGCTGAAGCCCCCCTATTCTCATTTTACAGATGAAGAATCTGAGGCCAAGGGAGTTTCAAATGACTTGCTCAGTATCATACAAGCAGTAATCCTTAGAGGTGAGATTTGAACCTAGGTTTCGTGTCCTGGCAAAGGGCAAAGGACCCAGGGTTCTCAAAGTTGATACTTGAATAATATTAGTTCTTGACAGGTGTCAGAAGCAGAAAAGTCTTCAAATACATACCTGGCAATGGACTGTGCATGTGTTTGTGTTTGTGTGCTTCAGAGAACCAGACAAGCTAAATAACAAAAGAACCAACTCCAGAGAGTTGGCTGCCATGGGGTTTAATTTACTGGCCATGACAACTCATGAAACCATCTGTTAAACCTTCGGAATTATAATCCATATCGGATGAGAGAGTACTCACAGGGATGAAATCACTATTTTCTCTGAAGTACATAACCTCCAAATACTTTCACAGAATAGCAAACTCAGGCTTGAAAGGGACTTCAGAGGTCATCTAGTCCAACTCAAAACTGAACAGGAATCTTTTCTACAACATCCCTGATGGATGATCACATAGCTTCTAGTTTAATACTTTCATTGACAGGGAACTCACTGTAGTGCCAATGCAGTATTTACAGGGCCCACTATCACAATAGAAGCTGTGACTATAACTATCGCATGACATTCAGTCGCAAAATATGCCAGACTCTCCAGATAGAGGATAAAACACTAGAAAACCAAATCCCAAAACCAGTAAGCCCAAGTACCAAAGATATTCATAGGCCATAATGATGCTGAGAGCCACAGCATCCTTTAGCCTTCCCACAAACCAAAACGTGATCAATATTTACTCATGAGCCTATCCCACTCCTTTTTCTAAGCTCCTCCTCTGTCTCCAACTGTCTCCTTCTGTCAGACTTGCTCTCTACCAGCTTCTCTGTGGGCTCTGCTTCCCCTCAGCAAACTCCTCCCACCACAGGCTCCATGTGACTACATTCAGCCTATCAGGGGGCAGAGTCCACCCTCACAGTAGGGAAGCTTCTGTGGGCTCTAGAGGGCAGAGTTTACTTTCACAGCAGGGGAGGTCTTGAAACTCCACCCTAGGTCTATTAAGAGGCAGGGAAGATCTTCAAATTCCCATTCCCATTACACTCATTACCTGTCAAAAACAACATATTCATTATGCTTTAGGACAACGCTAACTTATATAAGTTTTGTTGTTTTTCCCCCTCATACCCTGCAGAAACCCAACTCTCTCTAACTTCCATTCATTGGCAGCACAGAGTCACTGAGTTAGAATAGACCCAAGGGCATCTGGTACAAGCTGTGCCTATATAAGAATTCACTCTGCTATATCTCCAACAAGATATCCTCCAGGCTTTCCATGAAGACCTCAAGTCAGCAGGAACTCATTCCCTCCCTGGGATTCTTATTCCATTTCTGAACAGCTAATTGCTAGGAATTATATTAAGATGAAATCTGCTTCTCTTTCTATTTCATCCATTGCTCCTGGTTTTGTTCTTTGGAATGACACAGAAATGTAGAGGTTGCCTTCTATACAACAGTTCTTCAAATATTAGAAGAGAGCTGTAAAGCTCCCAACTAAACTTAAGCCATCTCCTCCCTAGGTTAAATATCTGCACTGTTCTTTCAAGTGATTCTCACACAGGGTGGTCTTGAAACCCTTCACCATCCTCAGCAACCTCCCCTGAATACTATACAGATCAAAACTGAACTCCTTCTCTTTCCCCCAAAATGTTCCTCTTTTCCTATCTTTTTTGTTACTATAGAGGGCAGGTACCACCATCCTCTCAGTCCTGCAGGCTCACAACCTAGGGTGTTGTCACTGACTCCTCACTCTCACCCCCACCCCCACACAATGGCCCTTTTCTCTTCTGACACTGCAAATACCTTGGTGCTGGCCTCCATATCCTCATGTTCATACTGTTGAAACAGCTTCTTGGTCTCTCTGCCTCGTCTCCCCCTACACTAGTGTAGCTTCCATTCAGTTTTTCATATCACCCTGCCTCCTCTTCAATAAACTCTAGTGGCTCTTGGTTACCTCCAGGATCAAATTTAAAATGTAGCAAGACTTTTAAAGTCCTTAATAATCTGGTTCCCTGCCACCTTTCCAAACTCCGTCTATCTCATTCCTCTCTATGGAGGAAGAGGATCTCCAGGGACATTTATTTCGCATCCTTACTTTTTTGTACACAAACCCTCTCTCTCCCATCTAAACATTTTCACTTACTGACTTCCACTGCCCGCTCCTAGTTTACTTATCTTCCTTCAAGTGCCAGATATAATTCCAGCTTCTATAGGAAGCATATCCAGATCTTCCTAAATTCTCCTGCCTTCCCTCTGTTGATTTTTTCTAATTTATCCTGTCTATAGTTTGTTTGTACATGTTTGTTTGCATGCTGTTTTTCCCCATTAGACTTCGAGCTCTTTCAAAGCAGGGGCTGTAGTGGTACCAGATTTCAAACTATATTACAGAGTGGTAATCATGAAAACAATCTGGTACTAGCCAAGAAATATAGGGGTGCATCAGTGGAATAGATAAGATACACAATATATAGTAGTAAATGACCATAGTAATCTAATGTTTGATAAACTCAAAGATCCAAGCTTTAGGGGCAAGAACTCACCACTTTACAAAAATTGCTAGGAAAATTGTTAAGGAGTTTGGCAGAAACTAGGTATAGAACAACAGCTCACATTGGATCCCAAGATAAGGTCAAAATGGATAAATGATTTAGATATAAAGGGCGATATCATGAGTAAATTAGGGAACCATGGCAAAATCTACCTATCAGATCTATGGAGATAAAGAGGATAACAGGAAGTAAAATGGGTAATTCTGATTTCATTAAATTCAAAAGCTTTGGTATAAACAAAATTAATGTAACCAAAATTGGAAGAAAAAGAAGAAAAAAAATTTTATAGCAAGTTTTTCTGATAAAGGCCTCATTTCTCAAATATATAGACAACTGAGTCAAATTTATAACAACACAAGTTATTCCCTCATCTGATAAATGGTCAAATGATATGAAGAGGCAGTTTTAGAAGACGAAACCAAAGCAATCAAAAGTCACACCAAAAAATGTTCTAAATCACTACTGATTAGAGAAATGAAAATTAAAACAACTCTTGAGATACCACCTTACATCTATCAGATTGGTTAACATTGACAGAAAAGAAAAATAACAATGCTGGAGGGGATATGGAAAAATAGGGACACTAATGCACTGTTGGTTGAGTTGTGAACTGGTCTAGGCATTCTGGAGAACAATTTGGAACTATACCCAAAAGACTATAAAACCGTGCATACCCTTTAACTCAGCAATATCATTACTAGGTCTGTATCCCAAAGAGATCAAAGAAAAGGAAAAAAGAACCTATCTGTACAAAAATACTTACAATAAATATTTTTAGAAATGGAGGGGATGCTCATTAATTGGGGAATGACTCAACCCGTAGAATATGACCGTGATAGAATACTATTGTGCTATAAGAACTGACAAGCAGAATGGTTTCAGAAAAACCTAGGAAGACCTATATAAACTGATGCAGAGTGAAGTGAGCAGAATCAGAAAAACTACACAGTTAACATCAATATTATAAGGATGATCATGAAAGATTCAGTTTATCTGATCAAGAAAAGAATCCAAGACAATTCCAAAGGTCACATAATGAAAAATGTTATTTACCTCCAGAGAGAGCTGATGAACTCTGAGTATAGACTGAAGCATACTTTTTTAAAGAATTTTCTTTATTTTTCTTGTTTTTGTATCTGTGTGTGTATGTGTGTTTTCTTTTTCAACATGGCCAATATGTAAACATTCTAACTGATTTCACATGTTTAATTGATATCATATTACTTGCCTTCTCAAGGGTTTGGGGAAAGGCAGTAGGGAGGGAAAAAATTTGGTATTCAGAATTTTTTTTTTAAATGAATGTTAAAAAATTTAAAAATGTAATTGGAAAATACTTAACAAAATAAATAAAAATGTTAAGGAAAAAAAAAAGCAGGGGCTGATTCTGTCTTCATAACTCCAGGGCTTAATACAATGCCTGGCACACAGTAGGCACTTGATGAATGCCAGCTGACTTGCGCTAAGCATGTTAATGTCTTTCCTAAAACATGTCACCAAGTACAGAATTAAATATTTTTTCTGAGATGTGGCAGAGAACAGCAAGACCATTTCCTTCCTTAGGCCAGACACTATACCTCCCAGTGCAGCCTCCAAATGAATTAGCTTTCACTCTCAATGTGAAGGAAGCATGAAGCCTCTAGAGTCCCAGATATTCCTCATAGTAATCACAATTAAGTCACTCCTCTCTTATCACAAGACAATGGAATTAAAAACAACAGCAGCAGTAGCAGGAAACAAACAAAAAACACTCCAGGACATTGTATGTATCTTTCTGATATTCTTTTGAGAGGCAGGACAGCACAGTGGAGAGTACACATTTCTCCATCTTGTTCACAGGCATAGCATGGGAGACCCTCAAGACCTTTGCTTTAGTACCCTATCTACAGCCTAATATACCAATTTAGTAACCATGAACAAAAAGGAAACAGAGTTTACTCTGAAGCAATTTCTTAAAAAAATCTAAATCAGCCTGATCCCTTCACCCCAGATTACTTCAACTACTTCAAGATATCTATCATGTCTTCTTAATAGTGTCTTCTTCCCCAGACTAGTATCACTATTTTCTCCATCTCAACCTGAAACTCATGATTTAACAGACTCTTCTTCCTCCTTGTTGCCCTTCTCCAAACAGGTTCCCATCTGTAAATGTCTTTCCTAGAGACTCCCAGAAATGAACCAAGATTTAAGATGTGGGCAGTTTAGTAGTGCTATCACCTTATTGTAAATAACACAGCCCATCATCTAATTATTATTTTGAAGCTGTCATATCTAGCTTATCATACACTGATACCCCCCAGATCTTTCTTCATATCATTTCTTAGAGAATCCCATTCTGACATCCTATCTCTGCGAGTAAGTGTTTATAACCTAAAAAGGGGTTTACAATTATGATCCTTTGACTATCTACAGAAAGGAACTTTATGTTTTCTCTAGGACAATTAAGAAACCAAGTGACTTGCTCCCTTGTGCTTTAGTTGAACGCTATGAGGGATATGGGGAGCCTTGTTGTGCATAAAAGCTCCAACGTATCTTAACCAATGCTCTTGGACCTTCATTTTTGCCAACTCTTATCTCCATCTTTAAAATTCTCTTAGTGAATGATACAGTGGCTCCCCCTTTCCTAGGTTCTGCTAAGGCTTTAGATGGACAACAACGTCTCACTCCTAAAAATAAGCTGGCAAAGTAAGGAGGACTGGAATAATTATAACCTATCCACTTTGAGAAACTCAGGAAGAGGAAGAAAAACAAGCTTACAGAGATAGTCAGATTTGTCATAAAAAGATATGGAGTAAATTTCTAGTGGATGATATGAGGCCCAGGTCTAGTTCAAGGGAATGGTAAACTGAGTGCTATCCCTAGCATTTGGGTATGGGACCCATCTAGTCCTAGGGGATATTAAATCCAGTATCATCTTCAATAAAGGCTAGTCTTGGGTTGGTAAGCCCAATGGTATCTTAAGTGAATATAGCCACTGTCTCTATGGGGCATGGGTCCACTGCCATCTCTAAAAAATATAGGACCTTGGGCTATACTTAAAGAATGTGAAAAGTGGTGCTGGCTCCCTGATATGTAGCCTAAGGTTTCCCTATGGCAGGATACCTACACTAGAGTCTATGGCCTTGTATATTTTTTTTTAATTTTTGTAACTACATTTCAATAAATTGGTTTCCTTGGTAATCCTACATATTTTATTTCATGCATTTAAAAATATTCTAAGAAGTGATGTGTAGATTTCACCAGCCCAGACAAAGAAAGGAGTTTTTGACACACAAAAATACTAAGAACCCCTGCTCTAAGAGGTGTGTGGGGCCTGGTATAATTAAGATTCTAGAAAAAAAAATCAGTGTGTGCTTCTTGAAGCAGAAGCTGAATATTGGAGAGGAGAATAAAAAGATACACAGGAGCCGTTGAACTAAATGACCCTGAGGTCCCTCAGAGTCTGCTATTCTATGAAATTATAGAACAGGAATTTAGTCAGCCCTTACAGTAAATCGTTTCCCCAGTGTGAACTTATTTTAAGAGAAGATGAAATCTGCAAGGTGAATGGAATTGTCAGTATCATTCACAGCCAAGTACTCATTTTCCTCAAGGGGGAAGAAAGGAGGGGAAAGGAAAGAATACAGTATACAAATTTATTTTTAAAAAAGAAGGAAAAGAAAGAAAACAATTCTTTAGTAAGCCTGGAATTAAGCATCTGATACTTATTCCAACTGCTGCCCTCCATCTCCAACGAAGTAATGGACCTTAATTCCCTCCAGGCAGAAATATCCATGATAATTTAATGCTGAAACTTCCAAAGGAGATTTAAATTGAAAACTTAAATTGGGTAGAATCTGCTAAGGACATCTGGTTTCTCAAAGCCATGATTTTATGATCAGAATATTCATAGAAATTGTCAGAGTCCAACATAGGGGCCTCTGCCAAAGAGGATATGGATGTGTACAGCAAGAATACAAAGATTTGCACCCACCTACATTCTCCGTTCTTGTGCATCCCTGCTATCTGACATTCAAAAGTAAAGCTTGGTCTCCTGAAAGATGAACCTATGAACGTTTCCTCCAAGTAATTCTTCCATTTCTGGTGGCTGTTGATACTCTCGACTTTAGCTGTCACTTCCAAAGTGGGGACTAGTGAGAACAAAGGTTGGGATAAAGTCTGATAGTTCTTAAAGTATTCTAACCCATTGGCACAGGCATGTTTCTCATTGTGAGGGAAGCACAGCATCGAGGCCAGATTTACAGTGGAAGCTGTCAGTTTATCAGGCTGGAGCAGGTGTCAGGGGCTGTAAGAAATCAACTTCAGAAGGAGTAAAAGCAAAAGGCGAGAGGAGAGTAAACATGGTAAGTAATGGCTGAGACTAAGGGTCCTCAGAGAATACAGAGCAAAATAGCAACATGAAGATGCAATCCAGACCCTGTCTGTGAGAAAGGGCATAAATATCTCCAGCTTGACCGCAGCTTTGGTATTGATATAAAAATGGAAATTGATTTTCAAAAACAGGCAGTATCTCCAGCTTCTGTAAATGAGGCATCTAGACATTCATGTAAATAACCTTTAGAGGACTTGAGCAAAGCATCCCAGACAGATTATTGTTTATCTTATAAATGATGATAACCAAAGGCATAAGACTGCTGAGCTTCCATGGGGAATTTAGTCTAATATAAAAATCATGGAAATTTCAAAGCTAAAGGGGACCTGAGAAACTTTTGGCTTCCAACCCTCACTTTATAAATGAGAAAAACAGAACTGGAGAGAGAATAAATAAATGCTTGGTACCTTATCTGGCACAGAGTATATGCTTATTGACCACCTGGCTAACTTGACCCCTGCCACAGGGTATGAGTCCATGTGGGGTACCAAGGAGGCCAAGGAGGGACTGAGGCACAGGTTTCCTGCACCTCCCCCTTTTTACATTACTATGGGGCATTCATAGCTTGGACTCTGCAGAAACAGCAGAGTATGAGACAGAATACAGATCCTGGAATCATCAAGATCTAGGTATGCATCCAGTCTCAGATACCTAACTAGCTGTGTAATAGCCAATTAAAATCAAGGTTGAATGACCTCCTACTAACTGACATCTCAGTCAGCCAATAAGCACCTGGTTTCCTTCCCTTCATTTTGATTCTAGGATCATAAACCCTCAGCTGGAAAGGACCTTGGAGGTCATCTAGTCCAATATCTCATTTTACAATTGAAGTCCAGAGACCTTCTAAGTGACTTTTCCAAGGTCATACAGCTTGTAAGTAGCAGAACTATTTTGGTACAGAACAGAAACAAAAGAAATACAATGTAAATTTTGGGAAGGGAGGAAAACTAGCACCTGGTCTGGCACTAAGATTTCAATGGTTAAGGGATCCTCCTGGAGAGATTTCTTCCAGAAACCTTTCCTCAAAGGAAAACAGCTCCTGTTTTTCAATGGCAAAAGTCCACACCAATGAGGAAGTAAAGGATTTGTGGCTAATTCCGGACCAGACCGGTGGGGATTTAAATGACAGAGAGAAGCCAACTTTTGGAGAAGTTAACTCTTTCTCTCCCAGTGCAGATCAGCACCTGCTCCCTGGTTCTCACTCTTGGAGTCGCCCCAAAGTCAGGCCACCATTACTATCAGGAGAGCAGGAACCCAGACCTTCCTGACACTCATACTGCAGGAACATCAACAACTAGCATTCGTGTAGCATTTCAGGTTTATTAAGCACTTTAAGTAGTGCCGGCCTTTATCTAATATAATCCTCATAGAAGCAAAGCATTGGATTTTGTAAAAAGGAGGGGTTGACACAGTTCGGCAAAACCTACCAAAATAAAGGGATAGAGATTGCCCCTCCTAGTTCAGGAAAACTACCCATAACAGGTCAAATTGCAACTTTTCTTGAAATTGTAACCTTAAAAGAGTTACCAAGGGCTTTCGGAGTTTAAGTGGCTTACCCAGGGTCACACAGCTAGTATGCCTTGTAGGGGGCATCTTAATTCATATCTTCCTGGCTCCAAATCTAGCTTTCCATCTACTATGTAAGGATACCTCTTTCAGACCCAAATAAAATTCAGCGATCAAGATCAAATTCAATCGATCAAATATTAAGCACCTCCTATATGGCTAGGTGCTAGATGGCCCAGTGGATAGAGCACCCAGACTGAAGTCAGAGAAGATTCATCTTCCGGAGTTCAAATCTAGCCTCAAACACTTACTAGAGGTGTGACCCTGGGCAAGTCACTTAACCTTTTGCCTCAGTTCCTAATCAGTAAAATGTCCTGGAGAAGTAAACGGTAGACCACTACAGCACCTTTGCCAATTAAATCTCAAACGGGATCGTGAAGTCTGACATGACTGAAAACTACTTCGACAAACAACACGTGGCTAGGCACTGTGATACGAGTGCAAAGAATGATTCAATAGTAAAGAGTTTCAAATCCATTATCTACGAACGATCTAGCCCACACAATCATAGACAGCGGGTCACCTGGTCTGGTCCACGGAAGGGAGACGCAAAGGGGTTACTTGATTTGCCCAATGTCAGAGTCATTAAGTGGCGGACTCCACAACCGGTTAGCCCAGGGGTAACCACCCTTGAGTTAGACCCTTAATTTATCTAAAGAGATGCATCCCCGGGACAGAAATTGAGACCCAAAGGCATAGGGGCCATCGCCCCAGGCGGAAACAACTAAGCCCCCCCGCAGGAAATTACCCACAATCCCAACCTCAAAGCCCAATTCCTTACAAGGCGGATGGGGAGATCCACTGAGGAGGTCCCAATGTTTGCCGCTGCCTTCTTCTGGACATAGCAGCCCATACCTGCAGCTCCCAGGCTGCGAGGATTTTGGACCCAGTTCGAATGGGAATGGAGTGGGCGGACAGGAGGGAAGGGGGGGGGAGGGGAAAGGGGAAGGGTTCTAGTAGCGAGGTTGTCCCGCCTTCCTTTGTCACTGGCTGAATGTGCTGCCAATTACCATCAAACTAGCCAGTAACTGCATAATTACCCATGAAAACCCGTGATTGGATGGCCTGAAGCTGACTGACAACACCTCCCCTTCCTTTAATACCTGGAGCCTGAAGGGACTTTAAAACTATCCCTTTTCGTTTGTGTGGATGAGGAAATTGAGGCAAAGAGAGGTTTCGTGATTTTCCCAAGATCGTGCAGTTAATAAATATCAAAGCTGAGCTTAAAACCCTGGCTCCAAGACTGACAGTTCTTTATACCACACCCCTCCCACAATGTTTCCCCTTCACTATTTCAGTTAAAAATGCATGTATCTATACAGATAGAGCTATATAGATGGATAAGTGTATATATATATATATATATATATATATATATATATATGATAGATATATCTGTGTATACATATACATTATACACATACACATATACATATGTACATAAAAGTGGCATATGGGATAGTGTACTAGGTCTGAAGTCAGGAAGACCTGAATTCAAATGTGGTCTCAGATGCTTACTAGCTATGTCACCTTGGGCAAGTCACTTCACCATGTTTGTCTGTTTCCTCATATGTAAAATGAACTGGAGAAGGAAATGGCAAACCACTCAGTATCTCTGTCAAGAAACCCCCAAATGGGGTCACAGAGTCAGAGAAGACTGAAATGACTCAACAACTACAATAAATATGTATATATATATATATATATATATATATATATATATATACATATATATACACACACATACACAAACACACGTATGTACAATATATGGGTGTGTGTATATATGTATACAGACACAGAGGGAGAGACATTTTAAACAGTATATATATTAGATATGTATGTATGTATATATTTACATGCCTATGCATACCTACACACACACTAGTAGGTGTCATTTCTCTGAACAGTCTCAACAGCAGTGAATCTCAGTTTTCCAGCTTCATGTAGGTGTTTAAAGTATTTTAGATCTGGTTATTGTTGTGGTTTTTCTTTTAAATCAGTGGGAATGACAGCATTTTCAAAAGTTTGAAAGTTTAAAAAATAGAATATATGCTTTAAAAAAATAAGTTAAATTATTGCATTTGGGAGAAAATAAGAAGACTTAGTTTTTCCATGGGAATACCAATATGAAATCAGAACGAAGTCCATTTGAAATGTCATACGTGATTAATAATATTCATTGTGAATTGGCATACACTTGATTCCTAAAATCTGAAAATGGAACTACAAAGCTAAAGACTTCACCCTGCTGAACATATTGGTTTCAGGGATTGAGGAGTTTTGAATCCGAGGATTAGTCCAGTAAAATCCCCTCTCCAGCAGCACCTCCCAAAAATGCTCCAGTTCATTACTTCCCCATAGATTTGTGTGGAAAACAGAGACCAAATTGTAAGCATATTTTATGAACTTTCTGGACTCTCTAGCTATTCTTCCTGTCCCTCACATTTTGCAAGAGAATCTTCTGTATATCACTGGTTTAAAAATAAAAAAAGTTTGATTGGTCAGCCAATTGGTCAAATGATAGCTTCCATAGTCTGTGTGGTCAGCCCTCTAGAATGCATTCGATGACTTTTCATAAGCTATATGGTCAGTCAATCCCCTAGAATGCATTCATGAATTCATTATGTTTTAAGTCGCAGTTTATTGTCAGTGGCAAAATTTATGTGAGCATATTGGAATGAAAAATATCACAGAAGGAATAGTTTCAAGGGTTCTTTTTATAAAAAGTTGAGCCATGCAATTTTCCTGAGGCCTTAAATTATAGAATCCCAAAGATGAAAAGGACATCAGAGGTCATCCAGTTGGACAGGAACATCCTGGACTGCATCCTTGACCAACAAGTTAGTCTGCTAGGAGATATTCAGTGAGTGAGAATCCTTTCAAAGCATTTCATTGTTAAACAACTCTAATTGTTATGACATTTTTCTTTTTATGGAGCTAAAATGTGCTTCCATCTATTAGTCTTGCTTCTGCCCTCAGGGGCCATAATAGTCAGAAAGCATCTGTTTTGGGGAAAATTTTTTTGGCCTCTCTGAAACCCATAAGGCTCAAATGGAGAAGACAGCTTCTATTCTTGGCATGTCCCTATTTTCTGTCTAAAGCCCCTCCCCTCCCCTTTACACCTTTTTTATCAACTTCCATTACCCATGCTTCCTTCTCCTATGTGAGTCATCAACCCATCCTTAGCATCTCATTGCATATGTTATCAGAGATGAGACACAACCAAATACATCTGAGTGAAATGAGTCTCCTTCATACAAAATCCATGGCCTTGGGTCTTCCCTTAATTGTTCCGTGGAGTTGGTTAAGGATCCATCAGTCTCATAAATTTACTAAGAGATGCAGGGAACTTAGTGAAACCTGGATGTTTCCAGTCCAAGAGTAGTGATTCTGAAGGACTTTTACTGATTCCCATCATTCTTTCTATCTTATTCTGAACACCACTGTATGCCAGATTTTGGTGACATCTGTGATTGTCTTCTTTCCTTCCTAGAAACTGGCAGATATAGCAATCTGGAACTAGAGGCAGGAAAACATAGATTAAAGTCTCACCTCTGACATTTACTAGATATGTGACCATGGACATGTCACCTAACCCCTCTGACCTCAGTTTACTCAGATAAAATGGAAATAATTTTAAAAATCAGATTTTATTTTAGGCATCAGCACTTCAATCATGTAAGTTAAGAAATACAAAAACAAAGACTTACTGCTTTATGTGTAACTGACTTTTATGATTTTTGTGAAAACCTCTGTGAAGTCCTCAAATTTTAGGAGCTGTCTGGGACAGAAGTCAAAGAAGAATGTCTAATTCCTTTTCCACACAACAGTTTTTCACACTAGCCCACTCAAAGCTCAACATCCCCAGTTATTTGAACTGATTTCTAGGTACCAATACTTTCTCTATCCTAGTGGTCATCTTCTAGATCTATTCTAGTTTGACAATATCCCTCCTAAAATGTCATCCCCAGAACTGAAAACAATTCTCCAGATGTGGTCTGACAAAGTCAGTGGGAACTTTGTTGAATATCTCAAATAAGAGAGTGTTTGGAGAGTACTTAATACAGTATCTGGTACATAGTAGGTACTTAATCAATGCCTGCCCCTCCCAACCCCTTCTTCTGAATATTATGCCTCTATTAATGCAGTCTAAGATAATAAGATAATAGTAGAATGTTTTCTTGGTTTGCTTTGGGGGGAGGGGCAGTAGAATCCCCAATTACACCATTTTTTTCAATAATGAACTTAAACTATTGTAACAGGAAAAGGTGGGGCCCTTTCCAAATATAATTTTTAATTTTATATATATAATTCCAAATTTAATTCTTAATAACAATCCTTGAACTAAGCTCTCTCTCTCTCTCTCTCTCTCTCTCTCTCTATGTGTGTATATATATATATATATATATATACATACATATATATGTATATGTATATATCCTTAAGCCTACAAAACCGTCAAAAGGTCATTCACACAGGTAATTTTTCAAATAGCGTATCCCAAATACTGAACAATCCAACAGATGGCAGTACATAGGTGGCATCATTACTGAAATCCAATTTTGTCTATTGCGAGAGAAAGGCCTCTGAGATGGAAGCAAAAATGACCACATATATTATGTAGATGCCAGGGGTACATTGTCACATCTCACATTTGAAAACAAGTTCAATGTTTTAGAGTTATTGCAACAACAACAACACTTTACATTTTCTTAGTACTTTCAGGTTTATAATGCACTTTCTTCATGATAACACTAGGAACCAAGGAGGAGTACAAATATTATTATCTCTATTTTCCATGGAAGAAGGTAAAGCTCAGAAAGGCTGATCGTCTTGCCTTGCCCGTGGCTTCATAGATAGGAGGGGTTGAAACAGGGAAGTAAAAGCAGACTTTTTTTGAGTCTAAACCCAGCACTCATTCCAATATACAGATTTATTCAACTGTCACTGATGTAGGTGGTGATGTTTTGCATTCTTGTAATGTTGGCAGCTTTTTCTAGAAATAAATCCACAAATCTGATTTCCTCAAACCCAAGAAGAGAGAAATATACTTTGATGATGTAATGCAGGGAGATACAAAAAAAAAAATTAAAAGGAAGAGATAATAAGTATCTGACCAAGAATTCCTTCTAAAATACCTCAACCAAGTGATTTTTAAATCACTGGGAGAAACAACATTCAAGACATCTCCTTTTACATTTGTATATTTCTAGCTAGATGGTATATTGAATAGAGCACTGGACCTGGAGTCAAGATGACCTGTGTTCAAATCCGGCCTCAGACACTTCCTGTGTTACCCTTGGGCAAGTCATTGTTCTGTCTGCCTCAGTTTCTTCAACTTTAAATAATACTTGAGAAAAATCCTCAAAAATTTCTAAGAGTGCAAAGAGGTCCTGTAACCAAAAAGTCTGAGAACCATAGACTGTCAAGATCTTTGATCTTTGCTCTGTTAGCTGTCCTTGCAAATTTCATTAATTTGATAAACATGCCTTCTAAGCCTCCATTCAAATTATTAATAAGAATACTTAAGAACATAGGGCCAAGGATAGATCCCTGAGGCCCTACAATAGAGACTGGCATCTACATTTTCACTGAACTGTTAATGATTATTCTTTTGATCCAGTCATTCAACCAATTCCAAAATCAACCCAACTTTGCCATCACAAAGAAAGCAATTGTCTGTCTTGTCCACAGGGATCCCATGAAAGACATTCTGAAACACTTTACTGAAATCTAAGTCTACTGTGCCTTCAGGATTCCACTTACCTGCTCATCTAGTGACCCTGTCAAAAAAAGAAAATGAGGTTAGTCAGGCATGACCTGTTCTTCATGATGGCATTCTGGCTTTTAATGGCCACTGCTTCACTTCTCTTTGTAAAAGCTCAAGACCCAGAACTTTAATAATGCCCTTTAAAATTTTGGTAGGAATAGAAGTCAATCTCCCTGTTTTGAAAATGGAAACTTTTGACTTTTTTCCAGTCCTGCCAAACCTCTAAAATTTTCCAAAACCTTTTAAAGGTCAGTAACAGTAGCTTAGCAATCATTCGTTCAGTCAATAGGCATTTATCAAGCATCAAGTGTCAGGTACATATTAAGCACTAACAATATAATGAAAAGCAATCACAGTGGCCATTTCTTTCATAAAATAAACCTTAGGAGTTAGATGATACAAAAATTACTGTTCCCATTTTTATAGGAATTCTGATGCACAGAGATTAAAGGATCACTCTCCTCCTGCACATAATAGGGCTCTAGTAAGAGTGGGCTCAAACTCAAAGTATACAGGTCGTGAGAGATACAGGAAGAGAACACACATGTCAGAGGAATAACTCACAACTCCTGGCTACTAGAAGTCCTATTCTCCTTTCATACAGTTCTTAACAAGTTCACCTTAGGTGTGTATTTCTTCTGGGATTTGATGGATGGATGCTTCCTAGAGTCCTAATCCAACATTCTCTCTGCCAAGAAGGGTGTTGAGGGTAAATTTGTTTCCTCTCTCCTGTTGCTATCTGTAGCAGCAAGCACCCTAGCATACTTAGGATGGCTGCTAGCACAGGTTTTTTGATCTGCTTTTCTAAAGGAGAGCAATTCAAAATGGGTTAATAATCCTACTTTAATCAAACATATCATTTACCTAGTTCATGGGGAAAAGTCAGCACCGTGAATTTCAGAGAATACAAACAGCACTTATAAGCAGAGAAAAAAATACAGACAGAGAAACAGATCAGCAGACAGGGCTTCCAACTGTCTGACCATTACATCCATACCTAGTTAGTTACAAGAGAGGAAAGCACCAACATCTGGGTTTTCAAAGCTGAGGGGCTCAACGGCTGCCCAGAGTCTCATCTGGCCAAATCACACAACTCTTCCCAAAGTGAGCCCCAAAGCAAAATCTCACAAAAGCCTTCTCCTAGATCAGAGAATGTCACAACCCTCTTCACTCACTGCCCAATCACAAAGTAATAAGGTGTGGGCATTCCTGAAGAACAAGCTTCCCACCACAGGCTCCATGTGACCACATTCAGCCTATTAAGGGGCAGAGTATATTTTCAAATCAAGGAAAGTTCTCAGATTCACTTAACCCTATCAAGGGGCCAAGGGGCAGGGAAGATCTTCAGATTCCCATTACACTATCCTTCCATTTCCATCTGTGGCCATATTTGTCCTTCATGAGATTTTGACTGCTCTCAGCTGGACTGATCAAGTATTTGCAATACCATGGTCATTGGTGGGGTGGGAAAGGGTGTAGAACACTGCAGGAAGGAAGGGAAGGAAGGAAGGAAGGAAGGAAGGAAGGAAGGAAGGAAGGAAGGAAGAAAGGAAGGAAGGAAGGAAGGGAGGGAGGAAGAGTCATCTGCTCAGAAAAAAAAGAAATAAAATAAGATTGTGCCTGCCATCAAGGAAGGAAAACACTTAACCTTTAATGTCTTTTTTCAGGTTCAGCAAATAATTGAACAAGCAAGTTCTGGAATTGGGGTTTGATAAACCACTACTTGATTTTTTATAGGAAATTTGTCAAGACACTTAGCTACCTTCATAGAGCTTTTAGGTGATTAAAAAAAAAAAACTTCATTATGCATAAGGAAATATTTATTAAATGCCTATTACGTGCTAAGCACTGTACTAAACACTTTTCAAATGTAATCTCATTTGATCCTCACAGAAACCCTGAAAGATAAGTACTATTATGATCCCCATTTTTCCTGTTAGGGAAACTGAGGCAGACTTAAGTTAAGTGACTTGTCCAGGGTCAGTGTTCATGGATAGATTTAAACTCAGGTCTTCCTGACTCCAGGGCCATCATTCTCTCTACCATACCACCTTTGTTCTTTGTTCCCTTTCATCCTCTTATTCCCACCCTCCCCTCTAAGCCCTCAGCTTCCCTCTGCTACAGGTCCAAGAGTCTGTCTCCTCAAAGGACTCCTGAGCCGGGAGTCCTCTATCTCTCAACTGCTTTACAGACATGCTGAAATTCTTCCTCAGCTATTTAACCCCTCCAGAGACATGTGTAACAGTCAGTTCTTTCATTCATGGCCATTAAAATAAGTTCACAGTGTGTGAACCATCCTGTTTACCTTTCCCATCACCTTCACACTGATATTGCACTAAAGTAGAGGTGTGAGATGCATACTCCCAACCCATTACTTTTAGCTATATTTGGGAAAAGAGTCATATCAAAGAAGGAATAGATCTCTTGCTCTTGGTGGACAGGGTGATGGTAACTGGCTCCCAAAGAAGGCAGAACTGTTGAATTCTTTTGTATTTGTTTGTTTTCCTGTTTTATCTGCCCATGAGAATGAGCTTTGAAGTGGGAAAGAAAGAATAAAAATGGCTAAGAGGATGTCTACCTATAATAAAAAAGATTGTTAGAGAATACCTACCTGTCCTTTGTGAGTTCAAATCACCTGTCAGATAAACTTACTTTGAAGTGTCCTGAAATACCTGCCAGATAGAAATTTACTGAGAATGAGCTACCTTCATAGAGTTTTTTGGTGATTTAAAAAAAAAAACCAACAACTTCATTATGCATAAGGAAGGAAATATTTATTAAATGCCTGTTATATGCTAGGCACTGTGCTAAACACTTTGCAAACATAATCTCATTTGATCCTCACAGAAACCCTGAAAGGGCAATGAATCAATGAGTCAAAGGGAAAATGTCCTGCTTATGGTGTTTTTTTTTAATAGAGGGGAAGGGAAGAATGAAATCTTCAGAATATAATCCAGTGAATTTGATTTTGACTCTTGGAAGAATAATAGAATGTATAATTATATAAGATGCATAATTCTAAAGGTTTTTTCCTTAAAAATTATTCTAGCAGAGCAAAAATATTCTTTTCACTATTTAAATAGAGAAGCAATTGCTAGATTTTGCTCTAGAGGATAGTCTATTAAATAAGGTGGTTAGTAAACCATTAAAAACAAATATGGATCACAAAGATTTACCATGGTGGCCCTCTCTTAATACAGGAGTATCAACTATTGAAAGGGAAGTATTGGGAAAATTAGTATTCTAGCCTTCTATCTGGAGTTCCTTGGCTTCTAGACTTTTAAATTCTGTTACTAATAATCCCCATGCATCCGTGCATGCTGACAGATATGCCACAATACTTTAATCACCATTGGCCATGGTCCTAATAAAGACCAATAATAAAATAAGATCCTGCAGGGGCTCCATTTTTTTTTTTACAAGCAATATCAAGCCCTATGAACTTTAATGCCCACTGTCTATTTAGATAGTCATGGCTCAGAGATGGTATTAGGAAGAACTAGAAATGCTTGTTCTGAAGTGTTTAAAAATATTGCAAATTACACTGTGGTGCTGGCTTAGTTCAAACTAATCCTGTATAGTACTGACCTTTGCAAAATAAAAAATCTGTTGTGTTTTCCTTGGTAGCTTCATTTCCTTCAACTCCTTCCCTTTGTCTTATTTCCTGACTGTTCATTCTTTGATTTTATAGAGTTGTCAAGCTCAATGAGTCAACAGCCTGACAAGGCGACCCAAACCAAACTAATTGGATCTTAGGTTACATTACTAAAAGCACAAAGTCCAGAAACACAGGCAGAGAAAGTCAATGTGCTTGCCTCTGCCCTGGCCAGGCCACTTCTGTGCAGTGGCTCATTCTTTGGGAGGGCAGTGATAGATCAGTGCTTCTCCAGAGAGAAGAGGGGCAATCGGGATGGAAAGAAGATCAGAGACCATGTTATCTGACGATTATTTGAAGAAAAAAGACTTAGAGGAAACATAATGATTGCTTTTGAATATTTGCAAGGATGCCAAGTGAAAAGGACGTTCGGATTTATTTCCTTTAGCCTCTGGAAGAGAAAAATAAAAAACAAAAATGTCAAACGATGGGTAGAAAGAGAAGACACAGATTCCTCTTGATATAAGGGAGAATATTCTGTAATTAGACATCCAAAAATGGAACAGAGCACTTCAAAAGTTATTAGTTCCTGAATGCTAGAGACCTTGAGGAAGAAACAAAATAATCATTTGTATCAGATGACGGTGAGGGAAATTTCTGTTCATGTGTGTTGAGAATATAGTACTGAAAGGGACGTTTTGGGCAGTTGAATTCAATCCTCTCTGTCCACAAATGACGAAACTAAGGGAGCATGGTATAGTAGATAGAGAGTGTTGGACTTGTTGCTGAGAAGACCTGAGTTCAGATACTGCCTCAGACATTTACTAGCTGCGTGACCTTCGGACAGTAAGTTAACCTCTCTCAGTCTTAGTTTCCTCATTTGTAAAATGAAGTAGGGTTAGACTAGAAAAACATCTAAAGTCCTTTTCAGCTCTAAATCTACAATCCTACAAGGACCAGGACAGTTAAGTGACTTGCCCAATGTCACACAGATTAGAATTATCAAAGTCAGGATTTGAACCCAGCTCCTTTGCTTTGAGTACCACTACTCTGGCCATTATGTTTCTCTGTGAGGTCCCTTCCAGATCTCACACTATGATTCTGGGTCAGGGTTTTAAGAGTTGCATCAGTTGAAGTAGGCAGCTGATAGTTTTGCAGTGTTTGCCCAGAAGCAAAACCTATTTCTCATTCAGTTTCCCTTCCAGCCTCAGTTTCATCTCAGCCTTGTATTCCTC
>CM053585.1:55896530-55955937 GCA_028646515.1 Pseudochirops corinnae
CTTTCTCTCTCTTTAGGTCTAACTAAAGATTCACTTGTGTACATGATGGCTGGGCAGAATGGCAGGCAAATGAGTACTTAGCACCTTGTTTCAGTTATTGAATTATTTAGCACCTGGTTTCAGCGCAAGGGTCTTTGAGCCTTTGCCCTGATGATATCAAGTCTTTGTTAAGAAACAGAACCTGTAAATCCCACAGTCGGAGGGACTTGCCAAAGACCGGAACAGGAGGTGGGTGGAACAGGGAGGAGCTATTGACAATAAAAAGCTCAAGCACAGCTGGGACTGAGCAGAGCTGAGAAGGGGAAAACTTGTGGGGGGGGGGGGTACTCTGTTTGTTCTGTCTGTGTTGATTTGTGTTTGTGATACTTTGTATAGAAGCACTAGGACCTTACTGGAAGCCCCGAAAGAGGATTTTTCTTGTTGTCTGTTTACAGAAGTCCTGGAGGGTTTCAGAGGTCCTGGTACTATACTGATGACATGTGTTGAGTTCTCAGACCTTGTTTGTGGGTCTGTGTTGATTTCACAAGCAGACAGTGAATTGATAATGGTGCCGGTAATGTGGATGAATGTTGTGTTGGCTCTGTTAAGCTTTGTCTTCCCAAAAACAGAAACTGTGAAGGACTTGAGGTACACTGGACACTGTGAGCTTCAATATGGAATGGTAACTGGACAAGGAGCTGAGAGCTGCCTGCCTGTGAATCCAAGTGACAGTTGGGTGAGTTCAGACAAGAGCTGGGACCATGGAAAAGGAACCATGAAGTTTGGGAACCGGCCCCTAGCCAAGATGAAAAGATCTTTCCTTGTGTACTTAGTGCTGGCTGACAAGATCATGATTTACTTGGACCTAGGGGTAGGAGAACTTTGTACTTTGTTTTTTGTACCCCTAAAGTATGATTGAGTTAAGGATGATTGGAAGCTAGTCTCCAATCAAGAAGAAAGGAGACTTTCTTATGATATCTTTGATCAAAAAAAAGAATGATATCTTTTTTTTAAAACTATGTGGCCACTGTAGTGATAAGTTGTTATTTATATCATTGTGAATGCTGTACTTTGGTTTCTGTTTTGCTGAATAAATAGAGAGTTCACTATACTATGTGATCAGAACCTTAGAGCTATTCACAGCAGCAGTCCTCTGGAGAGCTGGTCGTGCTTGGCTTTACAGTGGGCTCCAGGATTGACCCTTTTCTTGAGAATATACCTGCAATTGTCACTTCTCTCTGCCAAAAAGGGTCATATTTCCTGAAGCTACTTCCCAGTTAAGGTTATTCTCACTCCACAGTTGTCTATTTTCAGTGTGTCTCTCTGCTTGTGAATGGATACATGATCTGCCACAGAGCCATTATCAACAGTGACATAATCAATGGAAGGGGTGGGGAGCATTAATACCTTCTCTGGGCTCATTTGTTTCCCCTTTCTGCCCTCTGGCACAATCTCAAGCATATGATTCATGGTGATGTCAGGACCAGCATTTACCAGGGTTTTTCCCACACACCCCTAAAACTTGAGTTAGACCCTAAAAAGTGATAAAGCTAGAACTTTATAAAAGCTCAAGATGATACAGATTCCTGGTACCCTGTAACTAGATTGGCTTCCTAGTCATCTAGGGGCATAAAAATATCCCACCCAAAGGGAGTCATACTTAATGAAGGACAATACATAAAAAGGAAATGAAAATCTGGGAATGGCGAGGAGAGGTGATACATGATGATACAATAGCAAACTATAGAGAGTTCTGAAGCAGAGTTGGAAGTGCTATTGAGGATGCTAGCTTGAACATCTCACCAAAATGGAGGCTCCAGAAGGAATTCACCAATGAGAGAAAGGGGTCAGTGTATCAGAAAGCTATTTCAGGGTGAAAAGACCCTACTCTCTGAGAGTGTGAGGAAAGTTCCAGAGTGAGAAGGCAGTTGAGGGCATGATGGCAGAGCAGTTCAGTACTTAAGAGTTGTGAGGTACTCTTTTGCCACACATATCCCTTACACATGTGCTACACATTGCTACTACTTTACTCTAGGGATTGATTCCAAACTTACCATGATCCTGTATGTATTTGTAGAAGAGCATTTGGGCAAGCAAGTAAAAACCTTTTTTTTACAATATCTTTAAAATGCCTCCCTGAAAAAGTAATTATGTGTATCAGCTGATTGTTAATGGGAAGCACACTGGTGGGTACTCAGGTGCTAAGGCATTTTAAGTACCAACTCACAGAAATACCACCAGAGACCTTAAAGTAGTCACCTGTACTCTATATACCACAAACCATGAATGTGAGTGGAAGTTGGGAAGTTGAACCAAAGGAGTTCTTATATATGACTTCTGGAATCTTTTTTAATTTAAACTTTTCATTGCTAATCATTATTTACAAAATGTTAGATAAAAGAGGGCCTTAAACTAAAACATAGTAATACAGAATGTTGAGGTGGAAATGGAACTTGGAAAATAAATTTGTAAAACAAAATGTAAAAACTGGAAGATATATCATAACATACCATGCTAGAACACTCCCACACCCTTCATATCTAGTGATTTGCTAAGTTTTATCAATTATACTTTCACAATAATTCTATTACTTATATCTGTCCCCTTCTTTCCACCTACCTCTTCACCACCTAATTTCAAGATTTTATTATTTCTCAGCTGGGCTGTTTTAATGGCTTGTAATTGTCTCCTATTCCTAGTCTGTACTATGCCCCATCCACCCTCTGTTAGCTAGCAAAATAATTCTCTTAAGGCACAAATCTGAACATGCCATTCATGTCTGAAGTCTGCCCCATTTTAAAGAGATTAACAGAGTTTAGTTGGAAATGTATAAAATAATAGATAATGAAGTAGAATGTGTGTTAGATTTGAAGTCAGAAAACCTGAGTTTAAATTCTGTTTACTTACTAGCTGTGTGACTTTGGACAAGTCATTTAACCTTTCTGAGCCTCATCTATGAAAGGAGGAGGTTGGACTAAGAAGGGGTTCTTAAACTTTTTTGTACTCTAATCCCTTTTGACTTTTGGGGAGAGTTCCTTGGCATAAGGGGCCTGAAGACATGTGTGATGTAAAGTGTGCATGCTTTGTGTTCAAAATTAAGGCTGCAGTGAAATTGTGTGACACAAAATAGGCAAGCACTACCAGAAATACCTTGAATTCATTACGTTTGATTTTTGATTAATTTTTGGTTATCGTACGTCCAAAAAATTTTTACTGTTGCCAAATTTTTCATGACTGATCATGACCCATAGTTTAAAAGCACTGGGCTAGATGATTTCTGAGGTAACATTCAGTTCTGTATCCATGATCATATGATACCAAGCATATCACAGCTATTGATTGCATCTACCACAAAAGAAATTATTAAAACACAAAAGACTTATAAGCAAAAAAACCTGACCAATATTTAAAGCATGCTACAATAATCCACAAATCCTATTATGCTATCCTATGCAAAAGATACTACTAGAACGCTTATAGAATTGCTGAAAATGTATTTCACTTTTACTTTCTTTGCACTGTGTGAGCAATGTACCCAAGATACATATCTTTTGACCATATGAATGATTCATCTACTTTTTTGTGGTCATCTTCCCACCCAATAAGTGGTACGACTGTAGAAGTTCTGTTTCAATGGTAGCATCCAAGTCTCCCAATGACACTAGACCTCCTGAACTGCCATGGCTAGAAATATCTCAGAACTGATACTCAATTACCTCTTGTAATGTGCTTGTGCTCTCTGAAGTGTCATATATATTTTGTAAGATTTCTATCGAATGATTACATCCAGGAAACATTTTTAAACATCTACTAAAATGAATTACAAAGTCAACATACAAACCTAAGAATCATAGAATTTCAGGGTTATAAAAGACCTAGATCAATCCATATCTGAAGAAGATTTTGCTCTTTAATAACCCCAGTCAAAAGGTCACCCATACTCTACTTGAAAATCTCCAGAGATGAGGAACTCCCTATTCACTGAAATACTTCTTTTTTCCTTTCCTTTTTTCATTTCCTTTCCCTTTTCTTTTCTGTTGTCCTCTTTCCCCTTTCCCTTCCTGGTATCCTAAGCTAAGGAAGGAACAGAGTTAAAGGAAGGAGAAAAGAAAACTTTCTCCAAAAAACAAGACATTTTTTCTTTTTCTCTCAATAGAGGATGATGAAAAGAGACAATAAGTTAATGGAATGGTATTTTGGTTTCCAGTGACAAACTGATACTGCTTTCCCCAAAACAACATAAAGTAATATGAGCCATCGTGGCCTGATGACTGATAGTCTAGCACTCCATGATATTAGACTATGTCTAGAAAGGAGAGAAGACCTTTCCCCAAAACTTTCCATAAGTAGAATGGAGTAGCTGATATGAAGACTGTGAGAAATGATAGGTATTTTAAAAGTGAAATGTTGTAAGAAATTTAGGAATGCAAAATAGTTCTGAGAAACAATAAAGCCACTAGGAAATACGTGTGAGGTCATCAGATATAATGGGGAGTGATGGTCTGAAACATGTGTTTAAGTGACTTCCAATGATATGTACCCTAGACCACTGTTGCGAGCATAACTAGAGGCTTCTCATTGGTTCTTTGATGGAGGGAAGGAGGAAGGGAAGTGTGCCAATGAGTGACGAAGGTGACTAAGCCAAGAAGAGATGCCCACTCGGTAATTATTAAAAGGAAACGGCAACGTCTCAACTTTTCTGTCTTTTCCTCTTTTGATCCTGTTGCTTGCGACTCTGTTAGGTGTTCTTCAGATTTCCATTTTAGGAATCCTGGAGCCTTCCCTTCCCATTGTCTCTCTGGCTAGAGTAGACACACATGCAAGGCAGATAGAGCATGTGCTTGTGTAAGTGAGCTTGAAATTAATTCTCAAGTTATCAGCTACCTCTTCTGCATTTGTTTTTTCTTACTCTGAGCAGAAGCAATTGAGTATCAATGCTGAGGTATTTCTACCATGACAATTCAAGCAGTAGAGTGTCATTGGGAGGCTTAGATGCAACCAGAAGAACAGAACTTCTATAGCTGTAGCACTTATTGGGTGGGAAGATGACCACAAAAAGGTAGATGAATCATTCATACTGGGCTGGTCAGAAGATATGTATCTTGGGTACATGGCTCACAGTGTAAATAAGGTAAAAGTGAAATGCATTTTCAGCAATCCTAATAGGGTCTTTTGCATAGGATAGCATAATAGAATTTGTGGGTTATTATTTCATGTTTTCAATATTGATCGGTGGTTTTTTTATTTTGTTTTTGAGGGGTGAAGGCAGGGCAATTGGGGTGAAGTGACTTGCCCAAGGTCACATGGCCAGTAAGTAACAAGTGTCTGAGGCTGGATTTGAACTCAGGTTCTCCTGATTCCAGGGCCAGTGCTCTATTCACTGTGCTACCTAGCTTCCCCAAGGTAGTTTTTTTGGGTTGTTTTTTTTGTTTGCTTATAAGTCTTTTGTGTTTTAATAATTTCTTTTGTGGTAGAGGAAATCAATAGCTGTGATATGCTTGGTATCATATGATCATAGGTACAGAACTGAATGTTACCTCAGATGCTATCTAGTTCAAGCTCCTCATTTTATAGATGAGGCTCAGAAAGGTTAAGTAACTTGTCCAAAGTCACACAACTAATAAGTAACAGAATTTAAACTGGTGTCTTCTTACTCCAAATCTAGCACACATTCTATTCGTTATCTATTATTGCATACATTCCAACTAACTCTGTTAATCCCTTTACAATGAGGCAGACTTCAGAAATGAGTCGAACCTCAGCTTTGTTTAAGGAGATTCACCTGTAACAGCTCCAAATTGGGGCATAATGAACCAAGAAATTTGAGGAAAAAATCAGAATCTCTTCTCTTTAGTGGCCAGTCTTGCCCAGTACTGAACCTGAGTATAGATGTGGCCCCTTTTAGCAGGGGGGAGGGTACCACCTGGGCCACAGATGTAGCCCTATATACTCTAAGAGTCCTTATACCAACTCCCATTCTCGCTTGAAAGTCAGGTTTCTAGAAAAAGACTATATCTTTCCTTTGGGTTTATATGGGAAACCTTATAGCTTAGAATTCTTCTCTAATGCCATCAGCTACCTTTCTAGTATATGCTCAATAAAATCAATTTCCAGTGCTATTTAATATCTCTTCAATATCACTGATACTTTTGCTAAGTGCCCCAGTATCCTTTAACTAATTATCATCAACCTTTACAAAGGTATATTGTCTTGAGAAGATATAGCAAGAACAGAAGTTAGAAAGTACCTCAACCCCAGTTACCTGAGGGCAACATTCCCCATGTCCCTTTGGCCTCTAGGGAGAGCGAGCACAAATTTAATGTTGGTTTCTACAGTCACCCACTAAATTCACTTCTGACTATGGCATTGCTACTGGGTGGGTTATTCCCTTCTACAAATATGACTGTCATTCTTCAGGGCTTCACTTGTTCCTCACTTGACTTTTTTGCCTGAAAATATAGTTATGGATTCTAGTTCCCAGGCTTCTGACAGCTCACTTTTCAAGCAAGTCTCTGGTGGCCACCAGGCTTGGCTTCCAGAAAACTCTAGTATTAACTTCTGACCTTGCAAAGCTCAAAAGGGGACATTCATCTCCCATACTCCTTCATCTAAGAGCAGGAAAGAATAGACACAATAGAGATGGATGTAACAAGAGATTTAGTTCATGTTAACCAGAATGGGTTAACTAAATACTTGGTACTCCTAACCTGGAAACTTAGAGAAGTTATTGTCTCATCGCTAGAACGCTTCCAGAAAAGGAATAGAGACCAAGATTGAGTTTACTGGAATTCTATGCTTGCAAATATTCCTGATCAGTAGTCAACCAAAAAAAAAAAACCCTCTTAGACACACAGTAAGTAAATAGGTAACAGTCATAAAATACCTGTGCATACTCTGAAATGATGAGGCAGGACCCTTCTTTACATAGGATTTGAAGTAGGCTCCCCCCAAATCCATGTTTTCTGATTGGTCAGGTCCCTGTTGCATGGTAACAGGCCTATGTTAACATTTGGACCCATATTAACATGTTAGACCTATTTAAAGATATAGTAAATAAGAATAACAAAAACATTAATGGTTGCATTTGAATAGCAATTTCTATTTTCACGTTTCATAGAATCTTAGTTATCTTCCTGATAAGTTTGACCACGTCCTTTTTCTCTTCAAAGGAGTTCATAGCATGGAAATATTTCTGGATGTCAAGAAAGAAGACTTGGGTTTGATTACTTGTTCTGTTAAAGTACAGGCTCGTTATACTGACATTCAAAGCCCTTCTCAATATCAATTATTACCTTTCCTTTCTGGCCTCGTTGTATGCTGCTTCTCTTCATACAATGTACTCTGAGGCCAAATCAGACCAAAAGTTATTCCCTAAACTCACGAAGCTTTCACCCCCTTCTGTGTCTTTGTCTAGGCCAGAACTTCTTTCTGAAACAGAATATACCACCATATCCTTCTCCATCAAGTTGCAGTATAAACCCCCCTTCCTCCGTGAAGCTCTCACTTATTCTCTCCCCATATAAGTGATTCCTCCTTCCTTGAATTTCAATTCAATGCAAAAATAAATATATCTTAAGTACCTATTCTGACCAAGTGCTCAGTGCTGAAGTGCAAAAATGAAAAAAGCAGTCCCTACCTTCAAGGAACTAAGCATCTACTGGAGGATACAGCATGCAAACATAGAAATAAATGCCAGATAATTTGAGGTCAGGAGAGAACATGAACATAAGGTGCATAAGGAAAGGCTTCCCCATGGGAAATAGGACGTGAACTGAGCTTTGAAGGAAACTAAGGATTCTCAGATGCAGAGGTGTGGACAGAGTGCATAATAGGCAAAGTGGGAGCAGAAAGGTAGGAAATAGAATGCAGATTTTGTATACCATAAATATAGCAATTTGGATGAAATGTATAATATGTGATAGGGAGCAAATTGAAAGTCTGTGAAGGTAATCTGGAGCCAGATTGTGAAGGACCTGAAATACTAGGTTGGGGAAATTTTATTTTATGCTAGAAAAAATAGAATGCCACTAAAGATATTTGAGCAATAACATTACGAGAGTTTTGAGAAGATCATGATCAGTTGTGTAGAGGGTAGATTGGAACTGAAAGTGACTAGAAACAGAAAGTACAACTAGAAGGCAAATAGAGGTATAGGTGAGCAATAATGAGGGCCTGAAGCAAGGTGGTGACCATGTGGGTGGAGAGAAAGGAATGCAAGAGAGATAAAACACAGAGGCAGAATCAGAAAAATTCGGTCACTAATTGGATATTGTGGGTATGGCAGATGGAAGAATTAAGAATGATTGTTTTTGTGAATATAGACAGCCAACAACATCATGGTTGCTACATCATGTCCTTAATGGAAATGAAGAATTCTCAAAAGAGGCATGTGGACTTAGTTGAATAGATGACTCATGTTTTGGACATGTTCAATAAAACAGGCCTGAGGGACATGTAAGTAGTGAGGTCTAGCAGGCAGCTAGAGACATAAAAGTAAAGTTGAGATGAGAAATTAGGACTAGGTATTTCGTATCATTTGCATAGAAATAATTATTGAGCCTATTAAAGCTAATGAGATTTCCAAGAAGGGGGGATATACCAAGAAGTGGGTAGAGATGGAGGATGAACCTGAAAAATTATATTGAGATTGAGTGGTCAGACACGTAAGAGAAGATCCAAGAAAGAATAGTAGCATAGTAGCCAAGGGACTGTATTAGAGGATGTCCAGAAGAGAGTTGCTCATCATCTGTTAACAACTGAAAAGAGGTTAAGAAGAATGAGAAAAGATCATTGGATTTAACAATTCAGAGATCAGTTGTAATCTTTTTTTGTTTTGTTTTGTTTTTTGTTTGTTTTTAGAAGGCTTTGTGGTTAAGTGACTTGCTCAAGGTCACCTAACCCATAAGTGTTAAGTGTCTGAGGCTGGATTTGAACTCAGGTCCTCCTGACTCCAGGGCCAGTACTCTATTCACTGTGCCACCTAGCCACCCCAATCAGTGGTAATCTTGATGAGAGCAACTACATTGTGCAGTGGCATCAGAATTTAGATTCCAAGGGTTTGAGAAGTAAGTAGGAGTGAAGGTGGTCAACCAGTCAAATAGTATTGAACACCTACTATAAGGAAGATACTTTGCTAAGCACTGAGTATACAAAGAAAGGCAAACATATAGATATTGATCAGATATAGATAAGATATAGATATAGATATAGACATGGATATAGATATAGATAGGTAGGTAGATAGGTGGATATGGATATGGCTAGATATACACATATATGCATATATACAAACAAGAATTGTTTTATATACACATAACAAAAATTATTATGTTTATAAACATATGTAGTATATATCTCTATCTATCTAACCACCTATCTACTTATCTATCCAACCATCCATCAAACAATACTTGTTCTCAAAGAACTCACAGTGTAGTGAGATAGCCAACATGCAAGCAACTATGTACAAAAAAAAAAAAGAAACTCGGGATAAATTGGGGATAGACTCAGAGAGAAGGTATTAAGATTAAAGAGTCCCCGGAAAGGTTTAATTGTGAGACTTGAAGGAAGACAGGAGGATAGTAGCAGAAAGGGGATGAAAGGCTCCTCAATTTAGAACAAGAAAGGATCTCAAAGGTCTTTTAGTCTAAATATCTTGTTTTACATATAATGAGTGGGAAGTCATACCAAGTGTCTATAAGCCCCAGAGGTGGAATTTGAGCAGGTCTTCTGACTCCAAAACCAGTACTCTTTCCATTGTACCATACTGCCTCCACCTTCACTAATTCCTAATAATAATGAATGCATCTTCACAAAATTCTCTCAAGTCTACACACAATTTTTCTTAAAACCACCCTAGTTGGTAGATAGGGCAAATATCATTAACTCCCTTTCACAGATGGGAAAATAGATGTTCAGATATAGGAAAAGACTTGCTCCCGGGACACAGAGCCAGAAGCCCATCAGCACAGGGACAAAACTTGAGTTTTTTCATTCCAAGTATAGTGTTTCTGTTTTCCTTTTCTCCATCAGACCATGTCTGTTTCTACATATTCCTTTTCCACTTACCTGACCATCCTCTTCTCTCCCACCGCACCCCACCCCACCCCACCCCCACCAAAAAATATATGTATTACATGGAAGTATAATGTGAATCCCTTGGGCAGTCAGGTGGTACAGTGGATAGAGTGCCAGATCTGGAGTCAGGAAGACTCATCTTCTTCAGTTAAAATCTGGCCTCAGCTACTTACTAGCAACATGACCCTGGGCAAGTCACTTAACCCTGTTTGCCTCAGGGTTGCCTCAGAAGGAAATGGCAAACCACTGTCTTTGTCAAGAAAACACCAAATGGAGTCATGAAGAGTCAGACAGGACTAAAAAAAAACAAAACCAAACGACTGAACAGTAACAACATACTGTTTCATACAGTAACAACATACATAAGAACAGGTGAAAAGTCCTGATTTCTCCATTCTCAAGCCAGGGTAAACATTCCTGTTCTGTGCCCAGGAGGCTTAAGAACAGAGAGTATCTGGAAGGTTGTCAGATTCAGGGATTTCAGGTTACTTGCTAATGTAGTCTTTTACCTCAGGGCATCTTCCGCAGAAAATTTCCTACAGAATGTGTTAAATATAGTCACTCTACTTAAGTTTAATTATAACTGTTTTCTCATGTTCCTGTAAGAAACAATTTAGTTGGAGAAAATCTGGCGCATATGGAAATAGGAACTTCATAGGAATTTCTGAGTACCTCACTGCAAAGTAATAAACTGAACCCATTCCAGTCTGAATGCCCAGTTTGTTCTGGCTGACCTGGAGCGAGCTTTCTCACAGTCTGTGAGGGGGACTCACTGTGATGGAAAACACATTGAACTCAGATTTAGAGGCCTACATTTCAAGTACAGGTTCTGTGATGAAATATCATAGCACTCTGAGCTGGAAGATATTTCAGAAAATTCCTCACCCTCACCTCAGAAGTGAGGAAATAGAAGCCCAAATGGGTAAATGACTTGCCCAAGTACTCCTAGATAAAGTCATACAATCTTACATCAAGATGATCATAATAGTACTCCATCCCCATTAATTTCTTTGCTGCCAGTTTGTCCATTCTCTAAACCACCTTCCACAAGTCTTCAAGCTTTTTAATGCACAGCTCTCACAATGCTACCCCATCAACAATTAACTAGGTACCTACTATGTGACAGACTTCCTGCTAAACACTGGGGATACAAAAAGAGGCATAAGAATGTCCCTGCCCTCAAGGAGCTTACAATCAAATGGGCTCAAACATCTCTATGGCCCCTTCTTGATTCTAGGACAAATACAAATTTCTCAACTTGACATTTAAAACTCTTCACATTCTGGTTCCAGTCTGCCTTTACAGATCTATTTCATATTACTCATTTTTTCTCCCTGCTACATTCCAAACAGTCCTACTTGCTGGTCCCAAACATTTGAGTCCTATCTCCCATGTGTACACAGGTGCACTTCCATAGATCAACACAGTGGGGCAGATCCTTAGAGGAGAATTGATCCTCCCAAGAGCCATTGTTAAATCAGTTATGTTGTGGGAAGGCCTAGTTACCAAAACCTAAATGAAGTTTGTCTCTTTTCCTCTTGCCAGGATGTTGATGGACTTGTTTATTTTCTACAAGGAGAGGAGTTAGTTCATCAAATGAAGAACTGTATATTTGGAATGTCTTTCCTCTTCATTTTCGTTTCTTTAAATCCTGAGCCTCTTTTCGGATCAGTTCAGGAGATCAAACAGAGTAGAAAAGAGTCTATCTGTACATAATGATCTATAGCAGTTCTTTTTGTAGTGATGAAGAACTGGAAATTAAAGAAGTATCTATCTTTTGATGAATAGCTCAATGACCCACCTAATATGAATGGAATGGAATATTGTTGTATCATGCCAAAAATAATGATAAAAGGGACAGTTTCAGAAAATCCTGAGAAGACTTGTATGAACTGATGCAGAGAGAAGTGAGTAGAACCAGGAGAGGAGGAGTAGGAGAAGAAAGAAAAAAGGTAAAGGGAGAGGGGGAGGAGGAGAAGAAAAAAGAAGGAAGAAAGAAAGAAAAGAAGAAATAAGGAAAGAAAGAGGAAGAGGGAGGGAGGGAAGAAGGAAGGAAGCTTTGAAAGCTTCAGGTTGAACTTATATACTTAAAAAGAAAATCAAGCTTTACATAACAAATCTTGTACAATATTCATTTTCTGTTGTACTATGTACATAGAAAAGCCTATGATGTTTGTTAAGTTCAGAATAAAAATAAAACGTTTAAGAAAAAAAAGGATGCAAGCTCTATGATGGTCACAGACTGTTCATTTTTGGTCTCTGTATCCTCAGAATCTAACACAGAGATTTCCCCAAAGTAGACATTGAAGTCTTTATTGAATTCATTTAAAAAATATCATTAAAACAGCAGCTCATATTTCTGGAAGGTTTTAATGTTTACACAGAAAGTGCTTTCTTTAGGACAAACCCGAAAACCTATGAGGAAGGTAGTGCAAACATTCTTATCACCATTTTACAAATAAGGAAACTAAGGCTCAGATATTTCAAATGATTTGTCAAAATAGCACGGCAGAGAAATGTCAAAGTCAAGATCCCTATTCTAGTAGAAATGACTTCTTTATGTTCCTATTTCATCTCTTGTGAAATAAGTAGGTTACACTACATGACCTCTAAAGTCCATCAAACCAGAGATGTTCCGGAGTCATCTCTTTACATTACACCTCAGATAGCAGCAAATCCTACAAATTGGGGCTTAATTTATTGCTTAGTTGATTGTATAGACTTAAGAAAATAATGGAGCACATATTAATAGCATAGATTAAACTTAAAAATAGGTCCAGTCTCCTTTTTTCCCCCCAGAGATCTGATTGTTAAATATTTACCAGCAGATACCTACCTCCCATACTAAAGGTCTATGATCCTATGAGAAACTGAAGGTGACAGTTCTAAGCTGGAGACACAATTGAAAGAAACTACCCTAGGGAAAAAAAGCAGTGTCCCTGTTGTCTTTCAATTCTCGCAAACTAAACAGCCCTTGGGCTTTTAAAACATAGTTTGCAAAAACTGAAACTCAGCCAGCTTTAACTGACTCATCCACTCAGGCCTGCTGACAATTTCAGAATCTCACTTTCATCGAGGGGGTTACTGTGTTACACACTGAAGAGCACCCCATCACTCAAAGATGGCAAATACACAAACAGTAGTTTTTATTGCTGCTTGCTGTGATCATCATATTATTTTTGTCTCAAAGAACAAAATCCCATTCTTTGAAATTGCGATATTAACAGCCCAGTGAACTGGTTTCTCCCCTATCTCCTTCACTCCATGGAATTGTAGAATCCTCTTAGTAATAAGAATAATGATAATGATAACTCACGTTTTGTAGTTTTCTGAGGTTTACAAAACACTTTCCCCTCAAGCACCCTGTGAGGTACTCGATTATTATTAATCTCTTTCTAAAATTGAGAAGAATCAGGCTGAGAGAGGGGGAGTGTCTTTATGATGGCCTCATAGCTAATGAGAGTTGGAGATAGACTTTGGACTCAGTTTTCTTAACTGCAAATCATTAGACTTAGAGAGCATGAGAAAGTTGGATTTCAAGTCCCGCCCCAGGCAGGACTAATTATGGTACCATGGGCAATCTATCTGCCATCTTTGAGTCTCAGTTTTCTTATCTCCAAAATGGGCTTAACAATAAGACTCAAGGTTGTTATGATGATCTAAAGAGATAATACATGTAAATTGTTGTGCAAACCTTAAAACATTACATAAAATGAACTACTTTTATCACACCAGGTGGGCTGATTTTGAAAATAACCCTGTTAGTTAGTATGGCCTCCTTGGAAAGTGGGTTGGACAGCTGGTCTGGAGATAAAAACAAAGTTAGTGGCCAACATTTATGCATAGCATTTTAAAGTTTGCAAAATGCTTTACACGTATCAGGTTATTTGGTCCTCACAACAACCTTGTGGAATTTGATCTATTATTATCCCCATTTTGCAAATGGGGAAACTGAGGTTTGGAAAGGTCAAGGGATTTTGCTCATGGTCTCACACACACAGATGGTAAATGTTGGAGTCAAGACTTGATCTTAGCTCTTCCTGACTTGAACTTTATTTCTTTGTGCTCTGTATCATGTATCTGCCTATTACTAGCATCTAGGTTAGTGAGGTGTAGGTCACTAGTGTATAATAATTAATTCCCTGAGATCTGGTCAAGTGCAGGAAAGACAGGGAAATCTGACGAGGGGGCAGACAACGAGCTTAAGCTAAGTTGATAACATGATCCTATGATGTTCAGACATGGTGTTTCCTTAAAGTATTCCATACAAATGAAAAAAGTGAAAACTAGGATCCCAAGAGGGCCTGGATTGGAATCACCAATCCAATCCAAACCAATAAACATTTATTAAGCACCTACTATGTGCCAAGCATTGTGCCAAGCCCTAGGGATACAATAAATAAAAAAGAAAAACAGTCCCTTTCCTCAAAGAGCTTTCCATATAAAGGAGGGGAGCGCATACCCCACAAAGGTAGATGGGAATAGTTGTCGCTGACCAAGGCTAATTGTCTAAAGGGGGCAGCTGGGTGGCACAGCGGAGTGCTGGCCTTGGGAGTCAGGAAGACTCATCTTCCCGAGTTCAAATCTAGCCTCAGACAATTATTAATTCTGTGGTTCTGGCCAAGTCATTTAACCCTGTTTGCCTCCATTGCCTTATCTATAAAATGAGCTGGAGAAGGAAGTGGCAAAGTACCCCAGTATCTGCCAAGAAAGCCCCAAATAGGGTCACAAAGAGTCAGACACTATGGAAAATTACTGAGCAACAACAAATTGTCTAAAGACATAGGAGGATGTTCACAGAATCCATTTGATGAAATAGACTCATTTTCTCCAAGCACTGTCAACTCCTCTCTCTTAAAGGAGTCAGAACTTAACCAATTTCAAACTCTTCTCAAATTATTACAGGTGTTTTGGCCTTCCCCTCCTCAAGGGTATGTTTGACCATATCACTCCTCTACTCAATCATCTCCCGGGCCTCCTATCACGTCTAAAATGAAATAAGGCATTTGAAATCCTTTACAACCTGACCCCTACCTTGGCAGTTGCATTATCCATTACTCCCCTTCACATACTCTGTAGTCCGTCCAGACTGGTCTTATGTTCCTCACACATTATGTTTTGTCTGTCCCTTGCATCTGACCCATACTTCCCTTTCTTGGAATCCCTCATTTCCTTCAAAACTCAGTTCAAGAGCCATCTCCATATATGGGGTCTTTCCTGGTCTCATCTCCCCCCCAAATCTCCAGATACTTTGTATGTATTTTGGTTTTCTAAATTTATTCTGTATATATTTTTTCTATATATACCCATATTGTACCCATGTTGTCTACCCTAATACTAAGTTTCTTGAGAGTGGAAATGATTTCATTTTAAAAATTTGTATCCCTGGTACCTAAAACACCCCTTAACATACAGCAGGATTACTTATTGACTGTCTTCCCAGAAAGGGAATAAACTCCTTGATGACACGTAGTATAACTTATCCTTGCCACCCATCCCCCCTGCAGTATTGATTGATACATTAAATGCTAGATTCCACAAAAAAGGTTTCTTTCAATAAGTTCAGTATTCTGATGACTCAGAGCTGAAAGGAACCTTAGTAGTCATGTAGCAGAATAGTATTGAATTCATTATAGAGGTCAATAAACTGAGACCAAGAGACACTAAATAGCTCTGTTTTAAAGGATGAATTAGATCGAAGGGTGGTGTGTGTAGAGAAGGACCAAGGGGTACAGAATAAAGATAGATATTTTCATCAGAAAGCTCCCCTTGCACCATTCATAACAGACCATTATTTCACGTCAAACTGACTTCAAAGAGCCAAATATAACTTGAAAAAAGCTATCCTATACATCCTTAGCTCTGGCAATTCCTTCAAATTCTAAATAGTATGTACACACACACACACACACACACACACATTTGACAAACTGATAGGGCCATATTTGTCCATATTGTTTATGAGAAAGGCTGCATTTGAATTTGGGTTCAGTATTCCCTAGCTGTGTGTCTTTGGACAAGTCATTTTATCTGTGTACACCTCAGTTTCTTCATCTATAAAAGGGGATAGTAATGCTTACTCTATCTCACAAGGCTCATGTGAAGAAAGTGCTTTGCCAGCCTAAAAGTACTATGAATATATCAGTTATTACAGTTAAACATACAAAGCAATTCTCCGTTTTGGTAATTTTTTTTTCAAAATTCCTCTATCTCAGGTTAAATTTGTCATTGGAAAAAAATAGAGGGAATAATCAATACTTGCTTTGTGGTCAGATTTTTTTTATTATTCCTACTATATTATAATTCCATGATATTTTTGATTTTGAAGAAAGGAATTCAGAGATTGAGCCAGCACATTTTGCCTAGACTGAAAGCTCATTCTCCAATAATGTCCTTCTCTGATGCTTTATCAAAGTCTCTACAACTCTGGATTGTTTAAGGCCATCATTTGAAAATAGGCTTCTTAGATCCTATCAACTACAGACTCTTTGGCAGACTATACATCTTCTGTCTGAGGACTAGTGTGGCATGGAGTTGAGAGGCAAATCACCAGAAGGCTGACTATCAGGGGATTTTTTTTCAGCCCCAACAAGCATAACAATAGATTGTCAGGTTAAAAGGGGTTGCTGTTTGCACTGGTATATCAGTTGGTATATCAGCTTGTGTATTGGAGGGGATCTTTGAAGAATTAAAGTAATAAGAATTGACATTTATGCAATACTTTGAAAATTAAAAAAAATCTTAAAGGACTCTAAATATTATTTCCATTTTACAATTAGGAAATCAAGTCAAAGATAGAAAGTCAGAGAGAGTCAGAGACAGAGAGAACAGATTGAAAATTTAGGGTAAATCAGAATGAGGAACCTAGGATGACTCCAAGGTAACAAGCCTAAGTTATTGAAAGGATGTCAATGCCCTTGACAGTAATAGAGTTCTTTGGAAAAGTGAATGGTTTGAGGGGAAAGATAATGAGTTCTGTTTTGGACATGTTGAGTCTGAGATGCTTATTTGAACATCCAATTTGAGATATCCAGAAGGTAGTTGGTGATATGGGACTCTGCCTCTCTCTTAAACATGCTTCTCAGGCTGACAATGGTGATTTACTTCCTGATGGCTGTATGATTTAGAAGTTCATTAATGCTCTGCTTTTTGTGACTGGAAAGTTTGTAGTGGCTTTTGATTGATTGTGGTATGAAACTGGTCTTTCCATTTTTTATGTCCTTCCTATTTGAGGCAGCATGGAAGTGTAGCACAATAGTTAGTAAGCTTGCTTTGGAGTTCGAAGGACCTTTGTTCAAGTTCTGAATCTGACAAATATTGCTTGTGTGTCCTTAGACAAGCCTCTCAGTGGTCTTGACAAATCTGAAAGACTCTAAGTTGAGAAAGAGAAGGAGCTCCTTTGTTGACAGTTCCATGTATCAATAGAATCACATGACTGATCCATAAACATTACCCCCTCCAAATGTCCATTATTTATTATCTTATTTCTGCAACAGTAATAGAAATGGATAACAAGGTGATTGTTACAGTGCTTTCCAATTCTAACAATCTATGAATCTATGAATAGATTCTTAACTCTACTTATAAAATAAATGAAAAGAGGTTTAGATGGATTTTTTTATCAAATCTGAGTAGGAAATCTTGTGTCATATAGGTATTCTGTCATTTCTGGAAAGCTCCTTGATTGGTCATTATTCCTTGAACCAACGTCAAGTAAACTTATAAATGCCTTAGCAATTCTATCTTGAACATCCTGGAAGAAATTCTTTGCATAACAGAAATGGAAAAAACCAAAATTGGCAAATATCCAGAAGAGGGTGACCAGAATAGTGAAGGGTCTAGTAGCTTTCATATGAGGAAGAGGTGAGAAACTGGGAATTATGCGCCCAGAGAAAATAAGACACAGAGGATGCAGGTTAGCAGGTTTCAGGTATTGAAAGGGTTACTGCAGGGAAGAGAAAGAAACTTGTTTGATGTTTTTTTCTAGAGCTAAATACAGGAAGGTAAGTGGTACCATGGATAGAGTATTGAGCATGGAATCAGGAATATCTGAGTTCAAATCCAGCCTCAGTTACTTACTAGCTGTGTGACCCTGGGCAAGTCACTTGACTGCTGTCTGTCTCAGTTTTTACATATGTAATTGGGGATAATACTAGCACCTAGACCCCAGGATTGATGCAAGTATAAAATAAGATACTATTTGTAAAAAATTTGTTTTGCAAATTACATAAATGCTAACTATTCTACATGGAAGAATTAGAACTAATAGGGTGAAAATTATAGAGAAGACAATTTGGGCTCAGTATGAGGAAGAAATTCCCAACAATGTTATCTGAACAATAATAGGATATTCTGTCTCATGAAGTCTTGAGATCTCTTTCATTGAAAACATTCAAGTAGTAACTGGATGGCCATATGTCAAGGAATTGTTGAATTTTTGCACTGATTCTCAGGTAGGGTTAGATGAGTTCCATATTACCTTTTAACTCTGAGGTTATAGGATTTTATGACTTCAGAATTTACTGAACTTGGGCTCACTCTCTGTCCCTAGTCTATTCCACATCTCTTCGCTTGTTAAAGCCCATGTCCCCAACTGTACATATATTTTCCCAGTAGGGAATGGAAATAACACAGCTTCTTAAGATTTCTTTTTTGTCTTCCTCCTGAGTTTGGTCAGGCTGTATTAATGTTTTTGGATTTAGAGAAAAATCTTCTCTAAAGAACATTAAATATTAATTAATCTGAAAGAAAGTCCCAAAAGAAGATAAACCAAGGAGAATCATTAATATTGAGTGAAAGTTCTTTATTTTGATAAGTCAATAGATTGACTTATAGATTTAGATCCACAAAGGACCATAGATTTAGATCCACAAGGGATCTTGTCTAATCCAATGTCTTCATTGTATGTATTAGATTAGGAAAGTGAGAATTGAAGACAAGTGACTTGCTCAAGGAAGCACATAGAAGAGTAAAGAATGAGCAAAGCTACAATTTGATCTGAGTTCCCTTCTCTCTAAGTCCATCACTCTTTCAACCACCATTGCCTCCTTGGCCAAATGTTCCCTGAGAAGATTCTAACATGAGTAAATATGACAGAACCATGGTTTAAATGGTGCTATAATATAATTGAAAGAACTCTAGACTTGGATTATATAGATTTGAGAGAGTTCTAGCTGACACTTATTAGCTCTGTGACTTTAGGCAGATAAATCATCCAAACTCTCTACCCTCAACCTTTTCATCTGGAAAATAGAGATAACAATCTCAGTGTTCCCATATCACTGGATTGCAGTGGTTATCAAAAGAGGAAATGTATGGAAAACACAATATAATGAAACATATTATTACTCTTAGAAATAAGGGATGACATGCCTCTTGGAAAGATAACTAGGAAGCTTAGGTCTAGGAACTCTGAGTTTAAGTCCTAGATCTGTGTGACTGGAGGCAAGTTTTTTTTTTTCCCCTAACCTATGGGCCTCAGGTCCTTCATCTGAAAAATGAGGATTATGATGCTTGCACTACCTACTTTAGAGAGTTGTTATTAGGAAATCACTTTTAAAATACAGACTTCTATAAAATATGAACTAATATGATTAATAGAAATGTTATGCTTCCATAGTGTAAACTTTCCTTACTAAAATCCTTTATATGGAAAGAAAGTAGAATAGGGGTTCATAAGAAACTAAGGAACCTTTATTTTCTTTTAGAGCTTTTTCTTACTCTACAGAGAAGATCCTAAAGAACTGTTTGACAAGTCCATTCACTCATCAATCACTTCAAATGCCTAGCAGAAAGAGTAATCAGTCAATACAAGATGATGTTTCTCAGTCGGCTCTAAACAGCCCAGGGTCTTAAAGTCAGTGCATTTTACAGATAAGCTTAAAAAGGCAGGAGGAAAAACACCCTTGTAATCATATCCATCTGTCACAGTCCTCGATTCCAGTAAGAACAAGAACCAGGGTGGTGGGAGATGATTGACCTGGAACTCTTTCATTAACATTGTCAAACTATGGCACTTAGTGCTATAGATAGAGAATTTTGCTGATACAATGACACTGAATAACTGAACCACAGAATCTGATTTTGAAGGGAACTCGTCATCCATTGAATCCAAACCATACATGAAAGAAACCCTAGCTATAACATTCCTAACAAGTGGTTACTAGATCCTGATTGAAGTCCTCTAAAGGAGTGAGGAGGGCAGTGATGGTGGTAGAATTCATTACTTCTTGGGGCAGAATATTCCACTTTTGGGTAACTCTAATTATTAAAAAATTTCTTGACACAAAGCACAAATATCCTTTTTTACAACTTCTACCTAATTCCTTCAGCCTCTTTAGAGCCAAACAGAATAATTCTAATCACCCTTTCACAAGGCAGACCTTCAAATATTTGAAGATAATTCATTTTTCTCCTGAGTCTTCTCTTCTCTAGGTTAAACATTCCTAATTTTTAAATTTTCTCTTTTTTTGGAGGAGGAAGGTAGGGCAGTTGGGGTTAAGTGACTTGCCCAAGGTCACAAGCTAGTTTTTTGTGTTGTGTCTGAGGCCGGATTTGAACTCAGTTCCTCCTGATTCCAGGGCCAGTTGCTCTATTCATTATGCCACCTAGCCACCCCCCCCCCCAATATTCCCAATTTTCTTTTTCAACTGATTCTCTTATAAAACATATTCAAGGCTCTGCCATTCTGGCTGCCCTCTTGTGGACATTTTCTTCTTGATGTCTTTCTTGAATTATGTTCTGAGTTCTGTGCTAAATGCTGAGGATACAAAGAAAAACCAAAAATACAGTTCCTGCCTTCAAGGTACTTATACTCTAATGGGAGAGAACATGAGATTAAGTATGTACATGTAAGACATATACAAGGTAAATGAAAGTCAATGTCAGGAAAAGTACTAGTAATGGAGGGCTGGGGGCAGAGCAGAAGAACTTGTCCAGTAGGGTCTTTTTCAGAAAATGGGATTTGAGCTGAATCTTGACGAAGTCAGGGAAGCCAGGCAGTGGAAGTGAAGAAGAATATTCCAGCCATTGAGAACAGTCAGTGAAAAGGCATGGAACTAGGAGATGGAGCTTGGTGTGTGAGGAATAGCAACTAGGCTACTGTAGCTGAATTTTAGGATGCATGGGGGAGGTAGGAGATGGGGGGGGGAGATAAAATATAAGAAGACTAGAATGGTCAGAAGACACCAGATTGTGAAGGACTTTACATGCCAAACATATTTGATCCTGGAAGTCATAGGGAACCAGTGGATCTTACTGAGTAGTAGGTGTTACTGCACTTTAGGAAAATCACTCTGGCAGCTGAATGGAGGATGGATTGAAGTGCGGAGAAAATTGAAGAAGGGAAACGAACCATGTTATTGTAATAGTCCAGGTGTGAGATTATGAGAGCCTATATCATATTGGTACCTATGTGAATGGAGAGAAAGGTACGTGTATGAGAGACGTTGTGAAGGTAGAAACAAGACTTATAAACAGATTAAATATGTGAGATGAGTGTGCGTGAGGAGTTGAGCATAGCACAGGTGGAAGCCTCGGTGCCTCAGAAAATGATGATGCTCTCAAAAGGGAAGTTAGGAAGAAGGAAGGATTTCAATGGAAAAATAATGAGTTTGACTTCAAATGCTTTGAGTTTGAGATGCCTCTCGGACATCCAGTGGGAGATGTACAAGAGACAATTAATGATATGAGACGGGAACTCAGAAGTGAGATTAGAGCTGGATATATAGATCTGGGAATCATCTTTGTACAGAGGATAATTGAAGCCATAGGAACTAATGAAATCAAGTGAAATAGTATAGAGGGAGAAGAGAGGAGGGTCCAGGGCAGACCCTTTTGAGATACTCATGTTTAACAACTATGTCCTTGATGAAGATTCAACAAAAGAGACTGAGAAAGAGTGGGCAGACAGGTAGTTTATTAATTCTTCAAAAAGGAATTGAGGTTATTCTGAGATAAACTCTTCTTGATGAAGCCTGTTCTTTGTAATTATGGCTTGCCTTTGTAGGTATTCACCAACCATCCCTTTGATGATCAGTCTATGATTTTCCTAGGAACCAAAGTTAAGCTCACCATGCCTAGATTCTATTCTCTTCTCATTTTTGAAAACTGGGACATTTGTCCATCTCTGATCTTATGGTCCTATTCCTAGTTTCCTTGAGCTTTCAAATATTACTCACCCACAGTGGTTCAGAAATTACATCTGTCTTTTCTTTCAATACCTCAGGACACAGTTGATCTGAATCAGGTGACTTAAATGAATTCAGGGCAACTCAGTGGCTTTTTTTTCTGTCTTATGTATCAACTCCCTGTTATCCAATTTCCTTCTGTCATTTCTAAAGCACACTAACTTTTCTTGATAAAGAAAATTAAAGATGAACAAGAACTACCCTCTTTATGTTGTCAATTATTTCCCAGCTACCCGAAGCAAAGACCCTATTCTTTCTCTGAACCTCCATTTTTTTTCTCAGCATAACTGTAAACTTCCTTTCTGTTGTCCTTAGTTTCCTTAACCAGCCTCAGTTCCTCCTAAGCTATAGCATTCTTGACAGTAATTTTTTCAGATCCATCATAAGCATATGGATAATTCAAGAGAGAGGCTATTACCACCAGCACCATAATTTTCATTCTCATTTTTATTCCCCATTTAGCTAATAAAGTTATTTCCTAGAGCACAAATGTGACCATGTTACTCCCCTACTCAACAATTTCCAGTGACTCCCCATTGCTTCCAAGACTATATACGACTGTTTGTGATTGTTTGTGATTCATAGTCCTTCATCACCTGTCCCCTTCCTATATTTCCATTTGCAAAGGGTATATGTGCATGTTGCCCTTCTAGGGTATATGTATGCTTACACTGGTTTATCTAATTACAACTTACAGGGAGGCTGTGAGATATTCTCTGATATTCTCCAGATAGTCTCTGGAATCTCATCTATCCTGCTCCAAAGAAGACTTTAATTAATTCCAGAAGGGGAGAAGGGCGCTGGGGCCAATTTATTCTCCTTGGAGTGGGAATACTAGATTAGAATTACATCTACCTGCCCCACTCAATATTGTTAACCTAGGAAAAGTGATTTTTAGGTTCAAGCCATTCTTCTGATCACTATCCCTTAATAGGGAAGAAATGTCCCAAATTACATCCAAAATTTTGACTCTTTTCCCACTAAAAGCCAGGTCACAATAATGAATAGTAAACAAACTCACTTATCTGACCAAGAGAAAATCAAAATCCAGAGAAGATATACCAGTTAGAATGTACCAGAAAATATATATAATAAATGAGTTCTCCCACTGGGAATAAGATATCTCAGATAGATAGAAAGACAGAGAGAGGAAGAGAGACAGAGAGAAATTCCTCAGTCTCTAGTGTCACAAGCTAGAAATAGGAATGTGCTTGACATTTTAGGACAGCAGTTCTCAACCTGTGGGTCATGTTCAATTTGTAACAATGAAAATACATCCTGCATATCAGATATTTACATTACGATTCATAACAGCAACAAAATTACAGTTATGAAGTAGCAATGAAAATAATTTTATGGTTTGGGGTTACCACAACATGAGGAACTGTATGAAAGGGTCACGGCATTAGGAAGGTTGAGAACCACTGTTTTAGGACCTTCTACATGTTGATTTCTTTCTAAACATATTCTCTCCTTCTGGTGTCTATCTCTGAAGAGAACTTGGAACTGCATGTCTCCTCTCTCAAACTATTGCAGACGTTACTCTTCACAGAAACAGAGTATTGAATAATTATTTTTTCTACTAATGTGGAGACTCATGCGCAAAATGCTCAGACTTGAACTCCTGGTTGCATAACCTTGTCATATATTACTCCCTTCTTGCATTTAGTCACATTGGCTTACTTGTTTACCCTCATAGATAATTGACTATCTCCCATGGCAGTCATGTTCTACCTTCTTAGCTGTGCCTCAGATTTTCTGGTTTCTTTTGAGATGCAGTCTTTTCCATGGTAGTCTTCCTGTTTGCCCCCCATGCCCAACTGTTAGTACCTTCCCATCCTAGGCTACCATGTCTGCCTTGTGTGTGTATTTTATATTTTTATATTATCTTCTTTGGTAGGCACCTGCCTTGTTTTAGTGTTGTCTTTGTATCCTCACGGCTGACCCCAGTTCCTGACACATAATAGGGTCTTAATAAGTACTGGGACTGATTATCATCACCATCAATATTAACATCATCATCACTAACCTATTAAAGTATTACTCTAATGCTCTATCATGGCTGGGAAGAAGACCTCAGTTTACCCAACAATAGATAATGTGCCTGTTGACTCAGAAGAAGTCTAACTAAGGCTAATTTTTGTCAATTAAAAAAATACTTTGTGAAAGCATTAACAAATGTAAAAAGGCACGATCATCTGAATTTGGGGAAAAATTATCTTCACTCTTCTTTCCCCACCAGTGAGTTCGTGGTTCCTTGAGTTCTTGAAACACAGTTCATCTCACCACTGTAGAGTTTACAGAGTGATTTCCTTCCAACAGACCTGGGAGGTAGATGGGATTATTAATGTTGGAAATGGTTGGGATTTTAGTAGTGTGGGTTTTCCTTCCGATGTTCTAGGTAGAAACTTCTCTATGACATAGTATATAGTCTTTACAACTTGCTGTGTATACAAAAAGTTCACTTCAGAAGCAAACATGGTGATGATACTTTCTGAAATGATTAGGTTGGTCTTCAGATAGCAGGTCTGTACACCGTCACAATTCTCATACTTGAGGCCTTTCCAGTTTGGCTGGGCTTACAATATTTTGCACTTCACTAATTGTTTTTTAAGATTTCATGTCACCATCACTCCATAATGAAGCATTGGTTTAGGGTTTTTTGAGGGGTCTAGGTATAATTATTCCTATTTTATATATAAAGAAGGTACAGCTAGGTGGTGCAGTAGATACAGTGACAGTCCTGGAGTCAAGAAGACTCATCTTCCTGAGTTAAAATCTGGTCTCAAAAACTTGCTGTGTGACCCTGGGCAAATCACTTAATTCTGTTTGCCTCAGTTTCCTCATCTATAAAATGAACTGAAGAAGAAAATGGCAAACCCTTCCACTCTCTTTACCAAGAAAACCTCAAATGAATCAATCACAAAGATTCAGCCAAGTGCTGGGGATATAAATGACTGAACAATAATAGATAAGGAAACGCAGGCTCAGAGTGGTAACATGCCCATTCATGGCTCATATAGCTAGTAAGCAGCAGCACCAGGTCTTCTGACTCAAGGCCCAGTACTTTTGTGATTGTATCATACAATTTTTTAGTTATTTTCAGAGAGCCCTTGTGTGTGATCCTGATACCCCCTTTATTGGGAAATTGTCAGCCTGTACAAAAGTTATATTAAAATTTCATTTGTTGAAATTAAGTCTGGTAGAAAGACAGTGGTAAGGGAGCAAGTTTGCAAGTGACCCCACATTGCCAGTCACTTGTCTCATGTAAACTCAATGAAGGTTATTGAAAATTCTGTGTTTCACCTCAGACTTTTGCTTAATAACTTATGCAAGGTATGCACTTTTACGTTTTTCAGATAATCCTTCCTTCCTCACATTATGGGCTGCAGACTAATTATTATTCAGGTTTATCACATGCTTATATAGCATCAGTGGTAGAAACTCATAAAATATTTATTAATAAATGTAAAGTATTCAAGACCTTAAATATTGGCTATGTGCATTTATTTTAAAGCAACAGTATATTTATGAGCATTTTCTGGCCAGGATTTCAGCAAATTGTATCTGTGTTGCTTTGAAGAAAACCCTCTTGGCAGAAATTTTATTTTTAAAAATCATTTAAACTAATACTTGAAATTTTATGACATCTTCAAGATCTCATTACATTTTGTGTGCTTTAAACATTTTATTGCATACACTCTATCCTCATTACTGGACTCTTTGTTATGGCTCCATCTCATTTCTGGAATTTAGAGATGCATGGCAATAAAGTTCACTGAAATTATCTGTAACAAATATCTCTTATTTTGCTGAGTAAAAATATTGGCTTGTTTTTGGAATTTCTAGCCGATCTTCTTACTGGGAGATGACTCTGAAAGTGACTTTTTCCTTATGTTTCAGGGGTGTAATCTACTGATAAAACCATAGCATCTCAGAATTAGAAATCACCTCAGTCTTAATAGAGGGAATGCTGCCATTTCCTTCTAAGTTTTCTCAAAATATAAGGAACCTGAACCCCGCTCCTTCAACTAATCTTTACATGGCATGGTCTCCAATTTCCTCTTCATCCTGGTCACTCTTCTCTAAAAACACTACAGATTGTCTATGTTCAATGTATCAACCAGGCAATAAACAAACAAGTGCCATTCACTGTTCTAGTACTTCTTAATCTTAGTACTTTCCTTCTGAAATTTATTCTTGTTTGTTACCAATTGTTTGCATGTTGTCTCTTCTGTTAGACTGGGCTTTCCTTGAGAGTAAGGACTATTTTTAAATTTTGCTTTTCTTTACATCTTTAACACTTAGGTGCTTAATAAATGCTTGGTGACCAATAGGACAAGGCATAAGGGAGCCAAATAAAGGATAATACAAAGTCAAATTGGTTATCTAAAAGATCAACATTAGGAAAGGAGCAAAATGAAGTCAGAGTAGGGATGATAGCCTGAGAAAACACTAAGGAGTGGTGGTACTGAAGGTTCACAGTGAGGATAAAGAATGAGGCAAAGAGGAATAAGGCAGTGGGAAAGGTGGAATGATAGGAAGAATTTTGGAGTGCTTGGTCATCAAAGTGCAACAATTGCGGATGATGGCAAGATTGAGTAGGTTGAATGCGTTGAGTGTATCACTGTCTGTATATAGCTGAAGTAGAGAGGAGGAGTAGGTCATGGGCGTTGAGTAAATTGAACAGCTGAGAAGTTAGGATGTTTGAGGAAACATCACCATGTATAATGAAGTGCCCTAATAAAAAAGCATTTGTTGGGATGGGGAGGAAGACTGTGATCCAAACACTTGAGAAAGGAGGGAGAATGACTTGCGGGCTGAAAAATGACAGAGACCAGGATCTGGATTGGGTGCGATATCTGAATAGATCAAGTTCTTAATGGTTTTGTTGTGTTTGTTTTGTTTTGTATCATGGCTCCCTTTAGCAGTCTGATGAAGCCTATTGATCCGTTCTTAGTTTATTTTAAAATAACTATAGGAAATTCTAAATTTCAATTAGTGTTTAAAGAGTGTGTATATGTATGTGTGTATATTTTTTCTTGTATAAGTTCATGAACCCCCTTACTTTTTACTAATGGATTCCTGGGGTTCTATGGATCCAGAGTTAATGATCAATGGTATACCTTAAGGGAGTAGAGGTTGTTGAATTATGGGGCCAGTCAACAAGTATTTATTAAGTGCCTAATATGGGACAGGCACTGTGCTAAGTACTGGAGATATAAGGAAAGGCAAAAAAACTTCCCTGTCTTCAGAGAGCTTACTTTCTAAATGGAACAGATAATGTGTGAATTCTTCTGTGAAGTCTATATCTATATCTATATCTATATCTATATCTATATCTATATCTATATCTATATCTATATCTATCAGAGAAAGACCCTTAGTATTAAAAGGTGCTGAGAAAGGCTTCTTACAGAAGGTGGGATTTGAACTGAGTTTTAAAGGAAGCAAGAGAAGGCAAGAGGTAATGGTAAATAGAGAAAGCATTCCAGATATGAGGTATAGCCAGTGAAAATGCTAAAAATTGGGAAACAGAATGTCTTGTGGGAAGAACAACAAGAAAACAAGTGCCAAATAGAGTGGAGGCAGAGACAGAGTGAGCAGTTGAAGAGGTAGGGTTCAGCTGGATTGAGATGAAAGGATGGTAAATTGGGTTAAGGGAGGGGCTCATTTACTCTTAGGAAGTTAGGGATATCAGTGAGTTTGGGAGACTAAGACTGAATGGGAATTTACTAAGCATTGAGGAATGAGTACAGGCAGAGTTAAATTTTTTTCTGTTGTGGGGGTGGAGCCAAGATGGCAGAATAAAGGCAGCAAAACAGTCTAATTCTTCAAACATTCCCCACCCAGCAACTTTAAAATAACAGCTCAAATTGAATTGTGGAGCAGCATAGCCAACAAAAGATCCAGATGAGACATTTTTCCAGCCCAAGACAAATTAGAAGGTTGGCAGGAGAGGTTTGTGACACTGGGGTAGGGGCCAGCTCAAAGCACACTTGGCAGCAATGCCAGCAGTGGGTTTTGTAGGCAGCTGAAACAGGAGCAACAGCAGCTTTGGGAGCTTTCAGCCCAGATATTGTAAGGGGATTGGAGGAGCAGTAAGAGACAGATTACAGGGGACCCTGCTGTGACACTGGGCACAAATTTGGGTACTTTTAGGCAATTCCATTGTCCATGGATATTTTTGGGCTCCAGGGTAGAAAGGAGTGCTAATGCTTGTGCCTACAGGAGATCAGAGACCCTTCCTGGGTAAAGACCAGAGTACAGACCAGGAGAGCAATGAATGACCATACCTCTCCCCAGATCACATTCCCTTTGAAGCACTGAAAACTGACAGTCCCTCAGAACTGGCTTTGAAAATATCAGCACAAAAAAAGCATGATATTTGGAACAGTGCCTCTCTATCCCCAGGTTAGCAGAGCTCAACTTGAAAATGAACTTCAAACTCAAGAAATAGACTAGAAAAATGAGCAAACACAGCAACAAAAACAAACTTGACCCTAAAATGCTACTACTGTGGTGGCAGGGAAGATCAAGATACAAACTCAGAACAAAACAACAATGTGAAAATAACTACAAGTAAACCCTTAAGAAAAAAATGCAATTTGTAAATAAGATTTCTTGGAAGAATTAAAGGAAGAGATAAGAGTGGTAGAGGAAAAACTGGGAAAAGAAATGAAAGAAAGATTATAAAAGAAAATGATGAAAAGAGAATTAATAGCTTGGTAAAAGAGGTACAAAAAAATACTGAAGAAACTAATACCATAAAAAACTAGAATTGGCCAAATTGTAATAGAAGCATAAAAAATTTACTGAAAAAAATTCCTTAAAAAGCAGAATTAGCAAAATGGAGAAAGAGATTTAAAAATTCACTGAGGAAAATAATTCCTTAAAAATTAGAATTGGTTTATACAGAAACTTTTCAATTTAATGTACTCAAAATTATCCATTTTGCATTTTATAATGCTCTCTAACTCTTGTTTGGAAATAAAATCTTCCCTTCTCCATAAATCTGACAGTTAAACTATTCCTTACGTTCCCAGATTGCTTACAGTATCAGCCTTTATACCTAGATTGTACACCCATTTAGACTTGATTTTGGTATGTGGTGTTAGATATTGGTCTATGCCCAGTTTCTGCCATACTATATTCCAGTTTTCCCAGTAGTTTTTTCAAATAATGAGTTCTTATCCCCAAAACTGGGGTCTTTGGGTTTATCAAACAGTAGATTTCTAATTTCAAACAGTAATCTTAACCAAGATTAAGAGGGAAGTGCAAAATTGGGAAAGAATTTTTACAACCAATGTCTCTGATAAAGGCCTCATTTCTAAAACATACAGAGAATTGAGGCAAACCTCTGAGAATACAAGTCATTCCTCAACTGATAAATGTTTAAAGCAGTGGTTCTCAACCTTCCTAATGCTACTATCTTTTAATACTCGTATGTGGGCATATCTGCATGTGGGCGGACCCTCCTGGAGACAGATAGAGAAGTGGTATCTTGGTTCCTAAGACCATTGGAAATATGTGTTTTCCGATGGTCTTAGGCAACCCCTGTGAAAGGGTCATTCGACTCCCAAAGGGGTTGCAACCCACAGGTTGAGAACCACTGGGTTAAAGGATATGAACAAGCAGTTCTCAGAGGAAGAAATTAAAGATATCTATAAGCATATAAAAAATGCTCTAAATCACTATTTATTAGAGAAATGCAAATCAAAACAATTCTGAGGAACCACATCTCATTGGTCAGATTGGCTAAGACGACGAAATAGGAAAATGATAAATGCTGGAGAGGATATGGAAAAATTGGAACACTAATGCATTGTTAGTGGAGTTGTGAACTGATTCAACCATTCTGGAGAGCAACCTGGAACTATGCTGAAAGGGCTAAAAATAAGTGCATACCCTTTAACCCAGCAATACAGCTTCTAGGGTTGTATCCCAAAGAGATCATAGAAGTGGGAAGAGGCCCCATATGTACAAAAATATTCATAGCAGTTCTTTTTTTTGGTGGCAAAAAATTGGAAATCAAGGGGATGTCCATTAGTTGGGGAATGGCTAAACAAGTTATGCTATATGAATGTAATGAGATACTATTGTGCTATAAGAACTGAGGAGCAGACAGACTTCATAATAACCTGGAGAGACTTATACAAACTGATGTTGAGTGAGAAGAGCAGAACCAGTAGAAATTTGTACACAATTACAGACACAATGTATGTGTGACGACCAACTTTCATAGACTAGGCTCTCCTCAGCAATGCAAGGTTATAAGACACCTCCAAAAGACTCATGATGGAAGGAGATGTCCACATCCAGAGAAAGAACTACAGAATTTGAATGAAGATTGAAGCAAACTACCTGCTCTCTTTCTTTTTCTTGTTTTGTTTTGTTTCCTCTTTCCCATTGTTTATTCCACATGTTATAATCCTTCTTTACAACCTGACTAATTTTTAATGTGAAGGTATTTGCAGATCCTATATTTGATTGCATGCCACCATGGAGGGGGTGGAGCAGAAGGGGGAGAAAATTTGAAACTCAAGGGATTGTGGAACCAAATCTTGTACTAAAAGTAAACAAATAAATTAATTTAAAAAACAGAATTGGACAAGTGAAAGCTAATGACTCCAAGAGACATAAAGAAAACATAAAACAAAGTCAAAGGAATGAAAAAGAGAAGAAAAATGTGAAATATCTCATTGGAAAAACAACTGATCTAGAAAATAGAGTGAGGAGAGATAATTTAAGAATTATTGTACTACCTCAAAGCTATGATCAAAGAAAGAGCATAGGCATCATATTTAGAGAAATTATAAAGGAAAACTGCCCTGATATCTTAGATCCAGAGGGTAAAATAGAAATTTTGAAGAATCCACCAATCACCTCCTGAAAGGGATCCCCAAATGAAAACCCCCAGGAATATTCTAGTTAAACATTAGAGCTTCTATGTCAAGGAGAGAATATTGCAAGCAGCCAAAAAGAAATCATTGAAATATCATGGAGCCACAGTCAGGATTGCATATAAATTAGTAACTTCTACTTAGTTTCTACAGAGAGTTTGGAATATAGGGTTCAAGAAAACTGAGGAAATAGAATTCAACTCAAGAATAACTTACCCAGAGAAAACTAAGTATAATCCTTCAGGGGAAAAACTAATATTTAATGAAATAGAGGCCTTTCAAACATTTCTTATGAAAAAACTAGAGCTACAAAGAAAATTTAGCATTCAAACATAAGACTCAGAGAAGCATAACAAGGTAAATAAGAAAAAGAAATCATAAGGGACTTAATACAATTAAATTGTTTACATTCCTATATGGGAAGATGATATATGTAATTCTTCAGAACTTTGTCATTACTAGAGCTGTTAGAAGGAATCTATATAGACAGAGGGCAGTAAGTTGATTATATTGGGATGTTTCCCAACCCTCCTGCCCAAAGGAAAATGAAGGACTGAACAAAAGGAATGTACTGGGAGGAGGGGGAAGGGAGATGAAGAATGGGGAAAATTATCTCAAATAAAATGAGCACTCAAGAAAGACCTTTTATAGCAGAGAGAAAAATGAGGTGGTGGCAACACTTTAACCTCATTCTCATTGAAATTGGTTCAAAGAGGGAAGAATATACACACACATATATACATATATATGTGCAGATATATATATACCCGTACATAAATAGATGCATATACACACATATATATATACAGCTGGGTGTAGAAATCTATCTTACCTAACAGGGAAATAGAAGGGAAAGGGGATAAGAGAAAGGTGTGTGTGTGTGTGTGTGTGTGTGTGTGTGTGTGTGTGATAAAAGGGGAAGGGGGAGGAAGAGATGCAGTGGTCAGATGCAAAACAGACTTTTGAGAAAGGACAGAATTAAAAGAGAGAGAAGAAAATAGGATGGAGAGAAATATACAATTAGTAATCATTTCCATGAATGTGAATGGGATGAACTCACCCATAAAATAGAACCTGATAGCACAACTAATTAGAAACCAAAATCCAATGATATGTTGTTTATAAGAAACACACTTGAAATAGAGAGAGAGAGACACCTGCACCCACACCCACACAGTTAGAATAAGAGACTGGAAAAGAATCTATTATGCTTCAGTTGAGGCAAAAAAAAAAAAAGAAGACAAGGTAGTGATGCAGATCTCAGACAAGGCAAAGCAAAAAAAATAGACTCAATTTAAAAAGGTAATCAGAGAAACTAAATTTTGCTATAATGTATCATAGATAATGAAGTAATAGCAAAAGCTTTTTGTAGCAAATTTCTCTGATAAAGGACTCCTTTCTCAAATATATAGGGAATTGAGTCAAATTTATTAAAATAAAACCATCTCCCAATTGACAAATGGGCAAAGGATATGAACAGGCAGTTTCCAGAATAAGAAGTCGAAACTATCTATAGTCATGTGAAAAAATGTTCTAAATCACAATTAATTAGAGAAATGCAAATTAAAACAACTCTGAGGTATCACCTACTTATCAAATTAGCTAACATGATAGAAGAGAAAAATAACAAATGCTGGAGGGAATGTGGAAAAATAGGGACACTAATGCATTCTTGATGGAGTTGTGAACTGATCCAGTCATTTTGAAGGACAATTTGGAACTTTGCTCAAAGGGTTATAAAACTATACGTATCATGTGACTCAGCAATACCACTTCTAGGTCTGTATCACGAAGAGATTGAAGAAAAAGGAAAAGGCCCTATATATACAAAAATATTTATAGTAGTTTTTTTTGTAGAGACAAAGAATTTGAAATTAGACAATGCCCATCAATTGGGGAATGACTAAACCTGTCATATGTGATTATGATGGAATACTATTGCAATACAAGAAATGATGAACAGAATGATTTCAGAAAAACCTAGGAAGATCTATATGAATTTATGCAGTGAAGTGAGTAGAACCAGGAGATCATCATATACAACAACAACAAAATTATAACAATGATCAACTATTAAAGACTTAGCTACTCTGATCAGTACTATGACCCAAGACAATTATGATGGACTCCTAATTGAAAATACTATCTACCTTCAGAGAGAGAATTGATGAACTCTGTATGCAAATCAAAGAATAATTTTTTCCACTTTCTTTATTTTTCTTGCTTTTTTGTGACACAGCTAATATGACTATATTTTTCATGATTTTCATGTATAATTAATATCACACTGCTTGTTTTCTTAATGGGTCAGGAAGGGGCTAGATAGAAGAAGAGAATTTAGAACTCAATTTTAAAAAAATGTTAAAAATAAATAAATAATTATTTCAAAAAATTTGTTGTTGTTTTGTGACAGTCCTCTGACATAGGGGAGTCCTTCCTGGGAGGATATAGGATTCCCCTATTTGTCTTTGCTCTCCACAATTAGGATCACAGTGTCATACTCCCCAAATGTAGTCATGGCTGTCAATAAGTTAAGTTCTTGTCCAGTTACCCAGTTTATATGTAAGGAAAGGCTTATGGGTCAGTCAAAGACATCAGGGAAAACAAGTCCTTTATGAATTTCAGTACTGAAAATAGTATATGAAACAACAGGAATCAATTCAATGCAAAGCTTTATTTCATGCAATGGTGGAGTGCCAATGCAATATTTATAGCACTTACCATAACTATAAATATTCCTACGTGATGCACGATCATAAAACATAACAGACTCTCTATATAAAAGACAGAAGCAAGGCATTTATTCAAACTTCAGAAAACCAAATCCCAAAACCAGTAAGCCAATTCCATCATAGTAACAAAGAAGTTAATAAGCCATAACAACACAAAGAACCACAGCATCTTTTAGCCTTCCCATAAACCAATATTAGATCAGTATCTACTCACAAACCTGACTAACTCCTTGCCTGAGCAGCCTCTCTCTCCCATAGTCTCTCTGACTCTGACTCCCAGCTTCTTGTGGACTCTGTTCTGCCCTTCAACAAACTCCTCCCACCACAGGCTCCATGTGACCACATTCAGCCTATTGGGGGCAGAGTTTATTTTCAAAGCAGGGAAGGTCTTTAAATTCCCCTAGGCTTATTAAGTGGCAGGAAAGATCTTCAAATTCCCATCCATGCCACAGATGGGGAAGAGAGGAGAGAGAGTAAAAGGGGACTCAACATATCACTCAGACCATCATACTAACGGAGAGTATAACTCACATAAGGGCAGCACTGCATTGGGGAGCACACAGACTCTAGTCTATTCAGCAGGAAGGGGGTACTCCAGAAGAAAGATATTCTCCTACTGGAGGGGAGGGTATAAGCCAGCAGGAAGTACGTATCCTGCTGGAGGTGATAATGTTCTCTAATGTGCCCTTATGATGATGGAGTTCTTATACTATGATTTTGAGTGCAATACTGGCCAAGTTACGTATCAGGGTTCAGGGCAAAATATTATTTTGAAAAGTTTGTTATCAGAGAGAAAAATAAATTACTGGTAGACAAATATGATTTGGGGGATACAACTGTAGCAATAAAAAAATGTTATTGTCAGTATTTTTCCATGAGTATGTTCTATGCGCTTAAAGCCTCCCTTTAAGGAGGCTGTCTTGATTGCCACAGAACCAACATGTCTAATCTTATAACAATGGTTTCCATGCATAGATTTTGTAATCTACAGCCTCCCTTTGCAGTGGTTCTCAACCTTCCTAATGCTGCGACCCTTTAATACAGTTCCTCATGTTGTGGTGACCCCCAACCATAAAATTATTTTTGTTGCTACTTCATTATTGTAATTTTGCTACTGTTATGAATTGTAATGTAAATATATGATATGCAGGATATATTTTCATTGTTACAAATTGAACATAACCCACAGGTTGAGAACGCTGCTTTAGAGGAAACTGTCATGGTGGTTTCAAAACCACCAAATCTTATAACAGTTGTGATTGCACGTGGGTTGTCATGGAGGCTGGGCTTCCACTCAGTGACCATATACTTGGATTATTCTGGGTTTCTTCTCAGGGTGGACCAGGTAGTCTGGTTACTGTGTACTTCTACTCCTTAGTCACTGAAGTGTGGTTATTACTTCTAGATCTAGAATGTAATACCCTGAAGAAAAGCCGGCACCACAGGTATGATCTGATTAGAGTCAAGCTACCAAGTTGGGCTATCACCTCCATCATTCTGGGCCCTCTGTCTCCATCTGTGCAGTCAAAGTTAACCATAGTTTATGTGGCTGCCATATTTAGACCATTAGGACCCCTAGATATTTTCCACACAAGCTATGTCTCTATGTCTCCCCATTCTGAATTTATTCATTTTCCTGGATAATCATCAATAGAGAAATATAAAATATATTTCTAAAACTGTCATTACACACGTTATGTGACATAGTGAAGACTCGAGTATCTATATACATATCCACATATTACCCAAATACATATAATACATAATTATAAACATGTATGTATAAATAGATATACATATACACACATATAACAGTTCAGGATATAAATAGCATGATATAGTGGACAGGGGGTTGGATTTGGAATAAGATACATTTAAATCCTGCTTCAGGCAATTATTAGTTGTGTGATGTTGGGCAAGCCACTTGACTGTCTCATTTTCCTCTTCTATTCTTCCTCACTCCACTTTGCATCTGCTCCTCTACCTGGTTTCAATTCTAAAGAGCAAGATCCTTCCTGGTGTCCCTTCCGCTTTACCCCCTCCTACCCTTTCTCTGTATGTTGTCTCCAACTTTAGATTTTAAGTTTCTTAAGGGCAGAGATTGTCTTTTTTTTTATTAATTATATTCCCCAGAATTTAACACAGTGTCTGGCAAGTAGTAAGTATGTAAGAGATGTTAATTGGATTGGTTTAAATGGAGGGATAGGACCTGAATGACCTCTAAAGTCTTTTTCAATCTCTGTTCTTATGATTATATCAGCAAAGGAAACTCCCTCTACCAATGTTAATTTAAAATAATCGTAACAGTTCTTAAATATTGTGCTTTATAATTAGCAAAGTCCTTGCCTCACAACAATATAGCAAGTTTGTTAGAGCAAGTATTGTTTTTTCCTGATATTTCAGATGAGGGAACTGAGGCCTAAAATGATAAAACAGCCTCTCCAGTGTCATGCAGCTTTTCCATTTTATATCTGGGACTTAGAAGTCATATCAGAAGACCCAATGGCAATTTCTACTATACTGAGAAAATATAATTCATTCACTGATTTGGCTTCCATTGTACTCACAGTAGAATTACAGATTCTGAGGCTTGCTGTGAGAAGTTTGAGGCTCCTGCATCAGGTCACACAGAAACTCCCTGGAGCTACTAAATGCTAGGTCTGGAATCACACAGAGTTTCCTCTCTGTAGAACCTCTCTTAGTTAGGCTGAGAAATGCCTCTAATCAGATCACCAGCATTTTAGGAGTCGCGGGGGTTATCCAAGGCTAACTGCCTCCAAGCATTGGCAAGAGCTGGTGAGAATATGATGATGATTATATTAGTAATAATAGCTTATATTTATATTGTACATTATGGAAATGTTATGCAAATAAGAGGCAGTTCAGTGTAGTGAAAAGAGAGCTACATTTACTGCCAAAGGACCTTGGTTCCAGTTCTGTCTTGACATGTGTGACCTTGAGCTTAGTGAGATGATATCTGGATCTGAGTTCCCTTATCTAGAAAATAAGGAGGTTGGATTAAATGGCTGCTAAGGTTCCTCTTAGCTCTAAATTTCTGATTCTGTGAAGGTTAGGAAAGTATTTTCCTCACAACAACCCTGCAGGGAAGGAAATGTAATTATGCTTATCCCTACTTTATAGATGAGAGTTTGACTTTTTCCCAGGTCACAGAGCTAGTAAATCCACACAGCTTTCACAACCACCTTTCCCCTGCTGTGCTCCGGCACTCTCCTTTATTCAGCCTCGATGTTATGATGGTCTGCTCTGTTGACTCTTCCTGGGAGGCGGGCATGGTTCCATGAGTGCCCAGTTTGAGGAAGGTCATAGAGTTTGTTCACTTATTGCCAAGAACTGGCATTTTGAAGTCCAGGACATTTATTTTCTCTTTATTAGACTCCAGTAAACTCTAGGATTATCCTGTTCAGGTCTGAGTACCATATTTTATTAAGGATCTAACCAAGGTAGAATGGTCTGGAGAAGAGAGACAAGGATTGTGACAGTACTGGATATCATAGCACGAAAATATGAGTTAAAGAAATCAAGGGTGTATAACCCTGAGAAGAGACAAAGCTGAAAGCTGTCTTCAAACATTTGAAGGTCTGCCAAGTGGCAAGTACATTAGCTTTGTTCTCTGTACTTGAATAGGACAGAACTAGGGTCAAAGAGAAAAGATGCAGAAAAGAAGATTTCAGGTCACGACATCACCCCTCTCCCCAAGTAGAATAAACATACTTTGAGGTCAGGGATTCTTTTGTTTTTGTTTTTATATTTTTAATACTAGCAGAATCAGTTAAGTCAGTAAGAATTTGTTAAGCATTTATGATGTGTCAGGTCCTGTGCTAAGTGCTAGGGACACAAAGACAAAAACACATCTCCACCCTCAAGGAGCTCACCTTTGAAAGGAGGAGACAACATGCAGACAACTGTATATTGAGCAGTCTTTGTTGTTCTTCCGTAGTTTTTCAGTCCAGTTAGACTCTTAGTGACACCAATTGGTGTTTTCTTGGTTAAGATACTAGAGTGGTTTGCCATTTCTTTCTTCAGCTCATTTTATGGATGTGGAAATGGAGGCAAACAGGATTAAGTGATTTGCCCAGCGTCACACAGCTAGTAAGTGTCTGAGGCCACATTTGAACTCAAGAAGATGAGTCTTTCTGACTCCAGGCTAGGCTAGCACCTAGCCTCGCTGAGTCTGGGACTCAGTTATTATTATCCCCATTTTAGAGGTGAGGAAAAAGAGACAAACAGAAGTTAAATGATTTGCTCAGGCTCACACAGTTTTGAGGCTGGATTTGAACTCAGGTCCTCCTGACACTAGGCCTACTGCTCTATCTGCTATGTCACCTAATCATCCCAATGTGAAGGGAAAGTAATATTACTGGAAAGCCACTATCACTGGACACAGAACAAGTAAGGAATCATTCAGAAGGTGGGATTTGAAATGTTTTTGGAAGAAATCAGAGAAGTCAGGCAGTAGAGATAAGGAGAGATAGCATTCTAGGAATGGGGGCCAGTCAGAAAATAGTTAGTGTTGGGAAGTGTGACTTGTTTGAGGAAAGAAAGAAAAGCCAGTATTGCAGGATTATAAGGCACGTGAAGGGGAGGGAACAAAGTGTAAGAAGCTTAGAAATAGAGGAGAGAGCCAGCTCGTGAAGGACTTTAAAAGCCAAACAGAAGATTGTAAGTTTGATCCTAGAAGGAATAGGAAGACACTGGAATTTATGGTATAGGTCAGTGAAATGATCAAACCTGCAATTTAGGAAAATCATTTGGCAGTTGAGTGGAGAATGAATTATAATGGGGAAAGACTTGGGACAGGGACACCAAAAAGAAGGTATTGGAAGCAAGAGGTGATGAAAGGTTGCACCAGGGTGGGGGAAGTGTGACTGAAGAAGAGCAGATATATATTAGAGATGTTATGAAGGTAGAAATGCAAAGAATTGCACCAGATTGACTATGAAGCTTGAATAGTTCCTTGTATATAGTAGGCACTTAATAAATGCTCTTTGAATTGAATTGAAATGGTCAGGAAGCAAATTGACCCAAGGCTATCCCATGATGGAATAGACCCCTTAAGGAGGGTGTGAATTTTCCATCACAGGAAGTCTTCAAACATGTCCAACCAGTCTTATAGGCAGGATTTGTCCTTTGAACGGACTTGATTTGATTTGATTTGAACTGTACTTGATACCTTTTAAAGTGTCTTGCAGTTCTGAGATCCTATATGTGTATCCCTGTGTAAAACAGAGCTATTGGCATTAGAAGTAAACCAGCAGTCTAGTCACTAAAAGAGTTGTAGTTTCCAAACATCATATCTAATCTCCAGCAAATCCCTGTAAGCTTAAACTTCTTTGGTCATGTCAGTGATGTTCAGTAATGAAATGAGACAGATGATGTAACATCAGCTGCCTTCGTTGGTTTTGCATTTTCTCAATACTGGTTGAGAAATGGGAAAAACAAACAAATCTGTGTTTTGGATTCAGTACATCATATTTCACTGTTAAGGAAATCATTAGTAGCTATCCCAATTCATTTCCATTCTCAGCTATGGCTCCAAAGTAGCATGCTCAATGTCCACATCCCAGTAAAGAGTCTAGAAAGATGGGCTAAACCAGGTTCAGGGCAATTGATAGGCTTCAAACCCATTAGTGAGGTAAGGTGTTGCCTACACCAAGCATGTGAAAATTTGTCCTGTTGGAAGGGATGGATGAGAACAACTTGTTCAAATGGCCAATGGTTGAAGCAGGCACCTTGGAGGGCTCAGAGCTTGGTTAAGACATTGAAGATGCCAAGGTTGTCAACTGCAACCTGAGTAACTGCTAGTTGTCTTGATTTGTATCCCACCTTTGGACTTCCATGACTGTGGAAAAGAGACTGAGGCTGATGGCCTTGCACAACTCTGCCTCACTTAAATCCAACTCATGTGAAAGTAAAGATAATACCCTGAGATGTCATCGTTCCTCTCAGAAAACAAAGGACAAACAACAACAATAATTCATCTCTATGTACGAAAGTGAACACTGTCCTTTCTGATTCTTTATTTGGAATAAAGTATACATTTCCCTAATGCTGTAAGCCTGGAAAATCACAGCAGTAAGGTGAAAAGAGGACCAGACCTGGGATCCTCACCCTTGTCTTCATCACCATCATCCTCACCACCAACATAAGATGGTATTTATTCAGCACTTTAACATTTGCAAAGTGTTTTACATCCTCACAATGGCACTCTGGCTTTGAATCCTGGCCCTGATGTTCAATTACCTGTGTGACTATGGGTAAAGCACTATATCTCTCTGGGCTTGTTCCCTACTTATAAAAAGGGCACAATCATACTTATACTGCTTACCCCCAAAGCATCATTGTGAGTTACATGTTTTATAAATTACACATTTCAGTATTTGTAAAGATCAGTGAAAATATTGGTTTAGAAGGTTCCTCCACTAAGGTATATCATAGTCTCCATGCTTCTGGTGATCAGGTGATCTTCACAAAATTCTGTGATCAAAAAATGTTATCACCCGTTGGACAATCTTGTGGTGATACAGCACTATGCCCTTAGCTAGGGTGGTCCTGAGAGCCCAGCACAAAGTGATCAGTGGTCTATCTTTAAAATTTCTCTGGCTTAATAGGACTCAGTAGACTTATTCTAATAACATAGTCTTTGAGAATCCAAGCTCACTTCTAGGGCATTTGCTTATTGATTCAGAACTGGAAAGGACTTCAGTGACCAAATAACCGAGCCCCTTCATTTGGGAGATGACAAAATCAAGGCCTAGGGAACTTGTGACTTAACCAAGATCACATGAGTAACAAGCATTAGAGCCAATATTTTAATCCAGACAGGTAGGTGGTTCAATGGATAGAATGCCAGATTGGATCAGATTTCTGCCTTAATTTTCTCATCTGGAAAATGGTGATAATAGCACCTATCTCACAAGGTTGTTATGAGGATGAAATTGATAATATTTACAAATCTCTTTGCAAACCTTAGAATGCTATATAAATACTATTTATTATTACAATTATCAGGTCATCTGACTCCAAATCTAGCTTTCTTTCCATTGTACCATGCAATTTTCAAGTCACGGGGAAGTGTGACTTCTCATACGAAAAATGACATGAATGTCGGCTATCATAGTTGTTAATTCTCCCAAATGTGTAAAAGATAGGAGTGAAGGTAGAGAGGCATCTTGTTTTGTGACAGTCTGTGAATTAGAGAAGTCCAGAGGGGCAAGGGTTGTGCTAAGTTGGAGTGACTTCTTCATCTCTGGAGGCCCTTAAGGACAGGCCAGAGGCTCCTTTGTCAGGAACTGTGCAGAAGAAATGTTGTTCAAATACTGGTTGAATTAAATGACCTCTTAGGACCCCTTACAGCTCGAATAATGTGGGTTTCTGTAACCCTCAGATAAGAAGAAATGATGACATAAATTTCTTTAGGGCTTTGAGGTGTTCAGATTGCTTTCCTCACAGCCATTCTCTGAAGTAGAACAAGAATTATTAGCCCAATTTCATGAATGGGGATGGTTAGGCTGAGAGTCTAAGCGACTTGGCCGGTATCACACTGATAAAGCCAGGATCAGAAGCCAACCACCTCTGTGATTCCAATTCCAGTACCCTTGCTATTATAGGATACTTCCTTCACTAATGAGTATTGCCAATGTAACTATTTACTCTAAAAAATTAGCTGCTTAAAGTAAAATCCAACATAATGAGATTATTGGAGGCAATTAGGTGGTTCATTGGACAGAATACTGGGCCTGGAGTCAGGAAGACCTGAGTTCAAATCCTACCTCAGACACTTACTAATTATGTGACCTTGGTCAAATCACTTAACCTCTGCATGCCTCAGTTTCTTCATCTGTACAGTGGGAATAGTAATAACACTTACTTTTCAGGGTATTATGAGGATCAAATGAGATAATATTTGTAAAATGCTATACAAATGCCAACTATTATGAGTTCATTTCAGTATGTTGTGTTCCATATGTACTTCCTATGAAGCACCTAACCCAGGGATGTGGAACCCATGACCTCTAGGACAAATGTAGCCCTCTAGGTCATCAAGTGTAGCCCTTTGACTGAATCCAAATTTCACAGAACAGATCAGTTGAGGACCTAGAGGGCCACATGTGGCCTCAAGGCCCCAGGTTCCCCAAACTTGACCTAACCCAATCCTTTATTCTTCTGTAAGAGATACGTTAAAAGCTTTGGTTACAATAAGTATGTTGTCCCAATCATTTAATCACAGAGGAAGTCCTAACTGGGCAAATGCTCTGTGACTAGTACTGTGTTAGGCCTTGGGGATCTGAGAATATTACTGCTCTTGTTGCTGTTACTATTATTACAATTAACAACAACAACAACAATGATATTTACATAAATCACTTTATAATAGCTACCATTTAGGGGAAAAAAGAACAAAGCAAAAAGTGCACAGCAGAGAACAAAAAAAATTTACAAGGAAGCAAGGAAAGATGGAAAGCTCAGAACACAATACGTAGTATTTATTATATAGACTTTCTTGAAATGGAAATTTATTGCTGTGTATCTTGAATCCTCTCTTACATTATACTGTGCACATGGCAATGCTTTTTTATCTTTTCTTATTCTGTGTATGTTTTAATATTTAAGTTTATGTTTCTTTTTCTTCTCATGTATTTAAGTTTAAAAATATTAACAATAAGCATTTTTATAAAAATAGCTATCATTCATATAATACTTTAAAATTTGCAAAGCAATTTTTAGGTTTCTTATTTAATTCTCACAACAATATTATCCCTGTTTTATGGCTGAGGAAATTAAGGTTGACAGAAGTTAAGAGATTTGCTCAGAGTCCTATACATAGTGAGAATCTAAGTCAGGATTTAGGCACAGATTTCACTGACTTTAAATTTGATGTTCTATACAATATATACTAGGCCAGAGACAAAGATGGAACATTTCCTGCTCTCATGGTGCTTACATTTTATTTGGGGGAGACGATGTATATGTATATTTGTGTATTTACGTATGCATACACACACACAAATGCAGACAGGACAAATGCAAAGTAGTTTAGGAGGGAGGGCACTAATAGTTGAGGGGATTAGAAAAGGCTTCCTTTACAAACTGAAGTGAGTCCAGGTGAGTCTTGAAAGGCTTTTAGCTGAAGTGAAAACCATGAGTTGAGTCTTGGAAGGAGATCCTAAAAGGCAGAGGTGTTGAGGGAGTGAATTCCAGGGAGGCAGGATGATCAATGACCAAGTGTGGAGAAGGAAGATGGAGTGCTATGTGTGAAGAACTGCAAGAAGGTCTCTTGGGATTAGAGAGGCAGCTGGTGTCTCAACAGAATGAGCACAGCGAAAGATGCTCTCAACAGCATCTGGAACTAGGAAGACTTGAATTCAAATCTGGCCTCAGATGCTTGTTAGCTCTGGGATCCTGTGCCAGTCATTTATTCTCTTTCTTCCTCAGTTTTCTCAACTGTAAAATGGGGATTACAATAGCACCTGTATCGCAGTGTTGTTGTAGAGATCAAGTGAGAAAATATTTGTAATAAATGCTCAGCACAGTGCATGACACATACTAAGTGCTTAAGAAATGTGCAAAGATGCTAAAAAGGCAAGTTGGGGCCAGGTAGGTGAAGGACTTTACAAGCCAAATAGAAGTGTTTATTCGTGATCCTAGAGGTAATAGGGAACCACAGATGAACATTGAGTAGAGGAGTGGCACGGTCAGAAAAAAAGAAAAAGGTGGACAGCTGTGTAAAGGATGGATTGGAGTGGGGTGAGATTTGAAACAGCGAGACCAAAGTAGCCATCCTTACAAAAGTTCTGGCAACGTTCAACAAGGGCCTGAACTAAGGTGAGAAAAAGGATAAATATGAGAGATTTTGTAGCAGTGTAAACAGTAAGTTGTAGGATGAGGGAGAGTGAGCAGTGGGGCATAATGCCGAGGTTGTAAGACTGAGGAGACTGGAAGGCTGGTGGTATTATTGACAGAAGTATGGTTAGAATTCAGAAGAGGAGTAGATTGGAGCAAAAATAAATATTGGCTTCTGTTTTGAACATGTTGAATATGGTATGTCCAAGACATACAATGTAAAATGACCGCTAGAGAATATGTGATGTGAGAGTGTAGCATAATAAAGTGACTGTGGCTGGATATATGGATCTGTGAGTGTTTTGGATAGAGATGATCAATCTATGGGATCTGATGAAGACACCAAGTCAAAGAGGGCTCAAGATGGAGACTTGGGGAATACTAAAAGATATAGAGAAGGAGAGTTACATAGGTAGGACAAGAGCCAGGAGAAAAGAATAATGAAAAACACATAGAAGGGCTAGTATCCAGGAAGGGAGAGTAATAGGCCAGGTATCTCTTGTCTGAGAACCAGCTTCATTCACCAGTTTGCCATTCACAGTAAATTCTCAAGGTCCTTCTTGGAAATTAGGGCTTGTGATCTTTATCAAGGAAGGGAATACTCACACTGACAATTATAGATCCTTTAAGAAAAATAAGACAAATACAAAGGACTCTTTTAAGTGTTTGAATGTTTTTTAAAAGAACTATCAAGAGACCAACTACAGCTAGAATCCATTACCTTTTCTTTTACAGTTGAGGTTAATGTAACTCTTGAGCCTGGAAGTTCTCTGCCATTCAAAGTTTCAGAAATGCACACTGTTTAAATGATGAAGGTTTCTTCTCCCTAGCAACATATCCCTATTGGCTGGATCTATATTATTTTGAAACATTCAGTACAATTATATGATAATTTATTAAAGACCTTTGTGTAAGAAGTCACCAAATTAGGTGGTCCTAGATGAAGTAAAACAAAACAAATAGGAGAGACAGAGAAAGAGAGAGAGACAGAGATAGAGGGAGAGAGGAAGAGAGAAAGGGAGAGGGAGAGAGACAGAGAGACAAAGAGAGACAGAGAGACAGAGACAGAGAGACAGTGAGAGAGACAGAAGGAGAGAGACAGGGGAGGGAGGGAGGGAGGGAAAGAAGAGAGAGAAGGAGAGAGGGAGAGTGAGAGCGAGAGCGAGAGCAATTAAACAAACCAAACCAGACAAAAACAGTTCCTATCCTCAAAGAACTTACAATCTATTAAATTATAGGGAGAGATGGATAGCTCTCCTTGTCTCCCATAGTCTGATCTATCAACTTTTCTGTCTTGAAAGCTGAACATGTAAAGACAGATATCCACAAAAGGTTTTTGACCCATTGCTAAATATACTGGCAGTGTTTCCAGTACCAAGGGGATCTGAAAGATTCTTTTCAGGCACCTCACAACCACAAATGCTGAGCTTCTTAATACACTATTATCCTTTCAGCCATCAATAACTTGAGATTACTTGTGCCCATGCATGACTTAGCTTCAGCAACAGTAATACACTTAGTTGAGCTAAGGAATAGAAGATATAAAGAAAAAAAATCTCTCACTCTCTCTTTCTCTCTCTCTCATCCTTCCTTTTTCCCTTTCACTTCTTAACCTCTCCCTTTCTTTCTCCTTCTTTTCCTCCCTACTCTCTCTTTCGTTTCCTTTTCTGCCTCTCAATCTTTTCCTCCTCTCCCTCTCTCTCCCCTCTCTTCTACCCTGCCTCTCTCTCCCATTTTCTTCTCTCTTCTCCTCTTCCTCCCTATTTTACTTCCTTTTCCTTTCTCCCCTTTCTTCTCTCAATCTTTTCCTCCCCATCTCGTTTCTCTTTTTCTGTCTCTGTGTGTCACTGTTTGTCTGTCTTCTCTTTCTCTCTGTCTCTGTCACCATCCTCTTAAGTCACACAGGTTCAGTTATCCTCAACTCTTCACCCTCTCACACCCACATGAAATTATTTGACAATCTTGAAAGTGTCTATAGCCATAACATGTCTCACATATGTCTCCTACTTAAGTGGCCACCACCCTAGTATAGGGGCTCATCACCTCCTTCCTGTACTTTTTACTTCTCAGTTTTCATATTAGGTCTGATCACATCATTCTGAAGCTCAAGAAGGTTCAGTGAGGCCCTATTTTTTCTTGGAGAAAATATAAATGTCTCTGTTCAGCATTTAAAGAGCTTCATAATCTTACTCCAACCTGTCTTTCTAAACTGATTTAAAATTACTCTTTTCTCATGGAGTACATTCCAGCCTAATTGGCCTACTTGCTCCCTATATGGGCCATTTTATCTCATGCCTCCATGCCTTCAGGAGGTCCCTCATTCTATCTTTACCTATTTCACTTGGAATCTTCATCTTCTTTCACAACTCATCTTTTTTTCCCCCTTTTTGGAGGGGGGAAGGCAGGGCATTTGAGGTTAAGTGACTTGCCTAAGATCACATGGCTAGTAAGTGTTAAGTGTCTGAGGCTGGATTTAAACTCAGGTCCTCCTGACTCCAGGGCTGGTGCTCTATTCACTGTGCCACCTAGCTGCCCTAAGACTCATCTTAACTGCAGTTGCTACAAAAGGTTTTTCCCAGTTGATTAGTGTTTAGTGCTTTACCCCAATTCTGTCACCCAAATTATCTTACGTTTATTCCATTTCTGTTTTGTATTTACTTATATGTGTAGATGTGTTTTCCTCCTACATAGAATATAAGCTTCTTTATTTCAGGGATTGTTTCCATTTTAATTTTTGCACCCCAATACCTAGCAGTAGTTCCATGTATACTGTGGTGCTTAAAGCCTTGAATTGAATTAAATAAATATCTAACATTCTACAATTTACTCTCTTCACTATGCTTGGAATATCCTCAACCTCTCTTGTATTTCTAACCAATCTTCTTCACTGTCCTCTCCTCTCCCTCCCTTCCTACACACTTTTGGATCCAGTGACACTGACCTTGCTGTTCCTCAAACAAGACACTCTATTCCCAACTCCGTGCATTTTCACTGGCTATTCCCCATGTCTGGAATGTTCTCCCTCCTTATCTCTGTCTCCTGGCTTCCTTCAAGTACCAATTAAAATCTCACTTTCTACAGGAAGCCTTCTCCAACCTTTCTTAATTCCAATACTTTCTCCTTGTTAATTATTTCTGATTTATTCTATATATAGCTTGCTTTGTATATAGGTGGTGAATTGGATAGTGTGCCAGGCCTGGAGTCAGGAAGACCTGAGTTCAAATCCAGCCATAGCCACTTACTAGCTGGGTAAATCACTTAACCTGTTTGCCTTAGTTTCCTTATCTGTGAAATGAGCTGGAGAAGGAAATGGCAAACCACTCCAGTATTTTTGCCAAGAAAATCCCAGATGGGGTCACAAAGATTCAGACAGTACTGAAAATGACTGAACAACAATAACACTGTCTCCTCCATTAGATTGTAAGATCCTTGACGGCAAAGATTATATTTTGCTTCTTTTCGTATCCCCAATGACCAACATGGGGTACATAGTAGGTACTCAATAAATGTTTATTGATTGATTGAAACCGTGACCCCTATTTAGTAATAGACTCCCCTCTCAGACCTCACACTTCTTGTCATTGTCTTCTAATGTGTTTGTTATAGAAGATTATACATTATATTTATTTGGGAATATATTCTATCACTCAACCGGACTATAAGCTCCATGAGTCCACTCAGGGATCATACCTTATCTCCTACCAACTTCTCAGAGATGCGAACAAAATATTTGTAGACCATGCACTATATTCCCTGTTCTGATTATTGTCACTACACTAGTATTGTCGATATATTAACTTTCCTCAGCATAGAGAATAATATTCTGTATATAACAAATCCCTCATATATATTTGTTAAACTAAACTTGATCATTTTGCTATTTTAGGGTACCCTAATGACAATCCTCATTCTACATTCACATACATGCTCATACACAAATAAATTTTAGCAATTAGCTCTAAAAAAGTACATATACAAACATACTTTTAAGTTTAATCTGCATTATTACCATTTTATTTTTTACTTTCTTAAATCTACATAATCCACAAAACAAAAATCAAACCCTAATTTCTAATATTTCCTCATTTCCAAGGTGTAAATACTCATAAAATAAATTTAACAATTGTCTCTCCTGAACCCCTGCTCTAAGACGTTTTGTCTCTTCTCCAGAGTCAACTGCATTTAAGGAGTAACCAATAGTTTCATTTAAAAATGTTGATCAAGTGTTTGTAGGTCCTTCATACTGAAAACAAAAGCAAACAAAAGAAACAACCTGAAATATACCTTGTTAGACTTTCCCAAAGTTGCCCCTGGATATCTCATATCTCTCATCATTCAGAGGAGTTTGCATATCAGGCTATTTAGGCTGATGGCCAGAATATGGCTGAATTTCAGGCACTGAGAATGCATACTTGTACTTAGCCCCCTCCATCAGCTTCCTTAGGGGAGCTGTGCATTTTCCTTGCCATAATGAAGCCTATAAATAAGAAAAATGATGTGGCTGCGTATGGATAGGTACCTGTATTACAGTAACTTTTCATCAGAATTAGAGTAGTTAGAGACTACTATATTTTAGCAGTGGCTGGGAACATGGCTACAGCAAGGAGCCAGCTGTCAGGACTTCTATTAGAGGTGCCATTTTTCAGGGGTTTATAACTCTGCAGGAGAGATTCACTTAGGGCAAAAACTTGGTTTACAAGGTCCACACTTAGAAAGCAATTTAAAAAGAAAAAAATAAAATAAAAGATTTGAACAGAGTATATAGGGAGCAACATCCAAGGTCTCAACCCAGAGGGAAATTATTATGGACTCCTGTACTTTCCCCCTGTCCAACTCTGGTACTTCAATTGGGAGGCAAGGACGGATAGGGATAGAAAGGCAGCAGCTGCTGCCAATAGCCCTGTTGAGGGTACATATGAGCCTCTCTCACACATCAGGGCTTCCTGCAATCAGTACATAAAAGCAAGTTAAGATCAGGCCCTTTTTCACTGGTATTTAAAAGCTAGCTCATAAAAAATGTTTCAAAGCTGGTTGTCCTTGAAAAGAAAAGTGACTAAGAAATCTTCTACCTGGTGGGTGAAAAAAAAATCTCATTTATGGTGATGGGGTTATAGCAGTAGTATAGTGGTTCATAGGACGAAATATCAAAGTGAAGGAGCCCACAATGGTACAGAAACCAGTCTGATTCTGGGTGTAGTTGCACTGGGAGAGAAAACAATTTGGCCTCACACAGCCTGACTCTTCTTGTTGCAAGAGTTGAGGGAGGGGTGGTAGGGAATAGGAGAAGGACACCATGTGATGGGACCCTGGGTGGTGCACCTTATAGGGGCAATGACTAGTGGAGGACCATGAGACGTAGTGGCAAGGCCACAGTCAACCTATTTGGAACAAGCATCTACTTCCCCCCAAGAGAGGAAGCAAAACACACTTAACTTCCAGCACCAGATGTTGGACATCCATTTAAATAACAGCTCTATTCTTGAGGAAATGATGGAGTAAAAGAGACAGCAGGGACTTCTATCTTGGTGGAACAATGCTGCCTTGGGGGTCAGTTGTTTCCCTTAGATGTCTGTATTTTTGTTTCTTAATGTTCTGCATGCCCCAGGGGAAGCTTAAGAGGGCAAATGGAACAAGTAGGGAGGGGGAAAAGACTTACCTGTTTGCCCCATCATGCAATTCTTTAAGATTCCCCAGGTCTTCGTAACAGCAAAGGGAAATGTTTAAGCAGTGATGAATCTGTATGGCAAAATCACCAACACCTGCTGTTTTTAAGTCATGCTTGGTGATCACGCCATAGGTAGTAAAGTCTGAAATGTTACCAATGATGCCTTATTCACTAAATCTAGTGGTCTCTTCTCTTTCTACTTCTTTGTCAACTATTGTCAACCACCCAATCTTCTTGACTTTAGAAGACTCTGCCCTATCTTTATTCTACCATCACCTGTCTGACCATTATACCTCTGCTTCCTCTGTTGGTTCATCATGTTATCTCTAACTCCTTAAGTGTAGATGCCAATTAAAGTTTTATCCTTGCTCTATCCTTTCCTTTCTTTTCCTCTCCTCTCCCCTGCTATCCCCTCACCTCCTTTCTTCTCCTCTCCTCTCTCCATTTCTCCCTTCTTCTTCATACCTCTCCTTTCTTCTCCTCTCCTCTCCTCTCTTCTTTTCTCTCCCTACATAATTTCATCTGATCCCATAGTTTAAATTTTGACCTCTACATTGATGCTCCTTAAATCTATATTGATTGATATATGCCTATAATTTCTTTCCTGACTCCAGTCACATACATTCACCTTTCTGCTGGACACTTCCACCAGGATCTCCTATCAACATTACAAATCCACCTTGCCCAAAACTAAATTCATTAGCTTCTTTCCTAGATATTGGAGGCTACCTAAATTCCCAGTTCTCCTAGGTCTGCAACCTTGGAGTCTTTTTTTTACCATTATCTTTCTCTCATCCTCCAGATCTTATCAGGTGCAAAATCTTGCTGAATCTACCTACTTAACATAAGAGGTAGGAGCACTAGACAACTTTTGGACTTCCTGTCAACTCTGAGATTTTATGATTCTATGAAGGAATGAGTACATGAAGTAGTGAATGAAAACTAAAATTATAGTGCTTTTGATATTGTGAAGGATTCTCTATATTATTTTTATGCCAGGTTCAATACTTTGCTACATTTAATTTATTAGACATTTAAAAATATTATATATAACATATTTTATATATTAAACACTATTTAAACAATATGCATTATTCAAGATTATTAAAGCCAGAAGTTACCTTTGAGGCTAAATTATTCTCTTCCTTGTACAGATAAAAAAAAAAAAAAACCAAGACCAAGAAAGCAAAACTGATTTACTCAAGGTAATAATAAATTAGAGGCAGAGACAAAGTAAAAAAAAAAATGCTAATGACTCACATAACTGCCCTATGAAGTAGGGAGTGCCAATTTTATTATCCCTATGTCACAAATGAAGCAACTGAGGTAAAGAAAGCTTAATGATATTGCTCCACATTGTATAGATAATGAGTTTCAGAGCAAGGCCTTCAATCCAGGATTCCTATCTCCCAGGAAAGTATTCATTCCATTATCCCATGTCACAGTTGATGTAGCACTTTATGGACAATGTGGTCAATGTGGACAGTGAGGTCTAGAGATGGGAAGAAGCTTCTCCATGATTACACAGTTTGTGGCAGAACCTGGGGCAGAATCTAAGACTCAGCTTCTAGGCCAGTTCTTTTCCCATCATTGTATTATAAGGATGGGGGCTCATGCAAGCTTATCAATTGAATCAATCAGATTCATGAATTACATATAACTAGTACCTAGACATCTCTTTTAAATTAATGAACAATCCTAGGCATTTCAACTAAGTATGACAAGAAATATTTTTGGATTGGCTCGGGAAACTTGGTTATGTCCTCATATTTTTCCATAAAATTACAATCTAATTCTGAGCCCAGATTCAGGAGTATGGCAGCCCAGAGGAGAGAACGGTTTCAATCAAGTTCTTGAAAGGAAATAATTTGGAGAGAAAATAACTTCTATCCCTTGTGTCTCCTGACCAGAATATGACCTTGTGAACTGGGGAAGGTGGAGGTATTTGCACTTCTCATCATTGTCCTGTGTACCTCATGGTTGGCACCAGCTTCTGCATCAGGAACAGGGACAGATTAGATGCACTAAAGAAAGACAGCTTCAGGACGCTGCAAGGATGAAGGTAGAAAACTACAAACTCCCGTAGGGAAACATTTTGAGGACTCCAGCCAAGGGACTTCGATGAGTCGAGTTGTTCTATTTGCTGCATCTGTTCTTTAGTTGTGCCCCTTTCCCCCTGGATTCTGTGTGTAATTATGGGAAAAGCTGTCCTAGACGTGGAGTTTTGTTTTTATTTTTGGAGGGGGGAGAAGAATATTTCTTATCAACCTTACACTATGCTTTTAGTTTCTAAAAGTTTATTAAGTCTGGCTGGATAGTTGATTTCAATCGATTATCATGGGAAAAAGTAAACCAGCAGGGCACATTGAGTTCTTGTAATTCCGCAATCACTCTAGGTTACCTCTTTTACCTGGAGGGTGACAAGTAGCTGGCCAAGCTCTGGGAACCAAGCTAGCTAGTGCAAATGTTGGGTGATAACTGCAGAGACTGTGGAACATTATTTATTGTGATACAGCATTAATGATAACTTTAACATCACTTAAACTGGAATAGCCAACACCTGGGATTTGTGGCGAGTCTTTTCCCACAGAACTCAGTCACCTGCTGAGAAGCAGTGCTTCAAAGGAAGCTGCAAACGAATCATTCTTCCAAGTTTATAGTTACAAAAAGCTCACGTTCTTAGAGCACTTAATGGTTTATAAAGCATTTCCCTTATGAAATCTCTGTGAGATAGGTAGGGTCAGTATGATTATTCCCATTTCACCAAGAGTGAACTCTCAACCTCAAAGTAGTGAAGAGTGTTGTTCACAGCCAAGCAGCTATTAAGTTTCAATGCCCAGATTTAAACCCAGGAGTTTTTGACACCAAATTCAATACTCTAGTGACCCTCTTCTGGATGCTTACAAGCTTCTCAAAGTCCTTCTTAAAATATAGTGCCCAGAAATAAATACAGTAATACAGTTTTCCAGATGTGGCATGATTGAGGAAGAGTACAGCAGGACTATCATCTCCATCATTTTCTGGACATACTTCCATCCTTAAATGCAGCCCAACAATACATCGGTTTGTTTTTGTTTTTGTCTTCCATATTGTAGTGTGGTTTGACATTGAACTTCCACTCCTATAAAATACTTATATTTTTGTCATAGGAACTTTTCTTGTTTACACTCTCATATCTTGCATGTGTAGAGTTTTTTTCTTTCAAATGCTATATTTTTATTTATTCTATTTCAGTTTATTAGATTCATCCTATCCTTCTAGCCTATTGAGATAACTTTGTAAGTTGACTCTATCCTTCACCTTCTTAATTATATCTCCTAGTTTTTGTTTTTTAATTATCTGAAAATCTGACAAGCCTGATACATATGTATTTATTTCAATTCACTGGTAAAAATTTAAATGACACAGGGTCAAGCACGGGCTCTCAGAATCCAATAGAACACTCTCTAGTTAGTATTTCTAACCCTAACCCTAACCCTAAAAAAAGGACTCCAAGTCACTGTGAAACAAAGATGTCTTCCCACATCCTGCCAATGTGGGGCCAGCTACAAGTATCTACAATTTTTTTTTGAGGAGGTTGGGAAGTAGTCACTAGGTGTCTATATGTTTATTAGTGACTTGGAACGCCAAGCTGTAAACACTATGGTGTGGAAGAAGATTCAGTGGTCATGCTCCAAGTGTGTTCTGGGAGTTTACTCAAGTCTAGTTGGGGAGGAAGTGAATCAGGGCAAGCAAGTGTGAGGATAAGCTTGGTAGCCCTGGCAGTACATTTGGGATTTGGCCTTAGACAGAGGGAGCAACCTAAAGTACTAAAATATTCCAAATCAGTTTGATTGATTGTTTTATTTTTGATTGCCTGGTCTTAAAAAAGTGATGGAGAACATGTTGATTATATAGATTGTACTTAAAGGTGTATCTTAGGTAATTCCCTTTCCCCACGAAAGTTGGTTGTTAAATATTTAGCAGCACACCCCTGCATCTAGCATACATCTTTCCATTTTTGTTCGCAAGATGATGAAGTCAAGGAAAATCGATTTGGGGGCATTTTCCTGGTCTACCAGTGTAATAATAGTCAGTTTGACAGGATCCATTATTGATAAAGTCATATTGGATCTTGATCGTCATTGTTTTTGGTTTTTTAGAAGTTCACAATACCACTTTAATAATGTTATTTCACTACTTTCTTTGATCACACATGATCTATTATTTAATCAAAGTGGTTATTCTCAATTCCAGTGCAGATTGTGACTAATTCACTCCTTATTTTATATTAGGATATTCTCTATCCTCCACAAAGGTCACTGTAATCTCCTGTATGTATATTTTATTTAAAAAATAATACATTGGTGCCAGATGTAGGCTGTACCAACTTGCTTTTGCCATTTGGTTCATTGAATTAATTATATCCCTAATACTGTTTTTTATACACAGGCCAACGTTAGAAATTGGATTTATCCATTATGGAGTCGTTGAGAAATGTGAAAGATGCTGATACAGAATCAAGACAACTTGTGAGATAAATAGAAAATTATTAGTGGTCATGATTGTCTGGAGAGTGAGGTAGAGGTGAGGTACAGTTATTTCTGTTGTGCTGTAATAGCAGGTTAATGGTACTTTGTGATTCTCAAAGGTTTAGTGAGGGTTCTTTTGAGATTAAAAAAAAAGTTAATGAGCTTTGAGGTTTGGATCATATTAGTCAGGGAGATTGCTCCCAGACAATACAAGGCCAATATATATGACACTTCATGTGTTTAGAACATTTTACTATTTACAAAACACTTTCAATAACCCTGTGAAATAGATAGTTCAAGCATCATTATCCTGATTTTCTAGATGAAAAAACTGAGAATCAATGAGTTTAAGTGAATTGCCCAAATCTGCATCACTTAAAAGGGGAAGATCTGGGACTAGAACGCAATTTCCTCCCTCCTAATTTAAATCATTTTCTACCACCCTGTAGTTTTTGAATATGTCCCCCCACTTCCTTAAACCCATCAGGAACCAACTTTTCCCTTGAAATAACACAATCTCAGACTATTAGAGTCAGAAGAGAACACAATGGTCTATTAGTCCTAAACCACACTGAAAATGAATCCCCAACACGATGTTTGAGAAAAGTTGTCATCCTGTCTCTGTTCGAAGATTTCCACTGAGTGGAACCCAGTAGCTCCCTAGACATTCAATGAATGAATCAATAAACATTTATTAAGTGCCTGTTATATGCTGAGCACTATTTTGAATGTTGGCATATGAAAAGAGGCAAAAGATAGTTCCTACTCTCAAGGAGTTTACCCTCTGATTGTTAAGAAATTTATTCCTTACTTCAAGCCTAAATTTTTGCAGCTTCTACCCACTGTTCTAGATTCAGTCCTTTGGGGCCAAACAGATTCTGTCTAATCCTTCTTCCACATGACAGCCCTGAAACTACATGAAAATAGCTTTTGTGTATCAATTAGTAGATCAATAACCACTTATTTAGCACTAATTATATAGGAGGTCCATTTTGGACAGTAGAGATACAGAGAAAAATGATAAGTCCCCTATTCTCAAAAAGCTTAAAAACCAAACAGAAGTGTTTATATTTGAACCTAGAGGCAATAGGAAGCCAATGGAATTTATTGAGTAGAGGAATAATATGGTCAGGCCTGGACAAAAGGAGAATCACTTTGGCAGCCATTGGGTTTCTACCTAGTTGGAAATAGATTGGAGTGGAGGGGAGACTTGAAGCAGGGAGACCACCCACAAGAACAGTATGAGAAGCATTTCATACTTTATTATTCCACGCTAAAAGAAGTCTTTCATCAAATTACACAGCTTCTTAACTTATTCACTGTGTAATTTAACCTCTACTTATCTCATTTTCCTCATATGCAAAATGGTTTAATATGAATCCTTACTTCCCTGGGTTGTTGTGAGAATCTAATGAGGTAATATTTGTAAAGTGCAAACCTTAAAGTGTTTCCTAATAACAATAGTTAGCATTTATAAAGCTTTTTAAGGTTTGCAACTTTACAAATTATTATCTCATTTAATTCTTGCAATAATCCAGGCAGTTGGAGATTATTATTAACCCTGTTTCACAGATGAAAAAACAGATGCAGGAAGAAGTCAAGTGACTTGTCCAAAGTTACACAACTAGGAATTTTTTGAGGTCAGATTTGAACTCAGGTGCTCCTGATTTTGGGACCAGTTCTGTAGCTACTGAACTACCTAGCTGCTACAGAAATGCCATATTATTATTACTGTTGTTATTGATATTATTTTTACTATGTATCATAGACTTCTTTGGGAGTCTGAGAAAACCTGTGAATCTCTTCTCAGAATAATACGTCAAGATGCATAAAATAAAATTCAAAGGCTCACAAAGGAAATGTTAAGTTGAAATACAGTTATCTATCTCTATCTCTACATCGCTATTTTTATCTCTATCTCTCTATCGCTATCTCTCTATCTCTATCTCTCCATTTCTATCTCTATCTCTCTATCTCTATCTCTGTCTCTATCTCTATCTCTCTATCTTTATCTCTATCTGTATCTTTATCTTTCTATCTCTCTCTCTATCTCTGTCTCTGTCTCTATCTCTATCTCTCTCTATTTCTATCTCTATCTCTATATTTTAAAGTTCACACATCCCAGTTTAAGAAAAGGAAATAGAACAGTATAGTTGAAAGAACACTGCTTTTGGATTCAAAGAACCTTCATTCAAATATAACCTAATCACCTGTGCAACTCTAGGCAAATCATTTTATCACTCTGTATCTTATTTCTCATTTATAAAATGTAGTTGATTAGAATTGTTTTCCCTGACCCACAGGACTGCTATGAGGAAAGAGTTTTGTAGATCTTAAGTTGTGATATGAATCTAGTTGTTATTATTAACATAGAATCTCAGAATTCAAAGTCATTTCTGAAGTCATATGGGCCTCCAAACCATATCCAGATGTGTGATTACCCTCTGCCTACAACATTTCTGAGAAAGCGCACCCAACCTCTGTTCAAACATCTCTTGAAGTGGGCAATCAGTTGTCTCCTGAGCAAGCCTTTCCTACATTTGGATAGCTCTAATTGTTAAGAAATGTTTTCCTCACATCAACTTTAAATCAGCTTCCCAGTTCTTGTCCTCTGGGGCCAAAGTAGAACGAGTCTAATCCCTCATTGTTTCTTACGTTCAGAGATGAAAGAAACCACAGAATGAAAGGGCTGAAATGAGTTTTATTTTCCTATTTCTGTGACTCATGAATGGGATAATGTTATCAGCTGAGATAATAACACCTTTAAATGGCTTGGAATTTATTTGGTTCACAAAATCCATGAGAAGATTGACAGCATCTTAAACAGTGGCAGTCAGGGAGGCACTGGCATATTGACAGCAGTGATTTTGTGAGTAATGAAGGAGGTTATATGATTAAGTTTCCTGAAGCATACAGTGCCCACCATGTACACTTACTGTATATTGCCACCCTTCTGCGTGGTGGAATGGCTCCACTGCTTTTCAGTCCAGGATCAATAGGATTAGGGGATTTGCACTGAAAGCTGGCCTGTGGCTTCTTGTTAAACGGGTAGGGTGCTTGCTTGCGAGTTCTCTGCTGGCTTTTTTGCACCAGTCCCTGTATTAATCGCATAAAAAGCCATCCCTTGGTTCTATTTTTTGACTGTTATTTTTTTCTCACTCACACCTTTTTAAGCTCAGTTTTGGAATTTATAAAAAGCTTGGATGGATGAACAAGTTCTTGCTTGGGGCAGTATCCCAGGTGGATATTTCCAGAGGACAGGTTTTGAGGGTGTTGGGAAATTTGCTGTTTAGCTATTTCAGTAGAACAGAGGGAGAGATCATACTCATTTATACATGAGCAAAACTAAAGGTCAGTTTCCCTTCCCTCTAGAGTCCATGTATCCTGGAAACATGAGGCTAGGCCTTTGCCACATCAATTTCTTCAGTTATAAAATGAGTGGCCTCAAAAATAGACTTTGAAGGTCCCTTTTCATTTTCAAATTTTCTAGGTCCTAGTTCTAATATCCTATGTTCTAAGGTCCCTCCTGGCTCTGGCATTTTAGGTTCTAAAATACTTTCCAGACATGGTATTCCATTTGTAAAGATAGATTATATTCTAGGTCTCTTCTAGAGGTACCAACCTCTGTTGTGAGGCTAGCTAACTGGTTAGCTAGCTAGAGCATCAGTTAACTACTTATGTGACAGACACTAAACTAAGAACACAATTACAAGCATGCTAGACAGTCTCTGGCCTTGAGGACCTTTCACTCTATGAGGGAACTAGCAAGGGGTAGCAGGAATGGTGGGATGACTGGAGAAGACCAGAGTGCTATGGAGGTTTGGAACAGAGTAAGATTAGGCCAAAATTGGCCTATCAAAGTCCTGGGAGATTCCAGACACAGAGTCCAATTTTCAGCTGGAATGGGAGTAGACGTGATGATTTGAAGTTTCTGCTTTGTAGTATTATTCATTCTAAAGTGTCCTGTGATCAGTCTGCCACTTAATTCTGGAATTGCTTCAGTACTTGTGTTCAACATTGAGTTAATATTTGGCTCACACCCCCATCTAGTGCATTCTCTGCCAACAGAACAGACAGGAGCTGTAGTTCAAATAGGCAAAGTAATTATTTGGGACAGAATATCAAAACAAAAGTGAGGGAGAAATCAAGTAATGGAATCATTCTAATTCCCTACACACATGGGTACAATTGCCTGCATACTTGCACACTGGCTTGGAAGGGTATGTTATGATAGAAACTTGAATTTCAAGTTGGGGAAGGTTTATGCCTCTGACCTGCAAGCCTTGCTTTGAGACTGAAACACTTCTTCTTGCCTGAGACTGTATGGACTTACCTTTCAAGCTCTTTGGAAGGGGCCAGGGCCTCCACAACCTCTCAGATCCATCATATATTTGCTTCTGTCTGGGAAGAATAAAACAAGGCCAGAAGCTTGCAACTTCATTGTTCTGTCCTTTGCCATTGATGCCACATACTAAAATTATGCTACCGCTGGTATTCTCCATCCTTCCCTTTGGCTGTTTTCAGACTTCTTCCTTGCAATCCATTTAGGAGCTGTCTTGTTCCTTCTTCCTCCTGCTGCTGCAGCCTTTGGCAAGTATCCTTTTTCTAAAGTAAACCCAGCAGAGCCAGGTGCCTTGGGCTAATCAACACATCTTCACCTCTGCCCAAACATATCCCCAGAGTCTCTCTCTAGCTGGTGTACAAAAAGGGCTCTTCAGGCAATCTCAAATTTTTTTTATCAGAAAGTCCCCCATCTTTTAGAAAAAATTAGTGATTCCTAACTCTATTGACCTTTTCCCCACTCACATGGCAGCATGTTTTCCCCTATTCTCTCTCTTTTTTTTTTTTTTGCTTTTTTTGGAGGGAGGAGAGCAGGGCAGTTGGGGTTAAGTGATTTGCCTAAGGTCACAGGGCTAGTAAGTATTAAGTATCTGAGACCGGAGTTGAACTCAGGTCCTCCTGACTCCAGGACTGGTGCTCTATTCACTGCGCCACGTAGCCACCCCCCTAGCCATTCCCTTTCTAGTCAACACCTCCTACTGATTCTCTCTGAAGTTGGAAATAAACATTTGTACCCATTTCCAAATGTCTTTTCAACTTTGATCATTTCCCTAGTCTCCAGCTCAGCCTTTGGAATGACCTTTTAGTTCTGTGAAACCCTCCACTAAGAATTAGAAACACTAGAGGGGAAGGGATCAAGGGAGATAATCACACTTTTACTACCTACATTATAGTATTATGAAAATTAAAATGAGACCATTTATGTAAAGTTCTTAGTAATTAGAGATGACCATAGGAATATGAACTAGATACTGTTATTATTGTGGGGGGACATCACAAAGTTGCTCATTTCCAGGTTTAGAGAAATAGAGAATACAATCCTATTATAAAACAAGTCAATAACTGATATTGCTGCCCCCCTGGCAAGGTTTCCCTGTCCCCACTTTGTTTCTGTATTCTGTTATTATCTGTTCCAAGTTCTCTTCAAATA
>CM053585.1:55956437-55982424 GCA_028646515.1 Pseudochirops corinnae
CCCTGATTTCAATCCCTATCTGAACAGAAAACCTCTCTATAACATCTCTGAGAAGAGTTTTATCTATCTCTTCTTTGAACTCAGCTATAGGAAAAGCCGCTACCTTCTAAGGGAAACCATTACAACTTTTTAGTATCTCTAATATTAGAAAATTTGCCTTTCTGTTTTTCAGAAACTTGCTTCTCTAAATTCCATCCAATTCTCCTAGCTCTGCACTCTTAATCTAAATCCCCTTTTATGCAACAGCCCATCAAATATTTAAAGATCACTTTTATGTCCCCGCTTTAAGAGATAGTGTTGGACTGCAATATGGAGACCTGGGTTCGAGTTTAAGTTCACTAAACTCACTAACTCGCATTATTTATACTCACACCTATGTTTACAATGATAGAAAATACCTGCAGCAGGATTCAAACCCATGTCTCCTGACTTCAGGCTTTCATTTTTTTTCTACTATGACAAACTAACTCTCTGTTTATAATATGCAGAGAACAATTTTAAATGTACAGGATTACATTACACGAACAGGATCCAGAACTCCAGGCCTATGATTTTATGGTTTTATATTGTATAGCATATTATTATCTATACTCTTAAGTTCTTACTCAGTTCCAGGTCACTTGAAAATCCAGATACTAAGCTTGCCATCTGGTTCAATAGAAGAAATAATGAACATAAGCAAAAGTAGTTATCAGCAGTCGCATCATAGAAAACAAATGAACAAAAAACACATTTATTAAGTGTTTATTATATGCCAGACACTGTGCTAAGTGCTGGAAAATGAAAGGAAAGACAAAAATACTGTTAAGATTGACTACATAGGGAAAATGCCTTTTGGCCTTATTTTCTTCTGTATGCTATAATACAGTAAAGTACGGTTGGTTGCTTGGTTGTTGTCCTTTATTCTCAAAGAGGACCAAAATGACATCACTATGTTAGAGTCACATTACAGTGTGTTTGACAATAGCTGATCAGACCAATACAAGCTCAGGATGCTCTGCCATAGGTCAGGCACAAATAGTCCACGTGAACATTTGGAATAGATTCTATAAAACTGCACATCTCACATTCCTTTTGAGTTATTTCGATTCTGCTTTGCTCACAGAAGACAGCACCTTCTCTGCTGAAGGAACACCATGCTGAGCAGTCCTGTGCCTGTGTGTCCCATGTCACACAATCAGTACCAGAGTTCTTAAGAGAGACCTCGAGAGTGTCCTTGTATCGCTTTTTCGAAGTACTATATGAGCGCTTGCTCTGTGTGAGTTCTTCATAAAATAGTCTTTTTGGCCAGTGTATATTTGGCATTCACACAACTTGGTCAGCCCATCAGAGTTGTACTTCTGCAGTAGAGTTTAAATGCTTGGCAGTTTTGCTCAAGAAAGGACCTCAGTGTCTAGTATCTTATCTTGCCAGAATCTTCCTAAGACAACTCAAATGGAAGTGATTCAGTTTCCTGGCATGGTGCTGGTAGACTGTCCAGGTTTCACAGGCATACAATAATGAGGTCAGCACAACAGCTCTGTAATCCTTTGGTTTGATAGTCAGTCTAATACCTCTTCTCTCCCACACTTTCCTTTGGAGTCTCCCAAACACTGAGCTAGCTCTGGCAATGTCTGTGTCAACCTCATTATCAATGCATACATCCCTGGAAAGTGTATTGCCTAGGTAAGTGAACTTATCCACAGTATTCAAAACTTATCCATTTGTTGTAACTGATGGTTCCACATATGGATGGTGTAGTACTGGCTGACTGAGCACCTGTGTTTTCTTGGTATTAATTGCTAGGCCCAAACTAGCACAAGCAGCAGAGAATTGATCCATACTTTGTGCATCTCACCTTCAAGAGGCTGCACTGAGTACACAATCGCCTCAAACAAAATCATGCACCAACACTCCCTCCACTTTTGTCTTGGCTTGTAACTTTTTCAAGTTGAAGAATTTACCATCTGTGTGATAGCTGACCTTGATTTACCTTGGGTTCCTCCTCATTGAATGCATTTGACAACAATGACTGAAAACTTCATGCTAAAAAGCATGGGTGTAGGGGTAGCTAGGTGGCACAGTGAATAAAGCACCAGCCCCTGTAGTCAAGAGGACCTGAGTTCAAATCTGGATTCAGACACTTAACATTTACTAGCCGTGTGACCTTGGGCAAGTCACTTAACTGCAATTGCCCTACCTTCCCCCCTCCAAAATAAAAAAAAATTAATAATAAAAATTTAAAAATAAATAAATAAAAAGCATGGGAGCAAGCACACAGCCTTGTTTCATTCCACTGGTGCCTACAAAAGTGCAAAAATGTTGTCCATTATCCAAAAACCAGGCAAGCATGCTGCTGTGAAATGGACATACAGTACTGATGAATTTCTCTTGGGCAACCAGATTTTGACATAATTTTCCCTAAGCCCTCATGACTGACAGTATCAAAAGTCTTGATCAGATCTACAAACATAGTGTACATAATTCTATTTTGTTCCCGGCATTTCTCTTGGAGTTGTTGAGGCAGCAAACACCATATCAATTGCTCCTTGGCCCTTTCTGAAGCCACACTGGCTCTCAGGTAGATGACTGTCTTCCAGCTGAAGGATCAGTTTATTAAGAAGCACTCTGGCAAGAATCTTGCCAGCAATAACAAAGAGAGAGACCATTCTGTGATTGTCACAGGACAATTTCCTTTACTTTATAGAGAAGGACAATTAGGGCATCCTTGAACTGCTGGGAGTTAACCTCCTCTTGCCATATAACACAGAAAATTTCAGTCAGTTTTGTATAGGGAATGGACCCCCTCACCTTTTAAATCTCAGCTGGATTAGAATCACACCAGGTGATTTGTCATATGGAAGGAGCCTAATGGAATTCAAAACTTTTTCTCCAGTTGGAACTTCAGCTAGGGAGGGATTGACTTCAACCTGAGGTAAAAGGTCAATGACTTCAGCATTGACTGGTAACAGTCTGTTGAAAATGCTATGGACATGTTCAGCCCATCTCCCTCTAGGATCATATCCTCTACACTAATCAATGTGGCTCTGTTAGCACTGAGTAGCTGCGATGCACCATAGGTCTTTGTTCCATAAATAGCCTTTCAGGGCATCATAAAAGCACTTTGGATTGTTACTATCAGCATAAAACTGAATTTCATCTGTCTTCTTACTGAGTCAAGAGTCCTATATCTCTATAGACTTCTCTTGTAGTTTACTTTTGATGGAATTAAATGTTGTCTTCTTAGAGAAGGATGAACTATCTTGTTGGTAAACCCTGTAGAATTCTCGTTTTTTTATTAAGCAGCTTCTGAATTTCCCTATCAGTTTAGCCAAACCAGTCTTGATGTTTGCAAGTGTTCTGATACAGACGAGCACATGCAGTGCTATATACCAAATCACTGAAAACTGCCCACTCCTTTTCTGCAACATTGTTGCCAACTGTGTGTTGGCTCAACTTTCCTTCCAATATAGCAACAAACTATTCCTGCTCAGAGAAATGCTCTGTCTATTGGCATTAATTTTTCAAGTAGTCATTTTGCCTTGGGCCATTGCTTTTGTAGAATGTGAATATTTAGCTTGGAGAAGATAAGTCTGTGATAGCCCAATACTTTGCACCACACTTTGCCTTCCTCACTCTCACATCCTGTCTGTTTCTTCTCCTTACAATCACATAGTCATTTAAATGTCAATATTTGCTGAAAAGGTGCATCCATGACGTTTAGGTAAATGGAAGGCAGTGTTGGTGATGAGAAGGTCATGAGATGCACAAGTCTTCAGTAGTAAGTAATCGTTGCTGTCTGCTATTTCCAACTCCATTCCTCTCAAGGAATCCCTGCCATGTCTGGTAGCCTAAGACTATTCTAGCATTAAAGTCACCCAGAGTTATGAGCTTGTCCTCTTTTGGCACATTGATGATAAGGGTCTCCAGGTCTTCATGAAAGTTTTCTTTGACCTTGTTAGGGTTCATCATGATGGGAGGATAGGCGCTGATGATGGGGGCATGGCATTTTTCCAAAAGTGGCAATCACATTGTCATGAGCCTGTGATAGACTTTTTTTGGTAGGCATACAAGCTTGTTGAAAAGATTAGTTTTGATTGCAAAATCTATACCAGCTTCATGGTGCTCCCCTTCACTGTGGTCACTTCATAACAACATGCATCTTGCTCCAACTTTGGTAAGCTGTCCTTCATTTGCCAACCTTGTTTTACTCAGGGCTACTATTTGGATGTGATACCTCCTGAGTTCTCTTGCAACAAAGCTGTCCACCTTTCAGGTCTACTGAATTTTGTATTGTCTATTAGTGCGTACACATTCCATGTACTGATGGTGAGTGGAATCATTTTTGCAGAAACTTGTGTACATTTTTTCATATTGTGACCACAGAGTGGATCCCCACCTGCCATGGTAATCAGGCCAGGGTTGGGTGAGCAGACAGTTTTTAAGGCATCTTTTCTAGCCCCTTCTTCCCAACAGAAGGTGAGCAGTGCAGTCCTTAAAAGGCTACTTAGATACCCAGGGGGCCGCCAAATCCCGCTTCTGCTTCCAGTGAATATATACTATACTTCCCATAGTCTAAGTAACTTGTGGGCAAGGTTGTGACTACAGCTCTCAGTGTATCCACAGCTGATGCTTTTTCACTTGCCTGTTGCCACAGGACTTTGAGATAGGTAAAAATGGTAAAATAGTGATGTCTTTTGCTTCATGTATAAATTGGATTTAAGTGAGGCAGAATTGCACAAAGTTGTTGACCTCATTCTCTCCTCCAGCCTCATCACAGTCCAGTGGCAGGACAGAGTCAAGGTGACTGGTATGGCTCAAAATGCTGTGGAAGACCTTGACGTTTTTAATTTCCAACCAAGTTCTAAGCACTCCACAGTGTTTGCTTCAAATGCCTTCATGGCCATTGGAACAAATTGTTCTCATCTTTGTGTTCCACCAGGCAAAGTCTTAACATGCTTGGAGTAGACACTCCCCAACTCACCTACAGGTTTGAGACCCTTCTGCTACCTTCAATCTGGTTTAGCCCATCAGCCAAAAGAGTTACTGGGGTGTGGCTGCTACACATGGTAGGGTTTCTTAGAGCCACAGGTGGGAGTTAAGTGGATCAGGTAGATACCAGAGGTAGAAAGCTGCCCTCAAAGGACTCATCAGCCCTTCCTCACACCAGAGGTACTAGTCTGAACACACTCTACATCCTATTGACATATATATATATATATATATATATATATATGTATGTATGTATGTATGTATGTATGTATGTATGTATGTATGAATGTATAAATTAAAATCTTTGTATTCTTCAAGGTTTAATTCAAATGTCATCCTCTTTATGATTCCTTCCATTAGAAGTCACCCCCTCCTCCTTCAATTTCTCATTTCACTCTATCTACCTGTCCTATACACTAAAAATGTAGCTATAGTGAAAAAAGCTGAGGGTCTAAAGTCAGAATCTCTAGGTTCCAATTGTGTTGTTGACACTTACTAGCTAAGTAACCATGATCAAGTCGCTGGACCTTTTTGTCTCAAATTTCTAACTCATAAAAAGAAGATGATAATATTTATACTCATAGCATTTTTATTAAGCATCTTGTAAGTTGAAGAATAATATAGAAATATGAGATTAATTTCTAAAGCTATTTTTAAAATTAATGTATGCATCTATAACAGAATTTCCCCCTTTATTCTTTAAGTAAAATTGTTCTCTGTTTTGAAATCTTGTGAGCCTGAAAATTATTTTTAGGGATGGGGATCCTAGGGTACCAGCTATTAAAATTCCTACATAAATATATTCCCAGAAAAAGTTTTATCTGCTGAATGAAAACAAGGACCTTATAAACACCTGTCAGACTTCACAGAACCTCAGTGGGATGCTCTGTTCCATCCAAGGCCCCAAGAAGGGTACCCATTTTCACCAAGGAACGAAGAGGACTTGCTTCCATCATTTTCTCTGATGGCCCTTCATTTTGTGTGTTATCTCCTCCTTGCTTTCCTATCTTGTGGTAAACTCTGTTTTCCTTTACTGGGTTTTTGGTATCTGATACTTCCTAAACTTGCATTTAGACATTCAAATATGAATCTTTGTTTCCAAATTCAATGCACTTTCTATAATCCATCTTTTCCACTAAAAACTAATGGTCAATTGTTGTAGTGCCTAGACTGTTAAAGTACATTAGGTACATTGACTCTACCTCTTATAGAATCATAGATTTGGAACTAGAGGGGAACCAAGAGGTCATCTATTCTTATTCCCTTATTTTATGAGAAAACTGAGACCCAGTGAGGTTGTGACTTTCCCAAGGTCACACAGAAAGGAAATAGGAGAGTTAGGATTCAAACCCAAATCCTCTCACTCCAATTCATAATTAAAATTTATAAACTAGCTCTGAAGTCCATTCCCCAAAAGATGTTCTAATCATATTCTGAACCCTGGAGGCCCCTTTGGAATAAGGACCTATCTGAATCAGGTATCTTTCTAGGATCCAGGAATATAAATACGAAAAATAATAATCCCTTCTTTCAATGAGTGCATAGCATAAAGTACCTTCTCCTTCTCTCCAGAGGAGAAAAGGCATATGCATAAACATATGTTGAAGGCTGAAGAATTGGTCATATTTAGCCTAGAAAAGAGAAGACTCAGGGGAGAAAATGACAGCTGTGATCAAATATTTGAAGGGCTGTCATGTGAAAGTGGGATTAGACTCATTCTGCTTGGCCCCAGAGGACAGAACCAAGGAGCAATGGGTAGGAGTTGCAAAGAAGTCAATTGAGCCTTCATGTCAGGGAAAACTTCCTAAGGATCCAAGCTACCCCAAAGGAGAATGGTTTGCCTCTAGAAGTAGTAAGTTTCTCCTTACTGGACGGCTTCAAGGAGAGGCTGGTCGACTACTTGTTACATATTTTGCTGTGTCAGGGCAGTGAGGTGGTTCGAGGCCGTGAGTCCAGAAAGCCTGAGTTCAAATCTGGCTTCAGACATTTACCAGAAGTTTGACACTAGACAAGACACTTAACCTCTGCCTTAGTTTCTTTATCTGTAAAATGAGTATATAATAGTCTCTATTTCTACTTCCCAGTGGTACCATAAAGAGCAAATGAGATAAGAATTATAATGTGCTTAGAGCAATGTCTGACATATAGCAAGTATTATATAAATGCTGGTTGTTATTATTATTATTTTATCTGTGATAGGGATTCCTTTCATATTTTAAGTTCTATTAAATGACCACTTTTAACTTTTCTTCTCAACTGCCAAATTCTATGATTTTATGAAATGTGATAGTGTTGTATGTAATAATGACAAAAGAGACCTCTAAATAACTTAAACTATGTGAGGTGGGAAATGATTATTTTCATTGAGGAGGCATAGGAAAGACACATAAAGACACCTGAGCTGTGTGTTGCAGGAAGAGATTGTCCATAAATAGAGAGACATGAAAGGACTATCTCCACGTATAGGAGAATATTTGATGCCATTGATTCTCAAAGTACTATATGGGAACCCCAAGAGGTCTATAAGGTCAAACTATTTTCATAATGATATTTTAATTTTAAAAATGATAAATATCACTAGTTATAACTCACATAAACCAATGTTCATTGAGTCATCTTCAATAATTTTCAGAAGTATAAAGGGGTCCTAAGATTTAAAAAAAAACTTTGAAAATTTTTGGTCTGTACAAATGCATTTGGTAGGAGAAGTCTAGATTAGGTCTGGGAGCAGCTGATATTCCAGCTTCTCTGGAGTGTTTAGTGTTTGAAAGGAAGTAGAAAAAGAAATTTCAAAAAGGCAGATTTGAGCCAGAGTATAGAGCCCTCCTAAATGCTACGTAAGGAGTTTCTATTTTTATTCCATAGGCAATAGTGAGACAATGCTAGTCTTTGAGAGGAGAGCTATAGTGAGGACTATGAATTAAGAAAGATCACTTTAGTAGTTACATGAAGCATGGATTGGGGAGAAGAGAGGCAGGAGTCAGAAAAACAAGCTAAAAGGCTATTATCACAATTTAGGTGACACTCTCCTGGAATGACGATGGAACCAAAGCAAGAATAATAGCAAAAGAAAAGCACTGATGAATTCTTCATCACAAGTCCCCATCCATCATCATGCTCCATATCAAAACAAAAATATTATGTAAACCCCAAATTGGCACCAGCTGTAACTGAATTAAACTCAATAGTCCCCAGAGTTTACAAGAATATCCTCACTTACAATTACCTAAACAAATCTATTCACTTAAATGCTCTAAGGCCTTTAAACCAAAGCGCACATTTCTTGGGGGTCTCTTAAACTACCTTTATTGCCATGTAAATTTTATACACAGGCAATACCACTTACACACTTCTGAGACACTCCTGCCTCTTCCTTTTCTTTAGGCCCTTACACAGTCCTCTGGAAATGATGAGCAATAAAATAAGATCATACGGTTTTTTGGTTGTTATTGTTGTTTTTAGGTAGGTTCTAGAATTTTAGCTTTTTTAAAAGAAGATAGGGCCCTTTCCTCATTCCTTAAACACACACATGCACACACACACACACACACACACACACACACACACCCCTCATATAGAAAATATCTTTTACCTATTGGATTTTGAGAAATTAAACATATTTCCTCCTTTATTCAGTCCATCCACATTTATATATTTTTTGTTTTGTATTGTTTATACATTTGTATATTCTTCATGTTGGAAGCAGCTGGATGGCTCAATGGGTAGAACACTGGGCCTAGAGTCAGAAACACATGAGTTTAAATCCCCCCTCAGACACTTGTTAATTGTGTGACCCTGAGTAAGTCACCTGTCCTCTATTTGCCTTAATCTGCTAGAGAAAAAAAAATGGCAAACCACTCTAGTATCTTTGCTAAGAAAACCCTATGCACTCTATTGGTGTGCTATGGTCCACAGGGTCCCAAAGAGTCAGATACAACTGAATAACATGTTGATAGCAGTCATCCTTTCATTTTTTTCTAGTCACAAAAGTTGTGCAGTAGATAGAATGTTGGACTTGGAATTAGAGAGATCTGAGTTCAAATTCTACCCCAGATACTTACTATGTGACTCTCCTCAAGGCACTTAACTTCTATAAGATTAATTTTCCTCTTCTGTTTAAAAAAATAGTATAATAATGGCATCTAATCCAGAGGATTACTGAAAGAACTAAATGATGTAATATATATAAATTACTTTGCCAAGCTTAAAGCATTATGTAAACATAACAATGACAATAACAATGAGGATGACCACAACATCTTCAAGACATGGAGATAATGTCCAGTCCTTTTCACTGTGCCAGCGAAACAGTTCCTACCAAGTTAGAAAGACTTTGAGGACAGACCAGGTAGTGGACAAAGCTAGTGACGAGGAGAGAGGCTAAATGTCAATCCCCAGAGAGTTAACCACTATGTAAAGCTTTATTACTATTGTTGCTATGGTCGTCATCATCATCCTAGTTGTTGTTGTCATGGTGACTCATGATGTGGTTGTCATGGTGACTCATGAAAATCTATCTGCTATCCCTAGGGTCAGGGAGGGGATTAAAAGCTGGAGTAATGGAAGGGAGGTCTACAGTAATGCAATCACAGATCTTCTGAAGCGATGAAGATGGCATTCTTGGCAATTGTAAGAATAGAAGTTCCACAACAGCATTGTGGAATGATACAGAAAGGAGAAAGCTGAGATGGTTTATTCTCGTACATATTAGATAGATATTGGGATGGGTCACTCACTTTCCATGTAGAACCATAATTTAGAGTCATAGGGTTTAGATATAAAAGCAAAATTAATAATCATCTAATATCTTCTCATTATAGTTGAGGAAACTGAAACTCAGAAAGTTAAATTATTTTACTCACAGTCACAACTCTTATAAAGGTAGCATGGCGTAGTAGGCAGAATAGTAGACCCATGGTCAGATAGCAATCTTACTTCTGATACTATCTGTGTGACCCTAGACAATTCGATTAACCATTCTGAGCCTCAGCTCTCTAATGTGTAGTTACACCTCAGTCACTTAAAAAAAATCCTGACAGGACGGCTAGATGGCGCAGTGAATAGAGCACCGACCCTGGAGTCAGGAGGACCTGAGTTCAAATCCAGCCTCAAACACTTAACACTTATTAGCCATGTGACCTTGGACAAGTCATTTAACCCCAGTTGCCCTGCCTTCCCCCCTCAAAAAAAAAAACAACAAAACCCTGACTGTGTGCCAGGCACTGGTGCTAAGTGATAGGGAGAGAAAGAAAGTCAAAAGATGGTCGCCACTGTCAAGGACCCCCAAGTTTAAAGAGGGAAACAACATGCAAACAACTATAAACAAGCAAGCTATGTAGAGTGAATTCTATTTGTCCTCAAGTTTCCTACAAAAACTCATCTCTACTGACTTTCATGAGGGGACCTGACCACCTACTTTCCTAATAAAACAGAGACCATTCATTGTAAGTGTGGTCATCCTCATTATACTAGTTGTTGTTGTCATGGTGACATTGTAATTTTTTTTTTCTTCTCTCCCATCACATACCTCAAAACCACTACATATTCTCTATTTTCTCCTCTTTCACTACAGTCTCTGATGAAGAGGTGACATCTCTCCTTACAGAGGCTGAAATTTTTATTTCTGTCCTTGACCCAATCCTTTCCATGTCCTTCAGGCACACAGTCTTTTTTTTAACATCCTTTTTACCTCTCATCTTCAGTCCATCCTTCTCTACTGAGTCCTTGCTTGCTTCCTACAAACATGGAGGTCATCACCTCAGCGGATCATCCCATGCTCACAAGTCTTTGTTGCATACCCATATCTCCCCTCCATTTTGCAAATTCTGGAAAAAAGGGCTACATACTCATCTCCATTCCACATCTTCCATTTGTTTCTCAGTGCCTTGAGATCTGACTTCTAATCCCACAATTTTTCTAGAACTACTCTTTCCAAGATTACCACAGTTAATAACTACTTCTGATGACCTTTTATCAGTCCTCATTGTTCTTGACCCATTTGAAACTTATGACTCTTGGTGCTCTCGTCAGCTACTATTGTCCCACTTGCCATCAATATTTGAGTGCCTAGACTGTGAGTTCCTTAAGAGCAGGGGTTGTCTCTTCCTTTTCTTTATATGCTCATCACTTAGCACAGTAAATGGTGTAGCTTAAATAAATAAATATAGCATATAGCTTAAAAATATTTCTTGACTAACTGTGGTACCTCCAAAATCTATATCTTACTTTCATTTTTTTTTTTCTTGAGCACTATAACATCAATGCAATACTCACAGTGCCCATCGTGGCTATGAATATGTTGGTGTAGTGCTCAGTCACAAAATGTAACCAACTCTCCATGTGGAAGACAGAACCAAAACATTTATTTAAATACCAGAAAGCTGAATCCCAACACCAGAAAGCCACATTCATCATAACAACCAAGAAGCTGGTACACATAACCAATGCAGTGAGCACCAACATCCCCAAGCCTTCCCTCTGTCAGGCCTTCAAAACAAAACAGGCTACCTTAAGCAAAAATGCCTCTCTCTCACTTTTGCTAGCTGCTCTGCCTCTGCACTGCTTGCTCCTAGCTCTGCTCGCACTCTCCCCTGCTCCTTCCTGCTCTACCCTTCCTTTGCACTTTTTTAGCAAGCTCCTCCCATCATGGACTCCATGTAATTACCTTTGACCTATTAAGGGCAAGGAAGGTCTTCAAATGCTCTTTGGTCCATTAAGAGGCAGGGAAGATCTTCAAATTACCATTACCATTACAAGCACTAATACCACATTAATAATTTTAGTTAATAATTAGATATTTCCACAAAGATATCTCATATGCATCTCAGCTTCAGCATAACCAAAAGAAAATCCATTATCAATCTCCTCCCCAACCTTTCCTCCTCCAAATTTACTTCCATTGAAGGCCTTCCATTTTTCCAATCACCCAGCTCTGAAATCTCAAGATTCATACTTTATTCATTGATATTTTTCAACACCCTCCTCCACTCCAAATAATTGGTTGTTAAGTTGTATCTATCTTCCATCTGTCCACTCACAACTATCACCTATATTCACACCCACATCATCTCTCATTTAAACTATAACAATAATCTCTTAATTACTCTCCACTCTCTAACCTACCCTCTGTGCAGCTGCCAAAATAATCTTTTTATATGCACTTTTCTGATCATGTCATTCCCCTGCTCAAGAAGCCTCCATTTGTCCCCTATTGTCTATGCCTCTAGGATAAAATACTAATTCCTCAGCTTGGCATTTAATATTCTTCACCATAAGGATCCAACCTCCCTTGTTTCAAATTTTTCCTGCCCCACCCTCCACTCTTTACTTTCCAGATAAATAAACTGTCCAACTTGATATTCCCCAAAATCAGCATTCTATTTCCTCCTTTGTCCCTCTGCATAGTTTGCCCCCATTCCTAAAATTCACTTCTCCCTTATTTCTAACTACTAGATTCTCTAGCTTCATTCAAAGTTCAGCTGGATTCACCATATCCATATGGAATCTTTTCTGATCTATCTAGATTTTAGCATACTCTTCCCTCTCCAATTATCTTGTATGTACTTATTTGTGCAAATATTGTACTTCTACCCCCATAGTCCTATAGAGTACAAGTTCATAAAGGACAGAAATTATTTTTTGCTTTGCATGTGTACTCCCAGCAACTATCATGGTCTTATACCCAGCATTCACTTAATAAATGCTTCTTTAATTGAATTGAATCAAGAGTGATTATGATATTTTCCACTCTCGGCTCTGACCACTACACTATGCTACAAATTCTATAATATAACTTGGTTGTCCTGTCTGGGTTAGACAGTAATATTTTCACATATTTATAGGACATTTGCAAAGCACTTACAACTTAAGACTATGTAAATTCATACTAAATAATTCATAATGCTCACAGGAATCTGTTTTCTAACTTACTGCAACAGCCACAACACACAAGTAAGAGAAAGGCGATTAGAACAACAAGAACAAAAAGCTGGATGCTTTCAAAAACTGAAATAAATTTGGTGTATTTTAATGTTGTAGACCAACTGATGTAGCTAGAAGCTGTATTTATATTATTTAACTCACTTGGCTTCTGTCTCCATATGAGCCAAAACAAAAAATGTTTCAGAACAAAACAGTAAGAATTTGATGGCTGTAGATGATAAATGTCTTAATGGATAAACTGGTATGGCCCAACCAAAGTAGGGAAATGTACTATTAAACTGGTCTATTAATTTAGAGTAAGGGGAAACTTGATAAACAATTAATTTATAAAGAATCAAAATTGTCATTTGGCCCAATATCTCATCTGAAATGTGGTGGGTGTGGGTGTGCGTGTGGGTGTGGGTGTGGGTGTGTGAGACAGACAGACAGATAGACAGATAGGAGAGACAGAGAAAGAAACAGAGATGGAGACTAAGAGAGACAGAGAGAAAAGAGACAAAGACAGAGAGAGCAGACGGAAGAAGAGAGAAAGTTTAAAAGGATATTATAGAATTTTGAAGTTGCAAAGGAGTATATGGGTTATCTAATTCAAATGCCTCATTAGAGGTCCCAGAGACCATAAAGGTAGACGCAGCTGGTCCAAAGTCACACAGCTTAATTAGAAGCAGAGTCATGACTTGAAATCAAATCTCTGCATTTACAATCTATTTCTTGCTCTGTGCTAATGGCAATGACCTGTAGAAGCATGACATTCTTATAAATATCTTTCTTTAACCTTGAACCAGCACTTATGAGTATGATTAGGTGCAATAGTAAATAAACCCTGACTACTTCAATATATAATCCACGATACTCCTTATTGTCTAGGTCAAGGGTCTCCAAACCGACTCACTGACCAAATCCAACCTGCTGCCTGTTTTTGCATGACCTGTGAAATAAGAATGGTTTTTATGAGTTTAAACAAACACATAAGTTAAGAAACAAAGTTACAGAACCATAAAGTTCTAGAACATTCTAGTTTGAAGGGAGAAGCATGTAGATGACCCAGCCCAAGTCTATCATTTTATATAGAAATAAATCATAGTCAGAGAGAGCAAATGGCATGCCTAAAGTCATACATACCATTATCAGAGTGAGGATTAGAACTCACATCTGCTGAGTCTTAAGCCAATGTTATTTCCATTGCTTCATGCTTGTCTAAATCAGCCAGGATTTTCAGGGTCCATAAGTTTAAAAATATACATACAATGACTATTTACTTTAAAGCACTGTGACTCTATCTCTCAGTCTTAGAAAAAGTCATCTTAATGAATGATACAAAATTTTGATATGATAAAAAAAATATGAAATGATATGAAAAAAATGATACAAAAATGATACAAAAATTTTAAACAAAATACTAGCAAAAGGATTATAGCAATATATCATAAGGATCATATACTATACCAGGTGAGATTTATACCAGGAATGCAGGGCTATTTCAATATTAGGAAAACTATCAGCATAATTGACCATATCAATAACAAAACCAACAGAAACTGTATGATCATTCCAATACATGCAGAAAAAGTCTTTGACAAAATATAACACCTATTACAATTAAAAAAAAAAAAACACGACAGAGCATAGGAATAAATGGAGCTTACCTTAAAATGATAGGTAATGTTTATCTAAAACCATTAACAATTATTGTCTGTAATGGGGATAAGCTGGAAGCTTTCCCAGTACTATCAAGGATGAAGCAAGGATGTCCATTATCACCTCTATTATTTAGTATTATAATAGAAATGTTAGCTGTAGCAATGAGAGGAGAAAAAAGATATTAAAGGGATTAAAATAGGCAATAAGGAAACAAAGCTATCACTCTTTGAAGAGGATATGATATAATACTTAGAAAATTCTAGAAAATTAACCAAAAAGCTACTTGAAATTATTAACAACTTTAGCAAAATTATTTTGCAGGGTACAAAATAAACCCACATAAACCATCAGCATTTCTATATATACCAAAAAGTCCAGTAGCAAGAAATAGAAAGAAAAATTGCATTTAAAATAATTTTAGACAATATAAAATATTTGGGAATCAATCTGCCAAGAAAAACCCAGGAATTATATGAACACAATTACAAAATACATTTTACACGAATAATATCAGATCGAAACAATTGGAAAAATCAGTATCATGGATAGGCTGAGCCAATATAATAAAATGGTAGTTTTATCTAAATTAATATATTTATACAGTGACATACCATTCAAAGTGTCAAAAATTATTTCATCAGCTAGAAAAAATAATAATAAAATTCATCTGGCAGAGTGAGAGTTCAATGATATCAAGAGAATCAATGAAAAAAAAAATGTGCTCTAGTTGTACCAGATATCAAACTGTATTATAAAGTGGTAATTATGAAAACAATATGGAATTGGCTAAGAAACAGAGTGGTGAATCTGTGGGAAAGGACTAATGACAAAGCATACTATCTGCCTCCAGAGAAAGAAGTAATATTGTTTAAATACAGACTGAAGCATGTTATTTTTCAATTTCTTTTCTTTCCTTTATTTCAATCTTCTTGTAAAAATTACCGATATGGGGAGGCTAGGTGGCACAGTTAATAGAGCACCAGCCCTGGAGTCAGGAGGACCTGAGTTCAAATCCTGCTTCAGACACTTAACACTTACTGGCCATGTGACCCTGGGCAAGTCATTTAACCCCAGCTGCCCTGCCTTCCCCCCTCCAAAAAGAAAAAAAAAACTGAAATGGAAATGTGTTACATAATTGCATATGTATAACCTGTATCTGATTGCTTAGTATCTCAGGGAGACAGGGAAGGATAAAAATTTGTAATGGCAAGTAAACAAGTACTTAGCCCCTTGTTTCAGTTGAGCCTCACCATGATGATAACAAGTCTTTGTTAAGAAACAGAACTTGTGAAACCCCCAGTGGGAGGCACTTGTCAAAGACAGGAACAGGAAGGTTGTAAGAGGTGGCTAGAACAGGGAATGAGCTAATGACTATATAAAAGCAGAACCACAAGCTGGGAGAGAGCAGAACTGAGAAGGGAACACTCATGGTGGCTGGCCCTCTGTTTGTTCTGTCTGTGTTGATTTGTGTTTGTAATGCTTTGTACAGAAGCCCTGGGACCTTACTGGAAGCCCTTAAAGAGGATTTTCTTGTTGTCTGTTTACAGAAGTCCTGGAGGAGGGTTTCAGAGGTCCTTGGACCAAACTGATGATTTGTGTTGAGTTCTCAGACCTTATTTGTGGGTCTGTGTTGATTTCACAGGCAGACAATGAATTGATGATGGTGCTAGCAATGCGTGTGAATGTTGTTTTGGCTCTGTTAAGCTTTGTCTTCCCAGAAACAGAAATTGCAAACAACTTAAGGTAACTGGACACTATGAGTTTCAATATGGAACAGAAGCTGGACAAGAAGCTAAGAGCTGCCTGCCTATGAATCCAGGTGACAGCTGTATACATTTAGGCAATAGCTGGACCCATCAAAGAGGAACCATGGAATTGGGAGCCAGCCTCAAGCCAAGATGAAAAGATCTCTCCTTGAGTACTTAGTAATGACTGAGAAGATCATGATTTACTGTGGCCTAGGGGTGGGAGAACTTTTTACTTTGTACCTTACCCCTTAAGGATAATTGAAAACTAATCTCCAAACAAGAAGAAAGAAGACTTTTTGACAGAGAGATTAAGGCAATGTGACCTAGATTTGGGAAAACTTTTCTCTTTGTACTTTGTTTCCCTTACGAAGAATTGCTCCTTAAGCATGATTGAGTTAAGGACTTACTGAAAGGTATCTTTTGTTTAAAACTATGTGGCCACTTTAGCGATAAGTTGTTATGTTATATGATTATGAATGCTGTACTTTGGTTTCTGTAAATGTTTTGCCTTAGTCTATTGTTGAATAAATAGAGAGTTCACTATACTATGTGATCAGAACCTTAAAGCTATTCATAGCAGCAGTCCTCTGGAAAGCTGCATCATTCCTGGCTTTACAAAATTGAAACTCAAAACTATAAATAAAAATGTTTAAATAACTGAAAAAATAATAACACCTGCCTCACAGAGTTGTTGTGAGGATCAATGGAGACTATATTTGTAAAGTGTTTAACACAGCGCTTGGAACATAGTTGGCTCTTAATAAATGCTTATTTCCTTCCTTTAAAAAAAAAAAAACTTGTCCTACATGATTTTAGTCCATATTTTCTCATAAATATGCCAAAGAGAATCTAATCAATATTCTGAGGGTTTCTCTCTGGTTCTTTAGTATTTCAGGCATACTACTTGTTTAGTTTCTCTGGTGTTATGTTTTTGATAACATATGAAATTCTTATAAATATGTTTCTTTAACCTTGGACCAAGGCTTGTGAGTATGATTAGAAGCAGTAGCAAATAAACTCTGACTGCTTCAAAGTTTAGTCCAAGACACTCCTTGCTGTCTACATCAGGGGTCAGCAAACCAACTCACTGACCAAATCCAACCTGCTGCCTATTTTTGTATGACCTATGAAATAAGAATGGTTTTTATGTGTTTAATTAAATTATAATTATTTATTATATTATATATAATTATAGACCATTTTAATAAAATTGATAATTCAGTAAATTGTGTTTTAAAATGTAAAAGCCATTCTTAGCTTGTGAGTTCTACAAAAACTGGTAGCAAGTCAGATTTAGCCCTTGAGTCATAGTCTGCTGATCTCTGGGAATTTATGCTGAAATCATAGGTATTCAGGCAATCTATTAGAATCTAGACTCCCCAATAGGATATAAGTTATTTGAGGGCAGAGTTGTAGTGCCACTTTTTATCCTTGTATTATTAGCTCCTAATAATGTCTTTTGTTCAGTTGTTCCAATTATGTCCTACTCTTCATAATGCCATTTGAGGTTTTCTTGGCAAAGATGCTAGAATAGTTGGCTACTTCCTTCTCTAGCTCATTTTACAGAGGAGGGAACTGAGTCAAACAAGGTTAAATAACTTTCCCAGAGTCACCCAGCTAGTAAGTGTCTGAGGCCAGATTTGAACTCAGGGAGACAGATCTTCTTCACTCTAGCCCTGGCATTCTATCTACTGTGCCACCTACCTGCTCTAATACTGCCTTACCTAACATAGATACTGAACAAAATCTTATTGAATGAAATTCATTTTTTTAATGTAGGTATGTGCAATGGAACCAGTTTAGGCATGATTGAGTCTAAAGAGAGCTCTTCCTTGTCACTTACTATCATTGTAATTGTATGAATGACACAGAATCATTAAGTATCCAATTCAAAAGGGACCAGAGAGGCCTTGTGGTCCAATACATATTTGATCAAGGATCTTCTCTAAAATATCTTCATCAAGTGGTTATCCATTTTTCACTTGAAGATCTGTAGCAAAAACAAACTCTCACATTCCTTCCTTTCAGGAAGTTGCCTTCCTGCCTCCCCCACCCTCTTTATATTGTGTCTCTGTGATTTATTCCATTGAAGCCACATGTGGTGATGCATGCCTACAATCTTTGATAACAGGTAGACTAAGGCTGTTGGATCACTTGTGTATAGGAGTTTTGAGTCATACCATACTAAGCCTATTAGGTGTCTGAACTAAGTCCAGCACCAATATGATGAGCCAATGAGAACAGAGGCTACCAGGTTGCCTAAGAAGAAGTGAACCAGTCCAGGTCAGGTCAAAACTCTTGTACTGATGAACAATGGGATTTGACCCAGGAGAGGCTACTATAAATCCAGCTGGGGGAGATAGAGAGACCTATCCTAAAACCAACAACAAACCAACTAGCTAAAAATTCTTCCTCCACTGTTCATATTTCTGTCCTTTGGGATAAAGCAGAAACATTCTGATCCCTCTTTCATATAACAGCCCTTCAAAGAATTAAAGCCAACATTCTATTCCCTCCCTTAAGTCTTCACTTTGAAAGTATAAACACTTCAAGTTCCATCAACAAATCACCATCTGGCAAAGGCTCTTTAACAATGATGGTCACCCTCCTCTGTGTGATTTCCAGATTATTAATACCTGTCTTAAAATATCACGTTTAAAACCAAACATGGCCCTTCAGATATGATCTGACCAAGACAGAGTAAAACAAGATTATTGCCTCTCTCACTCTGGACACTATACCTCTGGTTCAGTCAATGGATATCTTGCCATTTTAGGTCATGGTGCCCCATTACTGACACTGTCTGTCATTCACAAAAAATCCTCATGAACTTATGTCTAGCCATGCTTCTCCCATCTTGTGATCATGGACAATATTTCTTAAAACAAAATATAAGAATTTTCAGAGGAAAGCAATCAGAATAACGAAGGACCATTATTCCATGTCATGTATTGATTAAGTGAAGAGACTTGAATGTTAGTCTTGAGAAGACATGAGAAAAGGGGTATGAAAGCTCTTTTCAAGTATTTAAAGAACAATTAAATAAGTGGGGGCATAAATTTGTTTGATCTCAGAAGGGAAAAGCAGAAACAGTGGGTAGAAGTTGGAAGTTATGCTTGATGTCAGAGGAAAAAAACCCTCAACAATCAGAGTTGTCCAAACATGATATGGTTTGCCTTGACAGGTGGGGGTTTCCCTTTCCTTGGAGGTCTTTAGACAAAGATTGAATGACCACTTCTATGTATTTTATAGTGAGGATTCTTTTCCTATCACTTAACCTCTGCCTTATTCAGTTTCTTTATCTTTAAAGTCAAGATCATACTAGCATCTGTCCTCCCCGATTTGTTGTAAGGATAAAAATGAGATAATATTCGTGAAGTATTTTGCAAATGTTAAAGAGCTATAGAAATTTTATCTATCTATTTTTATTATTTATTTACCATTTATTATTATTATTTATTATGCATGTGAGGGACTGTATGGTCACTGAGGGCCCTCCCAACTCTCAAGTTCTGGGGCTTTACATTTATCTGCATTATATTTTTTTTTACTCAGTCCATTAATTTATTGTTGAATTCATTTTGTATCCTGACTCTTTCTTCCAATATGATAGCTATACCTTCTAGCAATGTGACATCTGCAATTTGCTTTGCATGATATTACTATCTTTTACAAATCACTAAAAAAAGAAAAAAAAGAACAGAGCTTAGGATAGAATCCTATGACTCTCCACTAAAAATCTCCTTGCTAGTTTACATAAAACCACTAATGATATCTCTTTCAGCTTAATCATTCAAGCAGTTCTCAATCCTGCTAAATTCATAAGACTTTTGCAAATATTTTTAAAAGAAATCTGGGTAAAATTGTTCACATAGTATTCCCCTTTTCTACAAGTCTGGCCCCTCTGGCAAAAACAGAAAATAAATTTTATTTGGCATAACATGTTTTTGATGAAGCTATGCTGATCCTCAGTGAGCACTATTTTTGTTTTTAGAAGCTCATGAGCTATCCCTTTAATAATACATTCTCGTATTTTGCCAGAATTCAAAGTCATGCTCACTAGTCTGTGGTTTGCAGGATCCAAACTTTTCCCTATATTGAAAACTAGAGTAAGGTTTGTCTTTCTCCAGTCCTGAGGCACCTCAACCATTCTCTATGATCTATCAGAGATCACTGATAGTGCCTTAGCAATCACATTCAGTTCTTTTAGCACCTTTGTACAGTCAATCCTCTGGCATTATTTGGGTTTTGATGGTTCAGAGTCAGTGTAAATAGCAATTATTTATGTTTTGGCCAGAAAACCTGAGGGTCTTTCCCTCCCATACTGATCTTGTTGTTGTTATTGTTTTCAATTAGGTAAAAGAGGCAATTTTTTTGCCTCATTTCTTACCTAGCCTTAATCACTGAATGGGTATTGTCTCAGACAAGATGAGACCTGTGAAAGACATTAGCTTAAAAAGGTCAAGGTCTCCCATTAAATCTGGGCCACCTCCAGTTGTTCAGATGTATGTCTTGCCAGTGAACCCAGATGTCTCTGGAGGAAAGAGTGAGGCTGGTAACTTTGACTCACTTAAATCCAATTCACTTGCAAGTTAAGACATCACTTCCCTAATGTCATTTGTCCTCTTTGAGAATGAAGGACAAATAACAAACACAGGGTCAAGATATTTGGAGACATCCTATTTCCCAGATCTAAGGCCTAACAAGCAGTCTCTGCCCTGAGCTTGGCATAACAACAATCCTTTGTGTTCTGGATGGTCTTATTCTCTGGCAAAGTGTATTAATTTGACCAATGCCAGGTATATACTGAGGGATTTGTGATTTTCATATTAGTCAATAACTGTTTCTATTTGTTGAGCTCTCCCTATTTCCCAGGGACCTGAGAATCAACATACTGCAGTCATTTCTTGACATACTCAAAATCCCTATTTCTTGTAACAGCCAAGTGAACTGAACCAGGTACTGTACTCCTGTTCCTGCTACACTTACTCTGATTAATGATAATTAGTTACTGAATAATCACAAGGCTTGAGACAGTCAACCTGGAGATCATTCTCATAGGACCATGTATAATGGCAAGCAAAGCAGGATTTTTTGCTGTTTTTCTGGATTAAGTTCAGCCAATCAAGTTCTTTCGATTGAGTTTTGCCTTTGATTGAATCAAGAGTCGTTGATTGGAAACAATACAATATTGTATTGCTTGGAGGGAGAGAAGAGAGTAGAGAGAGGAGCAGAGCTGAGAGAAGGGAGTGTGAGCGGGCAAGGGGAACTTGCTTGTGGGGAGGCCTAACAAAAAGAATGTTATGTTGGCACTCTATTTGTGTTAATTTCTCAGACAGAAACCCTGTCTGTTAGTCTGTGTTAATTTCTCAGACAGAAACTCTTGTCTGTTTATCTGAGCTAATTTCCCAGACAGAAGCCCTGTCTGTTGGTCTTTATGAGTAGATTGTGCTGAAGAGCAGAGATCTTCCCATGGGAAGGAGGCTTAGCTTAAGCCCTTTTAAGAGCTATTAAAGTGAATTGAGATGATGGTGCTGATAATGTGCATAAATATTGTTGTTGCCCTGTTAAGCTTTGTTTTTCTAGAAACAGAAGCTGCATGGAGGAGCCCCTGAAGCCTGCTGTCAGGTAGCAACTTGGAGTAGAGTACTCTCCATGAGCTGAGATATGGAACGGGAGTAGAAAGCTGCCTATGTATGAATCCAGGCTAGAGTGGGGAGCAGTCAGCCCATAGAAGAAGAGCCATGGGGTTTGGAAGTCAGCGTCAAGTCAAGATGAGAGAGGATTTTAGACTCTGTGTATTGATTGAGGAGATTGTGATTTACTGTTACCCGAGGGTGGATGGTGTTTGCATTTTCTGCTCCCCCTTAAGGATGTGTTGTGCTAGGGGAGACCCTAGCCTGGGACCCTCTAATTGTATAAACAAGTATTTTGGGGAATGTTACTGAATGCAGTGATATATCTATGTACCATATGATATACTGAGTGTTATGATATATATGTGTGTGTACATATATACGTATATGTGTATATATATACATATATATACACATATGTATTATATATGTGTGTATGTGTGTATAGATATGTTTTGCTTAAGGATGTTGCTATGAATGTCATGATATATTGAATAATGTTTAGTTTGTTGCTGAATAGAGTTCATTATACTATGCGATTACTCCCTTAAATTATTCACAGCAGCAGTCCTCAGATGTGCTGTCATGATTGGCATTACATCATGTTCTCATGCTTGCAGTTGTCCATGGTAATTCAGAAGGACTCATGATGAAAAGTACTATTCACTTCAAGAGAAAAAACTGATGAACTCTGAGTACAAATTGAAATATAATTTTCTCAGGCACCTAAAAATGATTGTGTTGTGGTCCAGCCCTCTTGTGGTTTTTTATGTATGTAAACCCTGCCTTTCTCCTAGTATGTTAAGCCCTCCTTCTGGGGGGGGGGGGAGGGGAATGTGTGCTTCTTCTTGCAAGTGTTTTCCTCTCTCTGAAATTAATTAAGCTTCTATTTAATCCCTGACACACCTGCCTTTGACTTACTCTGTTTGACTCTAGCCATTCCAGGTTAGAGGCTGGTTCTGGTCCAGTTGATGATAGTCAGTCCTCCACTTTACTAGGGGCAATGTTCCTAAAAAATGGTGGCACTAAAGTAAAAAATGCAAATATTGATACATTGAACCTATAGGAAGTTAGGTTCCTGCAGCCACCAAAAACTGTAATCTTTTGCTACAATCTACTAAAAATATGCTCTACATACAATTCTTTATTTAAAAAATAATTCTGATGACATGTACTTTTCCTAACATAGTAACCATGAAATAACCCACAAAATGCAAGGAAGAAGAGAGGCAACACAAGATGTATGGGGAGACATAGGGGACAGCACGGTCAGGAGAACTTTAAGGTAAAAAGGGAAAGGGCAACACCTGCCATCTCTAATCTCTCTTTAAGCTCTGTGATTGAACTGTTTCTTTATGAAAAGCACATGCCATGGTGAGGTCAACAGACTCTACTGCTGCTGCTGGTGGTACTACTACTACATATACATATATATCATATATATACACACATATATATGAAAGCTGATATATATATATATATATATATGTTTATGTATTTATGTATAGCCAGGCATTCAAAGGTTTTACAATTATTATTTTATTTGATCTTAATAAATTTTGTTTATCCTCACAACAACCCTAGGAGACAGGTGTTTTACCATGTTAACAAACTGAGGCAAACCAAGTTAGATGACTTGCCCAGGGTCACATAGCTAGTATATGTCTGAGGCCAAATATTAATTTAGGTCTTCTGACTCCAGGCCTGGGACTCTATCCACAGCATGACACAGCTTCCCCGTTATCTCTTCCCCACTTATGTAGGTACCTGTTAAGCCCTCTGTAGTGCCAGGGTTGGGGTCAGGAAGACTCATCCTCCTGAGTTGTGTGACTCTGGACAAGACACTTTAACCCTGTTTGCCTCAGTTCCTCATTTGTAAACTTAGCTAGAGAAGGAACTGACAAACCACTTACTCTGGTATCTTTGTCAAGGAAATCCCAAATGGGGTCAGCAAGAGTCCAACAAGACTGAAAAATGACCAAACAGCAACAATACAAGTGAGATTATATCATATATTATATAAATTATTATTACAGTAGCATTTATATAGCACCTACTGTGTACCAGGAACTTTGAAAATATTATTTCATATAAAAAAAATTTAAAAAAGAAAAATGAAGGAATATCACAGAGAAAAGAGAATGAAACATACTTCCCCCACCCAGGTCAGAAAAGTGGGGGAAGCTACTAGGATAGAGTAATGTATATTTTGTTAGATGCAGTCTTTTTTATCAGATGTTTTTGCTTTATTATTTTCTTTTTCATAAAAGAAGATTCAAAGTGAAGGGATTGGGATTTGGAATGACTATAGTATAAAGGCAAAAGTGTTAACAAAATATCAATAAAACATTTCTGGGTTTTAAAATATATATATAAAATTTCATTCTATCCTCACAACAACTCCGAGAGGTAGGTGCTATTATCATTAGCTCAATTTTTACGTATTAGGAAAAGGAGGCAGATACAGATTAAATGACTTGCCCAGGGTCACACAGCTAGTAAGTGTCTGAGTCTAAGTTTGAACTCACATCTAAACTTGAATCCAAGCTTAGCATTCTACCTGCTGTGCCACCTACATTCCTCTATAAGTGATATGAAGCTGAGAGGGATGTCTCACATGTTTAATGAAACAATTAGGACTCTAAATAGCCTTAATAGGTCTGGAGGATGGGTCATATTGACTAGAATGATTCTGAAAATATCTCCTGAGGAATGAAAACAGTTGCAATCTGCTGGTGTTGAGGAAGGGGCAACTGTACCAGCACAACAGCAGATCATTGAAATATTGAAATGAGAAATATCATTGATATTCTGCGACTGGGGAAAGCTCTGTGTGCATAGGCTGAGTTCCCAGGAACATGAAAGGAATTTTGGTGCTAGGAACAGCAAGGCTGTATTGGGAGCTATATTAAGAAAGCAAATTAGCAAACTGGGGACAGGAGATCACTTGGGCATTTTGTGAGAAAAACTAAAGAGAAGCATACCTCTATTTTCAGTGATAACTCCCTTTTTTAATAGCACTTTAAGCCACTTAATTCCCTTCAACCAGATGGTGCAGGAAATGCAGCTACCACTAGACCAGTGCTTCTCAACCTTCCTAATGCCCCCCCCCTTTAATATTCTTATGTGGGTGTATCAGCATGCAGGCGGACCTGCCTGGAGATGGATAGAGGAGCGGCATCTCCGTTCCTAAGACCATCGGAAATAGGTGTTTTCCTATGGTCTTAGGCGACCCCTGTGACTCCTGTGAAAGGGTCGTTCTACCCCCAGAGGGGTCACAACCCACAGATTGAGAACTACTGCATTAGAGTGATTTTAAAGATGAGGAAACTGAGACTTTGCCTCAGGTTTTCTAAATTCAGGCTTAATGCCATTTCTACCAGATTTCTCTGCCTCCTAAACCCAATGCTGCCTCAAGACAGACTTGAGAATGTGACCAGACAATAGAAAAGTCACTAAGTGCTTGCATGCTAATTTGATTATTACAGAATGATTACGAGGAAGTGGTAAGCACTGCTTCATTAAAATAATATTAAAAAAACCAGGCTCAGTTATGTATTTGGTATTACTTTTAAATAGTGACATGTATTACATCAGTAAAGGAAATTTACTTTCTAAATTCATTAAATCTGTTTAGCAACATTTGTACATCTTTATTCCTTACTTGATTCATCTGCCTCCATTTCCATTTACCGGTCAAACTCCTGGGGTGGGAAACCTTCGGCCTCAAGGCCACATGTGGCCTTCTAGGTCCTTGAGTATGGCCTTTTGATTAAGACCAAGTTTTATAGAACATATCTTTTTATGAAGGGGATATGTTCTGTGAAGTTTGGATTCAGTCAAATGATCAAACTTGAGGACCTAGAGGGTCATATGTGCCCTGGAGGTCAAAGGTCCCCCACCCCTGGAAAGTCATATGGGTAAGCTTTTATTTCCATTGACTATTTGAGAGTCACTTTTTTTTTCTTGTTTATTATTCTGAACTTGTCAAACAACAACAATGCTCATCTCTATATAGGCAAAAAAAAAAGGGGGGGGGAAATTGTACAT
>CM053585.1:55982924-55999333 GCA_028646515.1 Pseudochirops corinnae
GGGGGGGGGGGGAAGGGAGGGGAGAAAATCTGAAACTCAAGTGATTGTGGAACTGAATCTTGTAAATAAAAAGTAAATGAGCAAATAAAAAATAAAATAAAAAAAAATAAAAAAAAAAAAGAAATTTAGAGCTAGAAAGAGACCTTGGAGATAATTCAGTCTAAACTTTTCATTTTACAGATGGGCAAACTGAGGCCCAGAGAAAGAGATTTGGCATTTGTCCAAGGTCACTTATTGGAAGAAATAGGAATAGAATTCACATCTTCTTCCTTCAAGGCCAGTGTGCTTTATATAAATGCAAGCCAATATTATTATTATTAGCCAGTCCAACTCCTTTATTTTTTACAAATAATGACAGAAGAACATACATGAGATCCTTGAGGGAAGAGATTTTCTTTTGCTCTTCTTTTTAGTGACTGGCACGTAGTAAACACTTAATAAATGTTTGTTGACCAATCGACTGATGTTCTAAAGCTAGAAACGGTCTTCAAGATTATGAAGACCAACCCCATCATTCTATAGATAAGGAATTTTCATAAGGTACCACAGGTAGTATAGTTATTCACAGAGTGGTAGGCTGTGTACGTTTTGACAGGTTTCGAGAGGCATATCCTGGGATGAGTATTAGCATGGACTTTCCATTCTCTCCCTTTCCTTCCCAGTGAAACTGACAGACAATATGGTACAATGGAGCAGCTACATGGCTCAGTGGATAGAGTGCCTGGTCTGATGTCAGGAAGGTTCATCTTCCTGAGTTCAAATCTAGCCTTAGATACTTCCTAGCTGTGTGACCTTGGGCAAGTCATTTAACCCTGTTTGCCTCAGTTTCCTCATCTGTAAAATTATCTGGAGAAAGAAATGGCAAACCACTCCAGTATCTCTGCCAAGAAATCCTATTGGGGTCACAGAGTTGGACATGACTGAAAAACAACTGAATGACATCCATGAGATTAGAAGGGATGAGCTTATGCTGAAAGGGGAATCCTGTTCCTTGGAGATGAAACTGGGCAGAAAAAGCAGGTGCAAAATTGAAACACTTTTAGGTTTCCAGTTCTTTGATGCTTCCCTCTATGCTTGTGAGGGGACTAGCTTGAGAGAGCCCATTGTTAAATTTTCAATGTGAGCATTAACACCTTGGAAATTGTAAAATACTACAAATCAGGCTTGATTTATTGTTTCATTGATTGTCTAGATTTTAGGAAGTGATGGAGGAAATGCTAATCTTGAAGATTAAAATTTAGAAGTGTGTCATTCTGTTAAACATTTACTATCAGACTCCTGAAACCTTCTAGTTATCCACATCTCCCCAATGAGAAAACTTTTTTCCCAAAGACAGCCCTCTCCTTAACTGTCCTGTACTACTAAATCGTTCTTCACTTTCTTTAATAAGTATCTTTAACTTTTCCTTTAACTGTTCTGATCTAAAATAGGAATGAGTCTGATTAATGCAATATACAGTATGCTTTCAAAGTCTGATAAAATTCATTTGAATTAGAGATGTTCTCAAGTTGAAAGAGAAGTCAAATTAAGGAAAAGAAACTTGAGAAAATGTCTGGGGGAAATAGTCTCCCACTTTGCCTCTGACATCCAGATTTCCTGATTGCTCCAAAAACAATGTCAAGGATGTATCTGTGAGAGGATTTGTGAGACAATCATTATCACTCCAACCCTTCTTAAAGGTTTGCAAAATGCTTTACATGTATTATATCATATAAGTGTCGTGCCGAAAGAAGCCAGTGAGACCCCAAGTGCAAATTTTGGAAGTGGATTTTATTTAGTGCACGCTGTTCGGGGATACATCTTACCTTGCCCAAATCAAACAGGCCTGACCAAGGGGAGATCACTGATATATATAGGGTTCCCCGACTCTAAATGGTCAGGGATTGCATAATCAGAGGTTTACAGCAGGGATTGGCTAGTACACATTTTGATTTTCGCAGGGAACAGGGAAACCTTTGGGGGGTCCTGCAGCCAACTAGTCTATTTCCATGAAAAAGAACAGGAAGAAGATAGCTAGCTACAGCAGAATGGGGGAAGGGGAAGGGATCAGGGGAGGCAGGGGAGGCCAAGTACAGCATAAGCTCCACATCAAATCTGTAAGTCAGGTACCAGTATTAGCTCCATTTTACAAATGAGTAAACTTAGAATGAGAGTTGGTTAAGTGACTTACACAGGGTCATGTAAATATTTAGTGTCAGAGGCAGGATTTGAACTGAGTTCTCTCTCTTAAGTCTTGCTCTCTATCTACTGAACCACCTAATTGCCTAATTTTCTGTGCCCAAGGTCTCCAAGGGGAATACCCATGTTTCTGCAGGAAACAAAGTAGCACAAACCCAAATTAACACTTAGTGAAAGCAGCTAAGGAAAACTTAAGCCCTGGCATCCACACCATAGCACTGTGAGGATTTCTCGTTATTTGGTTCATTACCTTTTCCTTCTTCCAGGACTTTAAACTATAGTAAAATGGACTGGCCTTTAAGGGGGCAGGGAGGAGAAGCAGGGAATGCCTGCTCTGAGCTAGGCATTTTACCAATATTGTCTTGCTTGATTCTCTCAATAACCTTGTGAGGGAGTGCTATTATTTTTACAGATTGAAGATTTTACAGACTTACATTTTACAGATGAAGACACAGACATAGAAAAGTTGAGGGATTCATCTTGAGTCACACAGCTAATAAGTGTTTGAGGTCACATTTGAACTCAGGTCTTTCTGCCTGAGGCTCAGAGCTCTATCTACTGGGCCTGCTACCTGCTTCAAAGAAACCTTCCTGTTCTGAACTAACATTTACTCAAGGTTGGTAACTTTGTGACTGTGTGTGTGTGTGTGTGTGTGTGTGTGTGTGTGTGTGTGTGTGTGTGTGTGATAGACTTGAACCTTCAGTCTGCTGGCTTGAATTGTTGCCTCGTGCCTATACGGTTCAACTGCTATATGTTTCCAGTTTGAGGTAAATCCTCTTCCTCCCAGCTTCCCATGGGAAAATGAGGGCACCAGCCAAGACACCCTATTTCTGAGCTGTTAAAATGCAAATAGCCCATGGGCAAGATAATACTTGGAGCCTTATTTGCTTACATTGTAGTGTAAATAAGTTCATCACAACCTTTTCTGGAGGCAGATTTGGGCAAGGGAAAAGGAATGAAGGAGAACAGAAAGAACCAGCCACCTGAAGAGGAAAATATAGATGGAGGAGAGGACATTGAAAAGTGATGCAAAACTTGCATCTTTAAGAAATATGCCTGCTGGAGAAAGAGATAGTGACTTAATGGTGGCAGACCTGAAAATGAATAGACTCAGTTTTGGAAAGAAATTTGATAGTACACAGTAAAAGTTTCTAAAATAGCCATACCCCTTGATTCAATAATTGTATTGCTGGGAATATACCTTGAGAATGTTATCACAAAGAAAATAAAAAGAACATCTCTTTAAAGATTTTTATAGCAGCATTATTTGTAATTACAAGACACTGGAAGCAACCCAAATGTCCTATAATAAGGGAATGCATAAACAAATTGTGGTACATGAGTGTAATGGAATACCATAATGCAATTAAGAACAACAGGTATGAGGAATATAAATACATCTACATGAGGTTTTTTTTGAAATAATGCAAAGTAAAATACAAAAGCTGGAAGACAAACTGAATCCATTCAATGTACATAAATGCAAATATGAATGAAAATGAACAACCCAAGTTGACTTAGAGGGAATTTCTCAAAAGTAGTTGTGATGTTTAATTTATGGAAATGTAAATAGTTGCAAAGCAAGTTTGGTTGCATAGATGATTCATATCAAATTAAGGATAAATTAAAAACTAAGCTATGCCTGGGAAGAGTAAGATGCTCATAAAGGATAAAAGGCAGTGGGAAATCAACCTAATGGTTTTACCTTCCATTAGCAGCAACCCATTTCTAAGCCTTATTTTCTTCATCAGTAAAATGGGAATAATAATAACTTTCATTACCTACTCAGAATTGTGGTGAGGAAAACGTTTTGTAAATTGCAAAGTAGTATAGAACTGATCTATTATTATGTAATAACCAGTGAGGAATGCCTAATAGCATTTGCTATGTTCCTTGGTTCTCAACTCATGCCCATTTCTATTCTATACCTATTTTAGCTGAATTCAAATACCTTTTTTTCTTTTTTTTCAATTCTTGCAGATCATTCTCTAGTACCTACAGTAGTGTAATGGTTTAGAGGTAAGAATGTTGGATTTGGAGCCAGAAAAATTAATCTCATTTCACTTCAGTTCAATTTAACCAATAGTTACACTGTGTTTAAGACATTATTCTAGGTGCTTGGGATCAAAAACACAAAAAACAAACCAACAAACAAAACAATATGAATAAGGACCTCTGCCTGGAATCTAAGTTCTCTTATCTGCTATCTATATTCTCCTTTATAAAATGGGAAGGATCAGACTCAATGCTCTCTAAGATTTGCATCTTATGACAGAATTCATCAACTTCCCAATTTGGGCAAGAGTTGGCTGCCTCCATTCTGGTATTTCCCAGTATCCTTAAGGGTTCTATTGTGATTTAATAATGAATTTGAGAAAATGACAAAGAATAATGACAACACAAAGGCATCTGCCTCACCCTGAGGTCTCAGTAAACTCTACTAGAGTGTAGTAAGAACTGTTTAAACACACTGTATGATTTTCATTGTTGGGTCACATTAACACGTAGTTTTAAAAAACAAAAACAAAATTAAACTTTGGATCCTAGCATGGCATATCTTTCTGTCCACTCTTCAACAGTTTGCTCGCTTGATGCAACTAAAGCTATGGGTTTGACTAAGCCACTCAGTTTAGTGCTACTCATTGATCACAAACTACACCTCAGCAGATAAGGAACTATGGATGGCTCAGGGCAAACTCATGGCCCCAGTAATAGAAAAAGGAAAGAAAAATCAAAATAAAACAAAATAAAATAACCTACTTATGAGTATAGTCAACTTTCTCATCTGTGAAGTGAGAATGGCTACTTTATTTATTTTTCAGTGTTGTTCAGAGCATCATATGAGAAGATACATGTAAAAGTGTAGCATAAACTCAAGTTTAAAGCATTATATGAATGCAGAGAAGCATTGTTCTCTCTCTCTCTCCATTTCTGAATCTAGCTTGGTCGCAGAGAAGGAGCCAGAAAGCAACTTGTAGATGGGCAACTTGCCCAGAATTCCATGAACTCAGCTTTGTTTTCTTGGCCCCTAATCTTGAGAACCAGAAAAGTCAAGCAGCAGAGAAAAGATAGAGAGGGTGGTGGTAGTGGTATGAAGGTGAACTGGACAGTGGATGGTGGAGAAAGCCATGATAAGTAGAGAGACACCTACCAACCATCATTAGAAACAATTTCTGAGACATAAGCCACAAAGGCCTACTGGAAAATCAGAATACATCCTGTGGGGTAACTGGCCATCATCAAGAGGATAACTGTCAGGGTCCATAGCTCTATGACAGTGAGATTTGGTCCTAGAATTGGGACTGATCTTGGCATTCCTTTCACCTTGTAGAAAAGTCTCTTTTTCTAGTTACTTTTTAATTCTTTATCCATTACTTTGTATTTAGAGTTTGCATACCTGTCATAAAACCCTATTGGCTGGCAAAAATGCTAAGCTGCTATTTTAGGAAAGGGATTCAATTGCATTTAATTCTTGCAAGTACTAGATATTTGTCTTTATTTCTCTTCAAGTTAGAGTCTACCCTTGACTTTCTAGACTTTCTCTACAATGCCATAGCAATCTCCTCACACTGGAAGTTCACTCTGTTCCCTGTGGCCATTTCCTTTGATCAGTTGGGTCTTCCCAGGACCTTCATTTTAAGAAAGTTTCCAGTCTTTTAAAGTATCTCTTAGGGTACTTCTGGGAGCAAAGAGGGCAAAGTGAGCATGAAATCACCATTGCTCTCCTATATTTATCTATAAACAACTGAAAAATAGCACCCCAAAACAAATCCTGGAATAGTAGAACCAGCAAAAATATGGAGTGAAACTGTGCCCCTCACATTCCAGGAGCAGAGCTAATTTAAAATAAAGGAAAAAGACAGAAAAGATGAGTGAAAAACAACAACAATAACAAAAAGTATCTGACCATAGAAAGCTATTATGGTGATAAGGAAGATCAAGACACAAATTCAGAAGGGGACAATACTATCAAAACACCTATGGGAAAAGCCCCAAAGAAAAATGGGAAGTGGTCTCAAGCCCAGAAAGAACTCATAGGAAGAGCTCAAAAAGGAGATTAAAAATCAAATAAGAGAGAAGAAAAATTGGGAAAATAAATGAGAGTGATGCAAGAGAATTATGAAAAAAGTCAGCAGCTTGCAAAAAGAACACAATTGCTTAAAAAGTAGAATTGACCAAATGTAAAAGGAGGTACAAAAGCTAACTGAGGAAAACAGCTCTTTAAAAGTTAGTATTGGGGGTGGTGGCTAGGTGGCGCAGTAAATAGAGCATCAGCCCTGGAGTCAGGAGGATCCAAGTTCAAATCTGGCCTCAGACACTTAACATTTACTAGCCATGTGACCTTGGGCAAGTCACTCAACCCCAATTGCCCTGCCCTCCCCCCTCCAAAAAAAAAAAGCGAAAAAAAGTTAATCTTTGGCAAATGGAAGCTAATGACTCTATGAAACATCAAGAGTCAATCAAAAAAATAAAAACGAATGAAAAAATAGAAGAAAATGTAAAATACCTCATTGGAATATCAACTGATCTGGAAAATAGATCCAGGAGAGACAATATCAGAATGCTTGGACTACCCAAAAGCCATAATCAAAAAGGAGGACCTGGGAAGCATCTTTCAAGAAATTATCAAAGAAAATTGCCTTGATATCCATCAACAAAATAAGCATTGAAAGAATTGACTGATCGCCTCATGAAAGAGATCCTGAAATAAAAACCCCAATGATTATTATAACCAAATTACATAACTATCAGGTCAAGAAGAAAAATACTGCAAATGACCAGAAAGAAATAATTCAAATATTAAGGAACCACAATCAGGATTATATAGAATTATATAGGATTCAGCAGCTTCAACATTAAAGGATCAGGGGTCATGGAACATGATATTCTGGAAGGCAAAGGGGCTAAGGCTACAACCAAGAATTACCTACCTGGCAAAATTAAGCATAATACTCCAAGGGAAAAATGGTAATTCAACGAAATAAAAGGATTTCAAGTTCTTATAAGGAGAAGACCAGAACTGAACAAAAAAAAAAATGATCTCCCAACATCAAGACCGAAGAGAACTCTAGAAAGGTAAAAAGGGAAAAGAAAACACAATGATTTCAATGGAGCTGAACTGTTTACATCCCTACATGGGAAGATGATACTTGTAATTCTTAAAAATTATATCACTAATAGTACAGTTAGAAGGAATATACATAACCAGTGGGTATGGGGATAAGGTGAAGTTGAGGGAATGACAAAAAAATTAAGTGATAAGAAAGAGGAGTACACTGTGTTTAGAAGGAAAGAAGAGGTAGAATAGAGGTAGAATTTCACATGAAAAGGCATAGAAGACCTACTACAGTGGAGGAGAAGATGGAAAGATGGGTGATTTCTTTAACTTTACTTTTGTCAGTATTGGCTCAAAGAGGAAATAATATATACGTTCAGTTGAATATAGAAATGTAATCTTGCCCAACAGGGAAGTAGGATGGAAGGAGATTGAGTAATGGAGGACAGTGGTGACTGACAGAAGCAAGGGCAAATTGGGGGAGGTAGTAGACAGAAACAAAACACTGGTGGGGAGGGAAAGGGCGAAAGGAGAGAGAGGACAACTAGAGGAAAAATAGAATGAAGGGAAATATACAGTTAGTAATCATAACTGTGAATGTGAATGGGCTAAAATGAAAATAGATAGCTGAGTAGATAAAAAACCAGAAATTTACAATACATGGTTTATAAGAAATACATTTGAAGCAGAGAAACACACAGAGAATAAAGGTAAGGGGCTGGAGCAGAATCTGTTATGCTTTAGCTGATGTATAAAAAGCAGGAGTAGCAATGCTAATGCCAATCTCAGACAAAGTAAAAGCAAAAATAGGCCTAGTTAAAAGAGCTAAGGAAGGAAACTACATGCTATTAAAAGGCACCATAGGCAATAAAGCAATATCAATACTAAGCATGTATGCACAAGTGACATAGAGTCCAAATACTTAAAGGAGAAGTTAAGTGAATTACAGGAAAGACAGCAAAACGGTACTAGTGGGTGACCTCAACTGTCCCCTCTCAGAACTCAATAAAGAAATGAAAGGGGAAGAAACTAAGGAGGTAAATACAATATTAGAAAAGTTAGATATGACAGACCTTTAGAGAAAACTGAATGGGAACAGAAAGGAATATGGCTTTTATCAATAGCACATGGCACCTACACAAAAATTGACCGTGTATTAGGGAAAAACAAAACAAAAACCATTAAAAAAACCTTAAAATCAAATATAGAAATGCAAAAATATTAAATGTATTCTTTTAGGATCATAATGCAATAAAAATTACCTTCCACAAAGAACAGTGGAAAGATAAATTTAAAATAAATTGGAAACTAAATTATCTAATCCTAAAGAATAAATGGGATAAAGAGCAAATCATAGAAACAAGAAATTTCATTAAAGTGAAAGACAACAATGAGACAACATAAAGAAATTTTTGGGATGCGATCAAAACAGTACTTAGAAAAAAATTTTTCTCTAAATTCTTAAATCAACAAAATGGAGAAAGAAGAGATCAATGAATTGGGCATGCAACTAATAAAAAAAACTGGAAAAAGAACAAATTAAAAATACCCAATTAAATACCAAATTAGAAACTCTGAAAATCAAAGGAGATATTAATAAAATTGAAAGAAAGAAACCTATTGAACTGATAAATCAAACTAAGAGCTGTTTTGTGAGAAAAACAATAAAATAGATAAATCTTTGGTTAATTTGATTTTAAAAGAGGAAGGAAAAACAAATATACAATATCAAAAATGAAAAGGGTGAAATCAATACCAATAAAGATGAAATTAAGGCAATTATTGGGAAACATTTTGCCTAATTATATGCCAATAAATCTGACAATCTGGGCAAAATGAATGAATATTTACAAAAATATAAATTACCCAGATTAAAAGACCTAGAAATATAATGCCTAAATAACCCCATCTTGGGAAAAAATCCCAAGGTCCAGATAGATTCATAAATGAATTATAGCAAACATTTGAAGATTAATTCAAATACTATCTAAGGTATTTGAAAAAAAAAATAGGCGAAGAACAAGTTCTACCAAGCTCCTTTGAAGACACAAATATGCCACTGATACCTGAAGAGCTAAAACTGAGAAAGAAAATTATAGACCAATTTGTCTAATAGATATCAGTGCAAAAATTTTGAACAAAATACTAACAAGGAAATTATATCACTATATCAGAAGGATAATAAACTATAACCAGGTGGGATTTATACCAGGAATGCAAGAAAATTGTCAACATAATTGACCATATCAATAGCAAAACCAACAGAAACCATATGATTATCTCAATAGATGGTGCTCAGTTGAGCACCCATCCCTATTAAAAACAATAGAGAGCATAGGAATAAAGGGAGCATTACTTAAAATGATAAGTATTATCTATTTAAAACCATCAGCAAGCATTATCTGTAGTGGAGATAAATGAGAAGCCATTCTAATACAATCAGGGGTAAAGAAAAGATGCCCACTATCACCACTGTTATTCAATATAGTACAGAAATATTAGCTATAGAAATGAGAAGAAAAAGAAATTAAATTAGAATTGGCAATGAGGAAACAAAACTATCTCTCTTTGTAGATGATATGATGGTATACTTAAAGAACTCTAGATAATTAATTAAAAACTACTTGAAATAATTGACAACTTTATATGTAAGATAAGCCACAAAAATCATCAGCATTTCTTTATAGGATCAACAAAGCCCAGCAGTAAGAGATAGAAAGAGAAATTTCATTTAAAATAACTGTAAACCATCTAAAATACTTAGAAGTCTGTCTGCCAAGACAAACCCAGGAAGTATATGAACACAATTACAAAACACTTTTCACACAAATAAAGTCAGATCTAAACAATTGAAAAAATATCAATTTCTTATGGGTAGACTGAGCCAATATAATAAAAAGGACAATTTTGCCTAAACTACTTATTCAGTGCCATGCCAATCAAATGATCAAAAAAAGTTATTTGATAGATCTAGAAAAAATAACAAACTTCACCTAGAAAAACAAAAGGTCAAGAATAGCAAGGGAATTAATACAATAAATACAAAGGAAGGTGACCTAGCAACACCAGATCTCAAACTATATTATAAAGCAATAATGGTATTGGCTAAGAAATAGAGTGGTGGATAAATAGATTTGGTAAACCAGATGCAGTAGCCAATGACCATAGTAACCTAGTTTTTGATAAACCCAAAGATCCCAGCCTTTGGAATAAGAACTCATTATTTGACAAAAACTGCTGGGAAAACTGGAAAACCTTAAGGCACAAACTAGGTGTAGACCAATATCTCACACTGTATGCCAAGAGAAGGTTAAAATGGATGCTTGATTTAGACATAAAGGGTAACATCATAAGTGAATTAGAAGAGCAAGGAATAGTCTACCTGTCAGATTTATGGAGAAGGGAAGAATTCAAGACATACAGAGCATTATGAAACATGAAATAGATAATTTTATTATATTAAATTTAAAAAACTTTGCACAAACAGAACCAATGCAACCAAGAATAGAAGGAAAGCAGAAAGCTGAGAAATAATCTTTATAGCAAGTGTCTCTGATCAAGTCCTCGTTTCTCAAATAAATAGAGAATTTACTCAAATTTATAGGAATACACTGGTCAAATCAAAGGATATGAACAGGTAGTTTTCAGATGAAGAAATCAAAACTATCTATAGGTATATGAAGAAGTGCTCTAAATCACTTTTGATTAGGGAAATTCAAATTAAAAACAACTCTGAGGTACCACGTTATACTTATCAGATTGGGTAATATAACAAAAAAGGAAAATTATAAATGTTGGAGAGAATGTGGGAAAATTGAGACACTAATGCACTGTTGGTGGAGTTGTGAACTGATCCAATCATTCTGAAGACCAATTTGAAACTATGTCCAAAGGGCAACTAAGCTGCAAATGCCCTTTGATCCAGCAACACCACTACTAGGTCTGTATCCTGAAGAGATCATAAAAAAGGGAAAAAGACAGATGTGTGCAAAAATATTTATAGCAGCCCTTTTTCATGATGGTGAAATATTGGAATGCCCATTAGTTGGGGAATGGCTAAACAAATTGTGGTATTTGAATGTAATGGAATACTATTGTGCAATAAGGATGAGCAGGAAGATTTCAGAAAAACCAGGAAAGACTTGTATGAACTGAGGCAAAGTGAAATGAGCAGAACCAGGAAAAGACTGTACACAGTATCAATAACATTGTGAGATGATCAACTATGAATGACATTCCTCTTCTCAGCAAAACAGTGATCCTAGATAAATATCTATATTTTGTATAGAGGATTCATGACAGAAAATGTTATCCATATCCAAATAAAGAACTGATAGACTCTGAATGCAAATTGAAGCAAACTTTTTTCACTTATTTTTCCATGTTTTTTTTTCTTTTGATCTGTTCTTCTTTCACAACTCTGACTAGTGAGGTTATATGTTTTATGCAATCACACATGTAAAACCTATATCAAATTGCCTACTATTTCAGAAAGAAGGGAAGGGAGAGGAAAGAGGAAATTTGGAACTCAAAATCCTGTAAAAAAATGAATGCTAAAAATTGTATTGACATATAATTGGAAAAAAAATAAAATACTATTAAAAAAAAATAATTTCCAGGCCAGCCATGTCTTCATTCCATTCTAGGCTCTCCTCTTTGACTGTCCAGTTTATTTCTACCACGTTACTTTGCAGGTACTTCCTCCCTCCTACTTTTCAGTTTCCATTTATGTATTATCTTTTTCTATTAGAATATAATTTCCTGGAGACCAGGGATTGTCTCTTTTTGCTTGCATTTCTGTTGCTAGAACTTTGTACAGTGTCTGCCATATAGTAAGCCCTTAATAAATGCTCCCTGACGACTTGAATTGGTGCTAACTTAGAATAGTGTGGAAAAGTAGAGAGGTCAATGTTATACTTTGCCTGCCTGAGAAGAATCTAGTATAAAGACATGCCAAGTTTAAAAATGAGAGCTGGCATAAGACTGAGGGTGCAACTGGCAAATTTGTAATACAAGGAAATGTTCTTTTTCTTCCCTGTCCCCACCCCCTTCCTATCTGTTACAATATTGCACTCCAGTGTTTGAAATGACAGCCACCCTCCCATGAAAAGAAAAGGAATGAGTTACCTGGAAAAGGAAAACCATAACCTATGAAGGGGAGTAAACTAAAAGAGAGCTCTACATCTACTTCTGAACATGAAGGATGGGGTGATTTGTTCCAGCACACTCAAATAGGTCTTTTGGCTCAAGGAATGATTGACAACTCAGCCTGCCTCACTTAGCAGTATCATCAGATGCCTTATATACAGAAGGCAGAATATCATCACAAATATACTTCCAATAAATAGTCTCTTTATTTCTCATTTCTCACCTGGCTGCACTATTCTGGGACATGTCTGACTTCTCAGTCATGCCCCAGGAAGCTCATTTATTGAGAAAAACTCATCATTCTATAAGATTTCACCAACCCTACTATTCCATCTCATCACTAACCTCCGTCTCTAATTGAAGGGTGAAGCCACAAACCCTGAAACATTCATTTAAAGGAGGAGTTCAGCTCAGAACATCTCTACACTTCCTACCTGGCTGCACTACTCTGGGACATCCCTGGCTTCTCCACCAGGCTTCTGTATTGGTTACCCTCCCAACCTCAGCTTTTCAGCTTTCTTTGGGTGTTGTCTTCATTAGATTGTAAGCTCCTCGAGGAAAGGGACTGTCTTTTCATATTTGTATCCTCGGTGCTTAGCATCATGTCTGGCATGTAATAGATACTTAAAATGTTTATTGATTATTAAGTATAGTTCTCCCTTCCAAACTGCTACTTTTTCCTCCTCAGTTTTGACATGTCAGAGGTCAGCATAAGAAATTAAAAAATAAATTTTGGGGAGTTTTGTGGAAACCACAGATGACATGCAAACACCAGCATATGACACAGAACCTGTGACCAAATACTTAACCCAAATTTTACAATAAGGTACTGTAAACATCCTATAGAAATTTTTTTCTTAAAGTCAGACTTCTCTGTTTTCAAGAGAGGGCCAAAAGATTGTACACTGATTTTCCACATCACAGAGTTGCTGCACCCCTAACTCCCACAATGTAGAAGGCATAACTGTCTACACTCTTGCAATATTTTCACCTCAATACAAAGGGAGAACTGATATTAAGAGTTGGATGGGACTTTAGTTGGTCAACTAACATTATGAAGTACCTACTATGTTTCAAACACTCTATGAAGCACATTCCACTAATAACACGGAATGTCAGAGCTGGAAGGCAGTTTAGAAATAAGAATGACACAGAATGTTAGAATTGGAAAGACTTGAGATGTTACCATAGATAACAGAAAATGACAGCTCTGGAAGAAAGTTTAGAGACCAAAGTTCAATTGTTTTATGGAATAGGAAGTTGGCAGCACCAGGAATAGAAATTATTTGCCCAAAGTCACCCAGTTGGTCTGCAGCAGACCCTAAAAGAGAATACACATCTCCTGGTTCTTATGCTACTATTTTTATTTTTATTTTTCCCAGGATACCACGCCCACCTTCCAAAGAAGCAGATAATTCACACAAAAGGTTAATGCAGCAAGGGAAGGTTCATAGTTGCTCAGTTAAATGTAACAAACTTTCAGGAAGCACCAATGGAATGGGCAGGCCTGTGGTGAAGTGTGGTCTCCTGCTGTTGATTCTCAATCAGCCCTGCAGAGTCAGAGAGCTTCCACACTACATTTGCAAGAAAACTTTCCTGCCTGTGCACAGCAGGTAAAACCTGAAGTCAGTCAGAAGCCGATGAGAGCAGTACTGTACTTAGAGAGCTATAGACTTCTAATGAACACCTAATGAACTTCATGAAGAAGACTGATTGACTTCTGAGCTGCTCTGAGGGCTAGAACCAAAAGGACCAGACTGCTTTATATTTTTTATTATGCTTTGGACTAAATTGTGGTTTTTTTTCCCCCTTGTGACTATTTTTACTTTCAGGGAAAGTCAGGTAGATGAGAGAACACCTAGCTGCTACCATTCTGTAAGAGAGGAAAAGAGAAAGTGAAAACAGTGGCACATGGAATTTCATGGGAGAAAATAGTGATATATGCTTGGAGAAGAGACCTACATGTAGCATGATAATCAAGGGATTATTGTATGAAGGAAAGATTCAGCTTTTTCTGCTTAGCCTTGGAACTAAAGATTAATTAATAAAAGTTGCAGAGAAGAAAATCTAGGTTTGATGGGAGAAGCCAAAAGTAAAAACAAAACAAAATAAAGATATATCCAAACAAAAAACTACCAAAAAGAACCTCCCAAGAATGAGAGGTTTTCCAAAGTAATATGGGCTTTCTTTTATATTAATTCATTTTTAGTTTTCAACATCACTTCCACAACATTTTGAGTTCCAAATTTTCTCCCCGTCTCTCCCCTACCCCCACCCCAAGACTTTGTGCATTCTGATTATTCCTTTCCCCAATCTGCCCTCCCTTCTAACGCCTCCTCTTCCCCCCACCCCTTCCCTTTCCCCTTCCCTTCCATTTTCCTGTAGGGCAAGATAGATTTCTATACCACATGCCTGTATATCTTATTTCCCAGTTGCATGTAAAAACAATTTTTTAACATTCGTTTTTAAAATTTGAGTTCCCTATTCTCTCCCTTCCTCACTCCTCACCCACTTTCATTGAGAAGGCAAGCAATTTGATATAGGCCATATGCATGCAGTCATGCAAAACATTTCCATAATAGTCATGTTGTAAAAGACTAACCATATTTCCCTTCATCCATTTATCTCACCCCCATTTATTCTATTCTCTCCTTTGACCCTGTCCCTCCTAAAAAGTGTTTGCTTCTGAAAACCCTCTTCCCCCATTTGCCCTCCCTTTCATCATCCCCTTTTTTTCTTATCCCCTTCCTCCCTACTTTCCTGTAGGGTAAGATAGATTTCCATATCTAATTGAGTGAGTATGTTCTTATCTCTTCAAGCCAAATCTGTAGAGAATAAGGTTCACTTATTCCTTTCTCTCTTTCCCTCCACTGTAAAAGCTTTTTTTCCCACCCTTTTATGTGAGATAATTTACCCCATTCTATCTCTCCCTTTCTCCTTCTCCCAGTATATTCCTCTCTCACCCCTTAATTTTATTTTTTAGATATCATCCCTTCATATTCAACTCACCCTGTGCCCTCTGACATATATAGATATAGATATAGATATAGATATAGATATAGATATAGATATAGATATAGATAGATATGCTTATCTATCTATATCCATATATCTATATGTGTATTTCCTCCAACTACCCTAATTCTGAGAAAGGTCTTATGAGTTACAAATATGATCTTTCCATGTAGGAATATAAACAGTTCAACTTTAATAAGTCTCTTATGATTGCCCTTTTCTGTTGACCTTTTTATGTTTCTCTTGATTCTTGTGTTTGAAATTCAAATTTTCTATTCAGCTCTGGTCTTTTCATCAAGAATGCTTGAAAGTCCTTTATTTCATTGAATATACATATTTTCGCCTGAAGGATTATACTCAGTTTTGTTGTGTAGGTGATTCTTGGTTTTAATCCTAGCTCCTTTGACCTCTGGAATATTATTTTCCAAGTTTTGTGACACCTTAATGTAGAAGCTGCTAGATCTTATGTTATCCTGATTGTGTTTCCATAATACTTGAACTGTTTCTTTCTGATTACTTGCAATATTTTCTCCTTGACCTGTGAACTCTGGCATTTGGCTACAATATTCCTAGGAGTTTTCTTTTTGGGATCACTTTCAGGAGAGAATAAGTAGATTCTTTCTATTTCTTTACCCTCTGCTTCTAGAATATCATGGCAGTTATCCTTGATAATTTCTTGAAAGATGATATCTAGGCTCTTTTTTTGATCATAGCTTTCAGGTAGTCCAATAATTTTTAAATTCTCTCTCCTGGATCTATTTTCCAGGTCAGTTATTTTTCCAACGAGATAGTTCACAGTCTTCCATTTTTTTTTCATTCTTTTGGTTTTGTTTTATAATTTACTGATTTTGTATTGAATCATTAGCTTCTATTTGCTCCATTCTAATTTTGAAGGAATTATTTTCTTCAGTGAGCTTTTGGACCTCCTTCTCTATTTGACCAATTCTGCTTTTTAAGCATTTTTCTCCTCATTGGCTTTTTGGACCTCTATTGCTGTTTGGATTAGTCTATT
>CM053585.1:56005229-56023422 GCA_028646515.1 Pseudochirops corinnae
GAAGAAGAAGAAGAAGAAGAAGAAGAAGAAGAAGAAGAAGAAGAAGAAGGAGAAGGAGAAGGAGAAGGAGAAGAAGAAGAAGAAGAAGAAGAAGAAGAAGAAGAGGAGGAGGAGGAGGAGGAGGAGGAAGAGGAGGAGGAGGAAGAGGAAGAGGAAGAAGGGGAAGAGGAAGAGGAAGAAAGGGAAGGGGAGGAGGAAAGGGAAGGGGAAGGGGAAGGAAGATTAAAAAACTAACATTTCCATGACACTTACTATGTGCCAGGCGCATTTGACCTTCACAATAACCACAGAATATAGGGGCTATTATGAATCTCATTTTCCAGATAAGGACAAACCGAGGTTAAATGAATTGCCCAGAGTCATATAGATAGTGAATTTCTGACACCAAATTTGAAATCAGGTTTTCCTGAGTTGAGACCCAGAACTCTATCCACTGAACTGTGGGTATGGAATATATGGTCTGATGTGCTTCTTCTCTAGGTCTGTCTTCCTAGACTGCTTTCCTTTGTTACAGAGGAAGGATTCAGTACTGGAGAGATATGTTGGGTGATGGTTCTGGTGTTAAACAGAAGACATAAATCAAACTTCAAATAAAAAGGTAAAGAAGGATGCTATTACCATGACGATAAGACATCTAAGCTACAGCGCTCCATATGGTGCTCCATTTTATCTTCAATAATTGCTATGTTTCTTCACTACATGATTCTCCACCTTTTCTAGAATTCATATCTCAATGTTTCCTAACTTGATTCAATTATCATTTGCTACATATGGTGACAACAAACTATTTCAAAAGACAGGAAGCAACTTTTATGCAGTTATGCTATTATTGTATGATTCCTTATATCAAAGATAAATTTACTACACATTTCACATAGTACTGCCCATTGGGACCAATCAGAACCATTCTTGTCTCTCTTCTATGTAACAGTCATTTTGAAACCTGAATCATTAATCATGGCACTTAAATGCCTTTTTCCTCCATCAGTCTCAGCTTCTATAGTTCTTTCAAAGGATCCTCATATGGAATAGTTTCAAGTTCCTTTACCACTCCAGTCACCTTCCTTAAGTGCCACAGCTTGCCAAAAATTTGCTAAAATATAGTGCCCAGAGCATATCACTAATGTCTAGGAAGAGTCTGACCAGAACTGCAGGACACTCACCTTCAATTCCACATGCATTTTGAAGTTCTTTGTATGTGCAAAGCACTTTGGGATACAAAAATAAAAATGAGGCAGGGGAGGAAGAATGTATCATCAAAATACCTATATTTAGTTTCCTATTTTATGAATCATAGATATGGAACTTTAATGTATCTTAGAGGTCAACTAGTACAAGTCCTTTATTTTATAGATGAGGACATTGAGCCCCATACAGGTTAAGTGACTTGCATGAAGTTGTTCAGATAGTAGGGTCAGAGGCAGGCTTTGAACCCATGTTCTCTGTCTCCACAGTCAGGGTTCTTTACATTCTTGTTAACACAGTTTAAGATCATGTTAACTTTAAAAAATGTTATACCATTGACTCATATTAAAGATTTCTGAAATATCGCATCATATTTATTATTCTGAAATATGCTCCCCTGGATGGGGTGGGCACTGGTCAAAAAACTGTCTGACATTTATGGCACCGCTATTTACTACCTATGTGATCCAGGACAAGTCACAAAAACATTTGGGCCTCCATGTCCTCATCTATAAAATGAGTGGATTGGGTTAGATAATTGCCAAGGATTCCTTTAGCAGTGAAATAGAGTGATGCTAGAATTTCTCATTTTGAAGTTGTAATACAAATGAATGATGTTATCATGGAGCCAGACCACTTTACCTAGAGTCCAATATCACTGGGCAAACAGCACAACTCTTCTGGTTCAGCCCAATCACTTTATGCAATCCATTTCTCTGATGATAGCAAGGATTCTGCAAATACATCACATGATGCTTGGGAGTAGTAATACACCATTACCTCTTAATGCATCATGATATCACAAATGTCAATCCTCTCCTCAGCCTTCTAGAACTGCTCTCCAATGACTTTAATGGGTGATCTGAGGCATTTGCTGAATATTCTTCCAATAATCAGTGTTTGCTTTCTGTTGCACTAGTGGGAGTCTATCAATGTCATGAAAGTCCAATCCTAAAGCAAGTAATGGGTGTTTTTTTTTCTTCTAATATCTGTGTTATATCACATTTTCTAGGTAGAGGAGGAGGAAAAAAACAACAACCTTAGTATTTCCACATAGTATCTGTCATCCCATGTGACAGCATATTAACTTGGGAAGGATAATTTCTTTTTTGTGACTTGTTTGTAATGGCCCCACAATTTCCCAGACTTCAATTCCATCAGAGGACAAGAAGTAGAGAGCAAATGAAACCCTGTAGAGGAGGAATGATTGGCTCTTTTCCCCTTATCTTTTTTGAGAAAAAGCAGCTTTGTTGGAAAATGAAAACAAAACAACAGAGCATAATTTGTTCTATTGTGGGTTTGAAGCCCTACCAAATGGATCATAACATCTTGTGACTATTAACAGAAATGGAAATATTGGGCTAGATTGAGTGTCGAGGGGGCATTTTGTGGATTTTTGAACTGTCAGGCTGGTATAAGAGATCCTCTGGCAGGCGACATAAATTCACTTCTCTGCCTTATTAGTCACACGGCTGGAATTGAGATTTGGACTTTCTAAAACTCTAATTTGATAGAGTCTAGCATGTAAGGTTAGGAAGAGAAGTCCTTGCCAGCTTCTTCATTTTAGTTGATTTCTCTCTGGGGTGTTTTTCTTTTTATTTGTCCAATAGAATTGTTTTGAAGTAAAGAGAGGTGGTGCAATATAATGGATGGTAAACTGGATTTAGTCAGCAATGAATGAATGAGCAAGTGAACGAAGATACATTTAGTAACTGGTTACTAGTTCCATAATAGCAGGGACTGTCTTATTCTTGTATTTGTATTCCCAGGAAATGTGCTTGATAAATTATCTATCTATCCATCTTTCTATCTTTCTATTTATCTACCATCTGTCTGTCTATCTATCTGTCTATCTATCTATCTTTATCTACCTATCTATTATCTCCCATATGCTAAGATCTGTGCTATATACTAGGTATACAAACATAAGAGCAAATTTATTCTGTATCCTAATAAGAGAAAACAATTTATGTAGAAGGAGTGGTAGGTAGAAAATATGGTATATATTTCTACCTACTGTGGTTAATTTCAGTTTCTAGACAAAGATGAGGAAAGAAGTAGGCAGAAGGAGCATAATCTCAAGGTAAGAGTTCATACCTGGATGTCATTTTTGAAGATTTTATTTAGAGAATAGAGGAGGAACAGCAGCAGCAATGCCAAATATATTTGGAGGTGAAGACTAACCTAGCTAAGTATGAACAAGAATAGACACATTCTTGAAAATTGAGTGCTCAGAATTTTTAAAACATGCATGCATAGATACATATGTATATTCATATATACATCTTCCAAATGCATGTATTTATATACACACATTTGTGGGCAGGTATATACACACATGCATAAATCATACATAATATCTTTATACATAACATATAGCAATCTTAAATGTATATACATATAAACATATATGTGCATCAATGTGATATACACATATGAAATAACAACTAATGGAAACCTCTGCCAAGATTTGGAGGGGTTGAGATCCATCCATGTCAGTGGAGAGGATTGCCCATGCTAAAGAAATCCCTTATTTTTTTGAAGTACTTCATTATATTATTATATACTTTTCAGTAGGAAGAATCATAAACCTTTAGAGTTCTACCAATTCAAGCATCCATACAATGCAGGAACCTCTTGTACAACTACTCTAACAGGTAGTCTACCCCCTCTACTCTACTGCTAATAATGGGCAGCTCAGTATTTTGAAAAACAAACAACCCATTGTTGATTAACTCTGACAGGAAATTTCATTTGGAGACATTATTTAATCAGCACTAATACTTTCAAATTACAATATATTAACACATATGTCTTTATTTCAAATCTGCTCTTAAATGAATGTATCATTTTCCCCAACCACATATATATGTACACACACACACACACACACACACACACACACATAAATATTTTGAAATGAGAAAATTATCTTTCAATTTTAACTTAGAGTTCATTGGAAGTGGATAGCAGTTTTCACCATGAGTCCTGAATTGATATAGATCTTTGTATTGTTCAGAGCAGCTAAGTCTTTTGCAGTTGCTCATCATTACAATATTGCCGTTACTATGTACAATGATCTCCTGTTTCTGCTCATTTCACTTGGCATCAGTTCATCTAGGTCTTCCCAGATCTTTCTGAAACCATTCTCCTTGTTATTCTTATAGCAAAATAGTGTTCCATCACAATCACATACAATAACTTGCTCAGGACGGAGGATTTCCCTTCAATTTTCAATTCTTCTATGCTACAAAAAGAGCTGTTATAAATATTTTTGTATATATAGGTCCTTTTTTTCTTTTCCTTTGGGATGTAGACTTAGTATTGATATTGCTGGGTCAAAGATATATACAGCTGTATAGCCCTTTGGACATAATTCTAAATTGTTCTCCAGAATGAATGAATCAATTAACAACTCTACAAACAGCTCATTAGTGTCCCAATTTTTCCATATCCCCTCCAGCACTTGTCATTTCTGATAAATAGGAGGTGGTACCTCAGCGTCGTTTGAATTTGTCTTCTCTAATCAATAGTGACTTGACTTAAAGTATCTTTTTGTATGACTATAGAAATTTTTTATTTCTTATTTTGAAAACTTCCTGTTCATATCCTCTGACTATTTATAAATTGAGAAATGGCTCTTATTTTTTTCAAATTTAACTCAGTTCCCTATGTATTTGATAAATGAAATTTTATCAGAGAAACTTACTATAAATTTTTTTGATATTACTTTATTGTTTATAGTAACTGATCTCAAAATAGAGTTTCCTTGATAATTTCTTTTAATTAGATCTAGTTTAGCTTTTTTTTTGTCTAAGATCATTATTTCTCTCTGTGCCTTTTTTTTTTTTTAATTTGGTCAAAGCATAATAGATTTTGTTCCAACCCTTTTACTCTCTGTGTGTACCTTTCTATTTCAAGTGTGTCTTTGTAAGTAACGTATTGTTGGATTCTGCTTTCTACTTCCATTTTATGTTTGAATTCATCCCATTCACATTCATGGTTGTGATTATTAACTATGTATTTTCCTCTACTCTATTTTGGTCTATTTACCTTTCTCTCTCTCATTTTACCTTGTTTCTCCTCAAGAGTCTGTTCTGATTCTGGCTACTGCCTCCCTTAGTTCTCCCTGCCATTTATCATCAAACATTCCCCCTCCCCTTCTGTTATCCTTTTCCCCTCCTACTTCCCTTTTGGGTAAGGTAAATTTCTATACTCAAATAAGTATGTATTAGATAGATAGATAGATAGATAGATAGATAGATAGATAGACAGATACATAGAGAGTGCTATAGATATAGCCTTCCCTCTTTCAATCAAGTGAGTGAGGGCAAAACACATCCTTTAATGAATGTTGCCAATACATTGGCAGTATACTTTCCAGGGATGTTTACATAGATTATGACATTGATGAAAGCATTGTCAGAACTAGCTAAGTATTTGCGGGGTTCCAAAAGAAAGTTTGGGAGAAAAGAAGTATTATACTGTCTATCAAACAGAAAGTCTACAGGACCATTGTGCTAACCTTATTGTTGTATGCCTATGAAAGCTGGGTAGTCTGTCAGCATTATGCCAAGAAACTGAACTGCTTCCCCTTGAATTGTCTTAGGAAGATTCTGAAGATAACCTGGCAAGATAAGGTATCAGACACTAAAATCTTCTCTTAGGCTGAAATGCTATAGTGCTAATGCAATATTCACAGTGCAACAGTCACTATAAATATGCCTGCATAAATGCATTCACAAAATATAACAGACTCTCCATATATAAGACAGAAGCAAAACATTTATTCAGACACCATAAAACCAAGTCCCAAAACCAGTAAGCGAGTTCCGTCATAGTAGCATAGAAGTCAATAAGTCATAACAACACAGAGAGGCACAGAATTCTTTAGCCTTCTAACAAATCAACATTTACTCACAGGCCTGTTTCCCTTTGATGTATCCTCTCTTCCCTCCAGTCTAGCTGCTCTCACTTCCAGCTTCCTGTGGGCTCTGCTCCACCCTTCAGCAAACTCCTCTCACCACAGTCTCCATGTGATTGCATTCTGCTTATTAGAGGGCATATATAAATATATCTTCAAAGCAGAGAAGGTCTTCAAATTCCCTTAGGTTTATTAAGGGGCAGGGGAGATCATCAAATTCCCATTACATTCAGCCCCAAGATCTTTCATGACCCTTTCATAGCAAAAATACACTAATAATACATTTCATTACATAGATTAATGAAAGTTTAGGGGTAACTGGTGGGGTAAGTGGTGTTAACAGAACTTTGCAACAATATAATAGAGATAATAGAAAATAAGCATGCAAAACAATATCTTGGGGTGGGGGCGTGGGCAGAAGCACCCAATCTTTCCCCCCTGGAACAAATGGGGCTCAAAACCATGGGGTTAGAGGCAAAGATCTTTTTTCCATAACGACTTCCAGCTGAAATTGGACATATAGCTGTCCCTGTCCCAAGAGGTCCCATTTGAGAGGTCGGTTCTTTAGCTGGCATCTGGACCTTGGTCAATGCCAGGTCCAGGGGTGGCACATCACAGTCATGGATAGGCATCTGGATTAAGCTATCAGGCCTCTGCAGATATAGGGTACTAAACTTGCAGGAAACAAATCTCACAAACAAGTTTAACACAAAAAGATAACAACCAAAAAAAGGACAAATATAGGGTCTGCTGTGCTTCTGGAGTCCATGAACTCACTCTCATAGTCTCATTCATGGTAGAATATATGAGTTAAGAGTGCAATTTGGTAATTGTCTTCTCCTGAATAAATAACAGCCATGGTATTGTCTTTCCCATGTGTTATAATCTCCACAGTCTTTGGAACATCATCTGGCTTCTGCTTTACCCATACTTTAGCTCCCAGTTTTATTGTATTAGTAGAACCAAACCCTTCAGTTCCTCTGATAGTTATTTCAGAAGGAGGGTCAGTTTTCACAAGGGATATTGTTTCATGAGGAATAATGATCACTCGAACTATTCTATCATTTTTACAAAACCGTATGAGTTCTTCATCTAAATTATGGAATGTCATTATAATTTCTCCTTGATAATTAGAATCTATTACTCTAGCTAATACATGTATTCCTCAAGCTGCTAAACCTGATTCCGGTAATACATGCCCAAAATGATTTTTAGGGATTCTCATACATATTCCAGTAGAGATATTTCTTATTTCTTTTCTATCCAACCAAGTCCTCTACACAATATAAATCATATCCTGCTGAACCAGGTGTTCCTGGATACAGTGCCAGGACATCTTGTCTCACAGTCCAATACTCAATATTTGGGATCTTATGTGTCTGCTTTTTTTTAATTCGAGGATTTGGGGTCATCATTTTGGCTAGAGGTGTATTTCTTCCCAATGGTCTATGATTCAAATTACATAAAACAGTGAACAAATTATCTTTCCAATGTTGATATGAATTATTAGAACTTAACTTCCTTAACTGTTCTTCCAATAATCCATTCATTTTTTCAATTAACCCAGATCCTTGTGGATAATATGGAATATTATATATCCATTCTATATTGTTTAATATGCAATATCTCTTCATTTCATTATCTTTGAAATGTGACCCATTGTCACTTTGAATCTGCATTGGGTTTCCATAATATAGACTTATGAGATCTAGAATTTTACAGGTGTTTTTCTGTGTTGCATTCTTTTAAGGACAAGCCACTTGTACATCTGCATAGGTGTCAACACAAGTACATATAAATTTGTATACTTTATTTTGTGGTAGATGACCAGTATAATCCATTTGCCAAATTTGAGCTGGGACTTTCCCCCTTCTTATTCCCCTCATGACTACCCAAGGAACAGTTTTTTTCTTTTACAATTGACATGACATTCCTCTGCTATCTGTTTAACAATGAATGAGAGATATTAATACTTCAATCTTGTACCCACCAATGTGTGGCCTGGACTCCTAAATGGCTGGCCATTTGATGGACCCATTTTGCTAGTACTGGATCATTAGTTGGTGTCTGAGTAGGAACAATAAGAGCAGCAATCTTTGCTAGCTGATCAACATGTGCATTGTATTCATGTTATGGCATGGGCCATGTGAGCATCTTTGTGAAAAGTTGACAAATTAGTAACCAAAGACATGTACTGTATATCTTCCCATAATTCTTTGCCATAGACTTGTTTACCATGAATTTCCCAATTTTGATTTTTTTCACATGGGCATCCATGTAGCTAACCCATTAGCTACTGCCCATGAGTCAGTAAATATATGAAAATATATGATACTGTCCTCCTTGTTTTGTTTTGATGGCTTGATATACTGCCATAAGTTCAGCATGTTGACCACTTCCACTTATCCCAGTGCTTTCCAAAGTCTGCCTAGTGCATGGGTTATAGGCTAGTGCTTTCCAATGTCTTTTATGACCCAAATATTTTGCTGTCCCATCAGTAAGCCATTTATGTTTCTTTTCTTCAGCCAATCCATCATGTCCTTCATTCCATTTTACCAAGGGCTGTACCAACTGTTGCTTTGGTTCAGGGGATATATCACTTCCTTCAGTATCAATGTTTCCTATAGATTCATGAAGAGCAGAAACTCTACTTTCCTCTGTTTTAGCTCTATTTTGAATATACCATTTCCATTTAATTATGCTGGCCTCTTGTATGTGTCCAATTCTGTGAGAAACTGAGGTACTTCAATACCCATGTCATAATTGGGATTCCAAGTCTTAATATCACTTCATTGCCCAGAGTCAGTTGTTCAGTCTCTACTAAAGCCCAATATGCAGCTAACAACTGCTTTTCAAAAGGTGTATATTGAACTTCATATGAAGGAAGTTTTCTAGACCAAAATCCTAAGGGTGCATTTTGGCTTTACTATTTTTGCCATAAACTCCAGTTTGCATATTCATCCTATATAGTCACTTGTAATTCCACTGGGTCATTTTGCATGGGCCATAAATCTAGGGCCAATTGTATAGCAGCCTTGGTTTCTTCAAAAGCTTTACTCTGCTCAAGTCCATAATCAAATTCATATTTCTTTCCAGTAACCTTATATAAGGGTTTCAAATTGTGTCCAAGATGCGATATGTGATGTCGCCAATATGCAAATAATTCTATAAATTTTTTGAGCCTGTTTCTTATTGGTAGTGATAAGAAAATCCTGAATCTTTCATTGGGTTTGTGGAAGAATCTCTCTCAGACCCTTTTTCCATTGTATACCCCCAAACTTTACATTTTCAGCTGGTGATTAAATATTTGCAGTGTTACTTTCCCACCCTTTGCTTTTCATATGCTCAATTAAAAGAGCCAAACTCTTCTCCACTTTTTTTACATTTTTTCCTTGTGTCATAATATCATCAATGTAATGGGTAAGCTCTATACCAGGTAGATTTAATTCATTGAAATATTTAGCCACAATCCTATGACACATAGTGGGGCTATACAGATATTCTTGTGGCAAATGGGTGAAAGAATATTGTCTGCCCTGCCAAGTGAAAGCAAATTGGTCCCATTGTTTAGAGTCTATTGGGATGGTAAAGAAAGCATTTGCCAAGTCAATAACTGTGTACCGAGTCCCACTATATTTCTGGATACTTTTTATTAAGTTGATGGTATTTGGAATAGCAGCATAGAAGGGAGTAGTCACCTTATTCAGTTGTTTATACTTCACTTTCATTCTCCACGTCCCATCTGATTTTCATACAGGTTAGACAGGATTATTCCATTGTGTGGTTGTAGGGACTAACACTCCTGCTACAACATATTCCTTTATAGTATTGGTAATTTCACCTTGTCTACCTGGCACACAATATTGCTTTAAAATAATTACTTCAGAAGGTTCAGATAAAGTGATTGGGTCCATTTTTATTTTTCCCACTAAAACTATATTAATTTCTATCTTCCTTACTTCAAATCAAATTGCTATCCTCCTTCAGATAAATTCAGGATCATATCTCTCAATATATCTAGTCCAATGATGTATTCAGGAATGGGCAAAATAACCATAGTATATTCTTTCTCAGGTAGCTGTCCAATTTTCATTGTTAGTTTGTTGTGTCTGGCTAATATTTCAGCCCATCCCAGTCCTGTGATGGTAATAGGGGCTCCATGCTTAAAATTGTCAGAGTTTTCTTAAAGAAGGGAGGCCTCTGCCCCCATATCTATCAATATCCTGGTTATAGTATTTGATCCACTTTTCCAATATATAGTCAGATTGATATGGGGTTTGTAATCTCATCTGTGTATTTCTTTAATATGAATTGAGGCTTGGCCAATTTCCTATTTTCCCTGAAGGTGTGATGAACTTGGATACAATGGTTGAGGAAGATCTGTAGGGATAGACCTTACTCCTCTATTCTGTCTGACATGAAGCCCCTTATCTTAGTACATTTTATATAGTTCATTAGCTGAAATACCATCAATTCTTCTAAAATCAATCCCTGCTCTCAATAGAGGAGTAAACAGTTCTTTTCTTGTCAGTCTATTCTGACTTTGAATCTGCTGGTCATTTACTTTTCTCTCCCAAGGAAATTTATCTTTTCCTCATTCTCCCAAGTTACTTAATTGTGAAATCTTATCTAGCACTTCTGAAAGAGGGTGCCCTATTTCACCAATTAGTAGAGTCAGAAGTAGGTGCTTATAAACAGGACGAAACATCTTCACTATGATATTTCTATGAAGAACTGCTAAGAGGATATCATGATATGCATCTGCATCTCCAACCATGTTAGTCATTTTCATTACTCCTTTCAACTTCCTCATGCAGTCTTTAAGCAACAACCAGGCCACATAAAATCAGCAAGATACATTTTATTGCATCCATCAGCAGCTAAAGTTAACAAATTGGTCATATTGTTACCTCCTGCCATATGAAAATCTCTAAAAGTTTGCTGGTAAAAAGGATTCTGACAAATACCTATAATTTTCAAGCAGTCCGCACTATCTACCCATACTCCTCTAGCTCCTTCATCACTAATTCTCCCCATCCAAGACACTAATGATTCTCTCATTCTTTGGGTAAATCTGCTAAATGTATCATAATTTCTGCTGAATAAAATCGTCGGTTATCTCCTTGAACTCTGTCTTCCCTGATTCTCCTGCTTTCTTCTCAGTATGGAATGAATTCTGCCCTTGTAAAAAGCCAGGTCATCTAACATTGTATTGCTTTGTACTCATGTTCTCTCCTGGCAGTCATAGTCATGGCAACTAGGCTCAGTCTCTACCAAAACTGTATGGACTTTCTTCTTGATACTTTTCTGCTTCTTTTTCTGAGCCAAATTCACAATAGCTCTCTTTTCTACCACCTGAAATCCTCCAGTCTGCCCTTCTAAAGGAGGGCCAGAACACCATAAGACAGTCAATTCTCTTTTCATTTGAGTTTTTTTCTTGTGACATCTTGTCTCTGCTCTTACACATAATATGATAACTTGTTAGTAAAATCCAGCCCCTTCTGCACACTGCCTTCAGCTTTCTCCCTGGTTTTATTGGTATTCTTTGCAAACATGTTTCTAAATCTCTAGGTTCTCCCTGCTGTAAACTCAATTCCCAGATTTCCTAGAGCCCTGTACTTTTAGACCACTCTCTTGCTAGGGAGGAATAAGATAAATCCTCCCATCCTGGGATAGCCATTTCTTCTTCTAAATGCCTTCTGCCTCCAAGAGGTCTGCTATTTCACAATCCCATCCTTGTCACAAAATGTAGTGCCAATGTGATATTCACAGTGCCAATGGTCACTATAAATATGCCTGCATAGTGCTCAATTGCAAAATATAACAGACTCTCCATATAGAAGACAGAAGCAAAACATTTATTCAGACACCAGAAAACTGAATCCCAAAACTAGTAAGCCAATTCCTTCAGAGTAGCAAAGAAGTTAATATGCCATAACAACACAGAGAGCTACAGAATGCTTTAGCCTTCCCACAAACCAACATTTACTCACAAGTCTGTCTCCTCCAGATGAATTCTCTCCTCCCTGCTCTAAGTCACAGCTTCCTGTGGACTCTGCTATACCCTTCAGCAAACTCCTCCCACCACAGACTCTATGTGATTACATTCAGCCTATTAAGGGGTAAGGTATATCTTCAAAGCAGGGAAGGTCTTCAAATTTCCTTAGGTTTATTAAGGGGCAGTGGAGATCTTCAAATTACCATTACCATTACAGCTGCCAAGCATTCAAATTCTATTTCAGAGAGTGGTTGGCTACATTGTTTGAATACCAAATGTATATTTACCTAAAATACTATTTTAAAGAGAATGAGCACAAGGTAAGAGCACAGAGGTCAAAAGAAGCAGTACAATGGGACTCTCAAGGTCTCTCTGAAGAAGTTACGTACTGATTGTGAGACGTGGGAAATGCTGGCACAAGACTGCACTGTGCTGTGTTCCTTGAGCAAAGATGAATTGCAGCACAGAGGAAACATGAACTGCACAAATCTATAGATATCTCTATCTTAAATGTTCAAATGGACTATTTGTGCCTGACCTCTGGTAGAAAATTCCAAGCTCATATTAGATTGATCCACTGCTGTTAAATGTATCTTGACACCAATGTTGTGATATCATTGGTTATTTATGAGTACAGAGGATAATCAACAACAACCATATCTATACTGGACAGTCACATAAGTGACTGAAAAGTGCAGAGGACATAAGATGCCACATGTTTATTGTTTATTGATTTAAGAAAACATTCATTCTTAGTGAAAAATACTTCCTTTAAAGCTTTATTCAGTTCAAGGGATTTTTACATGCACATTTCAATATCATATAAGTCTCCATGAAAGAATACATTTGGAAATAACTAAATTTCATTCACTCTCTACTTCTACCCAAATGGAATTAAAGTATGGACAATTTTGTAGCTATTATAATAAATCACACTAGAAATAGCTCTATATCTACTTATTTATCCATCTATTCATCTATCTATACTTCTATGGGTCTATCTATCTATGTATCTTTTAAAGGTCAATAAGATTGTATTTCCTGGGTGTCTTGCAAATCTAATCAAAAGGGTTTTAAAAAGAAAAAAAAGGATTAAGAAGGCAATAGATGGCCAATGGAAATCCCCCTAAGCTAGATACATTAGAGAGTAGATAAAATGAAGTATAGCAGTTGAGATACCCAAAAGTTCACAGAAAAGATTTAGTAAAGAAAAATCCAGTAGTCAAACTAAAGTTCCTAAATACATATAAATGAATGTATAGAATTCACATAATCATCTAGAGCAGGAGAACTTAAACTTTTTGTCAATCATAGACTCCTTTGGCAGACTGATCAAGTTTACAGACCCCTCTCAGAATAATATTCTTAAATACACAAAAAACATAGGGTTACAAAGAAAACTAATTTCACTGGAATAAAACTTCTTTTTTGCTCATCTAAGTTAGCACACCCCATGATATCTATCCACAGACCCCTTAAAGGATCCATGAACTCAAGATTAAGGATTCCTGATCTAGAAAAACTAGGGTCCCTGACTTGCGGAGGTTAATTTGACCTCATAATTTCCACCGAGATTTGCTCTATAGGTATGGATGGCTATCCTTCATTCCAAAAAAACCAGGATATGTGAAAAAGAATGGTAGCATTAAATGGTAAGAAGGTTTCGTAGGGTAGAGCCAAGATGGCAAATTTGGGGCAGTTACACCCCTGAATTCTTCCAACATTTGCTTTCAAACAACTTTAAAAATAATATCTCAAAACAGATTTTGGAGGGCAGAGCCAAGAAAAAAGTTGGGATAACACATTTTTCTGGCCTAAGAAAACTTAAGAGGTTGGTAGAAGCCTATGACACCATGGTAAAGGTCTGTCCAGAGTCCATATGTGGAGGAGGCAGCAGTGGTGACAGTGAGAACAACAGCAGCTTTGGGAACTTTCAGCCCAGAGACCACAAGGGAACCAGACAAATACTTAGAAAAAAATTACAAGGGACGCTTTTCTGGTATTTGGGACAGCTGGCACTGATTGGCAACTTTATTGCCCATACACAGTGTTTGGTCTCAACTCTAGGACAGAGAGGGCATTGGGAGCAGGGGTACTGGTTACAGTTCCAAGCAAGGCAAAGAGGAGTGCTAACACGTACAGCTGTAGGGGGCCAGGTCTTTTGGGGTAAAGACCAGAGCACAGACCAGGAGACCAATGACCATACCTCTCCCCATATCACAGCACTTTTGAAACACTGAAAACTTGTAGAACTCCAGAACTAGCTCTGAAAACAGCAGCACAAAAACCCCTGAATGTTGAGACATTGCCTTCTCACCCCCAGTTTAGCAGAACCCAACTTTAACACAAAGTTCAAAGTAAAAAATGGACTGGAAAAAAATGTGCAAATAACAAAAAAAGAATTTGACCATAAAAACTACCACAGTGGCAGGGAAGAGGGAGACATAAAATCAGAAGAAAGCACTGGGGTGAAAACTGCTACACACACACACACACACACACACACGCACACAGCCTCAGAAATGCTCATAGGGCACAAATTCAACAGAAATTCCTGGAAGAGTTAAAGAAAGAGATGAGTAATAGAAGTAAAATGGAAAAAAAGAATGAGAGTGATACAAGAAAATTAGGAAGAGAGAATTAACAGCTTGGTAAAAGAGGTGTAAAAAATACTGAAGAAAATAATCTTTTAAAAAAACAGTTTTCCTGTGGTAAAAGAAGCACAAAAAAATCACTAATGAAAAGAACTCCTTAAGAAGAAGAATTAGCCAAATGGAAAAAGAGGTACAAAAATTCATTGAAGAAAATACTTCCTGAAAAATTAAAATTGGTCAAGTGTAACCTAATATTTGACTGCATGAGAAACAAGAAAAATTTTCTTTAAAAAAAAGTTAAAATAATGAAAAAGTGGAAGAAAATGTGAAATATCACATTGGGAAAAACAATTGATCTGAAAAATACATCCAAGAGAGGTAATTTAAAAATCATTGCACCACCTTAAAACCAAGATCAAATAAAGCACCTAGATAACAAATTTCAAGAAATTATAAAGGAAAACTGCCCTGATAGAGTCAGATGGTAAAATAGAAATTGAAAAAATCCAGCTATCACCTCCTGAAAGACATAGCAAAATGAAAACTACCATGAATATTACAGCCAAATCCCAGAGCTCTCAGGTCAAAGAGAAAATGTTTCTTTTTTTTTTTCTTCCTTTTTTGCTTTTTTGAAGGGGGAAGGCAGGGCAATTGGGGTTAAGTGACTTGCCCAAGGTCACATGGCTAGTAAGTGTTAAATGTCTGAGGCTGGATTTGAACTCGGGTCCTCCTGACTCCAGGGCCTGTGCTGCATTCACTTAACCACTAGCCAACCAGTGAGAAAATATTCAAGCATCCAGAAATATACAATTCAAATATCATGGAGTTATAGTCAAGATCACACAAAATTTAGTGGCTTCCATGTAAAGGAGTGGAGGGTTTCAAATATGATATTCTGTAGAGCCAAGGAGCTAGGATTACAACCAAGAATCACCTACCCAGGAAAAGTGAGTGTAATCCTTCAGAAGGGAAAATTAATATTTAATGAAATAGAGGAGTTTTAACAATTCCTGATGAAAAGACCAGAATAAAATAGAATAGAAACAGAATAGAATAGAAAATTTGACATTCAAACCAAAGATTTCAGAAAAATATCAAAAAATAAATATGAAAGAGTAATCATAAGGGATTCAATAAAGTTAAACTGTCTGCATTCCTATATGGGAGGATGATACAGGTAACTCCTAAGAACTTTATTATTATCAGGGCAGGTAGAAGGAGTTTATATAAACAGAGGGCATGGGTCTATTATAAAAAGGATGATCTCCAAAAACAGGAAGGGGTGAGAACGAGGGATGCATTGGAAGAAGGGTAAAGGGAGAGGAAGAATGGTAGAAGAATCTCTCAAAAAAAGAGGCCTACAGGGAAGAATTTTTATAAAGGAAGAGAAAATAATAGACAACAATGCTTGAACTTCACTTTCATCAGAATTGATTTAAAGGGGCAAAACTACACACACATGCACACTCACACACACACTCAACTGTGTAAAGAAGTGCAATTTACATAATAGAGAAATAGGATAAGAGAAAAAGGAAGGGATGATAAAGGGGTGGGTGAATTAAGTGAGGCAGTGGGTAAAAAAGCAAAGTAGATTTTTGAGGAGAGACTAGATAAAAAGAGAAAGAAATGAAAAACCAGAAAATAGTGGGATGGAGGAAAATACACAATTAGTAATCATAACTGTGCATATGAATGGAATGACCTCACCATAAAGTAGAAGCAGATAGAATGAATTAGAAACTAGAATCCAATAACAAAAGACACATTTGAAACAAATTCATACACAGAGTTACAATACAGACATGAAGCAGCATCTTCTGGATTCAGGAAATGCATCAGTTGAAGATAGAAAGGCAGGGGTAGTAGTCATGATCTCATACAAAGCAAAAGCAAAAATAGACACAATTAAAAGAGATAATCAAGGAAACTATATTTTGCTAAAAGCTACCACAGACAATAAAATAATATTATAAATTTTGTAGCAAGTTTTCCTAATAAAGGCCTCATTTCTTAAGTATATATTGAAAATAGAACTGTGTCAAATTTATAAAAATAATAGCATTTCCTCAATTGAAAAATGGTCAAGAAATATAAACAGGCTGTTTTCAGAAGATGAAATTGAAGCTATCTATGGTCATATGAAAAAAAATGTTCTAAATCACTATTTATTAGAGGAATGCAAATTAAAATAGCTCTGAGGTACTACTTCATACCCATCAGAAATGACATATTGGAAGGGATGAGGGAAAAGTAGGTACACTAATGATCTTTGGAGTAGTAGTGAACTGGTGCAATCATTCTGGAGAACAATTTGGTACTTTGCCCAAAGGTCTATGTATACCCTTTGACTGACTAATACCAGTACTAGGACTGTATCATAAAGAGATCAGAGAGAAAGAAAAAAGGACCTATATGTTCCAACATATTTATAGCAACTCTTTTTGAGGTGGCAAAGAATTGGAAATGGAGGAGATGTTCAACTGAGGAATGGCTGACCAAATTGTGGTATATGATTGTGATAGACTATTATTGTGCTGTGGGAAATGACAAAGTGGGAGTGCTTTCCCAACAACACAGCAAGACTTATATGAACTGTGGCAAAGTAAAGTGGGAAGAAGTGGGAGATCATTGTGTACAGTAACAGCATTGTTATAAGGGTGATTACGTGAAAAACTTGACTACTCTGATGAATACAATTCCAAAGACAATTCCAAGACAAATTCTAAGACAATTCGAAAAGACTCATGATTAAAAAAAAAACAAAACAAGCCTATCCACTTCTAGAGAGAGAACTGAGTGCAAATTAAAGTATAATTTTCCCACTTTATTTTTTTTTGCTTATACACACATATGTGTGCATGTATATGTATGTATGTTTATATGTAAATATATTTTGCATGGTTTCACATGTATAATTGATACCATATTGCTTACATTCTCAGTGAGTAGGAGGGGTTATGAGAGAGAGGGAGGGAGAATTTGGAACTCAAAATATAAAAAGAAAAGAGTTAAAAGTCATTAAAAAAATGGAATCAGGGTGAGGGGGAAAAAACCGCTGGAAAACATAGGGATAAATGAACTTTTCCTTAAAATGATAAATAGCATATATCTATGTGTAATGGGTATAAACTATAATGTCTTCCAATAAAACCAGGAATAAAACAAACAAGCAAAAGAAAGTATGCTCACAGGGAGAAATCAAGGAACCAGAAGCAAGAAGTATAATGGAGAGGATTAGAGGAAAAATAATAGAGGAAAAACATAGATGATTTTGTCATTGAATTATACTGCTGTAATGCCATGCACCAGCAGATTCCCAAAAGAATGCTACTGTGAACAGCTTTTAGAGTTCAGATTACAAAATATAGTGAACACTCTGTTTATTCCATTACAAATCAAGACAAACATTCAAAACATTATAATATTCACAACATTACATCTTATCACAGAAAATGGCCACACAGTTTTCACTACAGTGGCCACAATATT
>CM053585.1:56023922-56063329 GCA_028646515.1 Pseudochirops corinnae
AAAAAAACCTGTTTCATCCAAGGGGAGGCCTTTTCTTTGTCTTGACTCTGGGTGGTCTCTCTGATTCCCTGGATCCCCTTCCAAGGTCCCAGCTCCCTCCTGAATCCACCAGTCACCTGAATTCAGAAGCAGACAGCTCCAAGGTCCTTGTCCAGTCCTCAGAGGTAAACAGCTCCCAGGTCCTTCTCTAGTCCTCAGGGCAGTCCCTGGCACACACTGAAGTTCACAGGGTCCAGCACATCTCAAACTCTTTACCACTTCTCTTGCCTGGAACTCAAAGATCAGTCAGGCCATGAACAAACAAAGTCTTATCCTGGTCATGCTTCTTTAGGCAAGCCCTCTCAGACTTCCAGGCAAGCCCTCTCAGCCTTCCAGGCAGCCTTCCAGGCAAGCCCTCTCAGCATTCCAGGCAGCCTTCCAGGCAAGCCCTCTCAGCCCTCCAGGCAAGCCCTCATCAGATTCTGGTCTCAGGAAAACTCCATCTCAGTTCTCAGCTTCCAGATGCTGAGAGAGAAACTCTCCCTCTCTCCCTCTCTCTCTCAGCCGGCTTCAGTTTCCACAATTCTTCCTTCAGCAGGAGCAGAGTTCCAATTCTGTCTCTCAGATTCTGGGAGAGAAACTTTCTCTCTCTCCCTCTCTTTCTCTCTCTCTCTCTCTCTCAGCCAGCTTCAGTCTCCAGGATTCTTCCTTCAAGGGGAGCAAAATTCTAATTCTGTCTCTGTCTCTGGAATTCTTGCTGATATATACAAACCTCAGCCAATCCCCTTCTTCCACATCAACAGGGGCTCAGCCAATCCCCTTCTTCCATATCAACAGGGGCTCAGCCAATCCCCTTCTTCCACATCAACAGGGGCTCAGTCAATCCCCTTCTTCCACATCAACAGGGGAGTTCATGCCTTCTCAACAGTGGGACAGTTTGCATCTTCCACACCTAGCACTTAGTAGTGCTAAGTATCCTGCTAAACTGATTACTATTACAACTGCAAACCACCCAAACAAATAAGAAATAGATGAAATATGGGGAAAATTGCAATCCTAGCACTAAGGTTTAAAATATTAATAATAAAATACTTCAAATATCCAGACCTCTGTTGGATCTCTGTCATAAGATGAATAGGTAATAACTTCTTTATCTACTTTAGACATAATTTCATCCTTCAAAAGAAGAAACAATCAATGAAAGGAAATATTTTCTGGATCTGATTCTTGGTAACAGGGAAGAACTCATTGCTAGGGCAGACATGATTGGAAGTCTGGGTGAAAGTGACCTCTCCTTCCTAGAATTTGTGCTAAAGAAGGAAAATAAATATGAGCATACTTTGAAAATGTGCCCTAGGTTTTGGGAAAATAGATTTCAAAGGGTTCCGAAAATGATAGATAGAATCTCATGGACCAACACTCTACTGGGAAAGTCAATCATGTAGGTATGAAAGAGTCTTGAAACTCAAATTATGATGACACAAAGAGAAACAATTTCAAGGAGAAGGAAAAGTGCTATGTCTAAAGAGAGAAATGTAGATGAAGAGGGAATTCAACCAGCACCTTATACATAAAAAGTAAATGTCTGGAAGATGGTAACAAAGACGGGTAAAACACATAGAATGTATTATAGTCCTATAAAAATAATGTCAGGAGGACCAAAGCTCAGAATGAACTGAGACCAGAGAGAAAAACAAAAGACAGTAATAAATGAGGTTTATTATTTCTGTTGTTGTTCTTACTGCTGTTGCTGCTTGCTAAAATGGGAGGAAAGAAAAAGGGCTCAAAGTAGGTATAGGACTTTTGTCTGGGGTGGGTCTGATAATGCTAACTAAGCATAAGTTAACAGTTGAGTTACTCATTTTTTTTCTCCGTTTTTTATGACAATGATAAAACCATTACATTTGAAACTACAGATCAAAACTGACAAACAAGTTGTTATTGAAGATAAGTGAGGAGAAAGAAAGAAATCTCCTAGTTACCCTGGATGAAGTTATATCTCCTGGACTAGAAGAACTTCTTCCTCCAGGAATGATGTGAGGTTAACCCAATGCCAGTAATATTTCAAATATTATAGAAAGTGGGAGGGAAACCACAAGATAAGATATACTGATTTTCAAAAAGGTAAGGGAGCAGAAATGGCAAACCACAGATCAGTGAGCTTGTCTGTGACTCTTGGGGGAAATTCAAGAATTAGTCAATAAAGAAATAATTACTGAATATTTAGAAAGAGAATCAGTGATTATAATTATAATAACCCAATAAGGTTCATGAAGAAGTCATGCCAGTTTTACCTGTATTTCCTCTTTTTTGATGGGATTACTTAACTTGTAATATAGAGGGAGAGTTTTATATATATATATATATATATATATATATATATATATATATATATATATATATATATTTCCTTAGATTTTTAGCAATGCTTTAAAAAAAAGTATTTCAAGCTGTTCTTGTGGAGAAGAGGAAGAAATGTGGAATAGATGATAGTACTACAACATGTGTTAAGAACTTGTTTATGATTGGACTCAAACATAGTTGATAATGATGTAATGTTACAGTTGCAGGACCTCAAGTATCTGCTCTTAGTTTTCAGCTATTTAAGTGTTAATTGTGATTTGGGGATACGAATAAATGTATTGTTCATCAAAATTGCAAATGAAACAAAGCTGGGAGGGATATCTAACACAATGCGTGAGTCATGTTTCAAAAAAAAAAATATTGATAAGCTAGAGATTTGGGCTGGATCTATTACGATGAAATACCATACCCTTGAGCACAAAAAACAACTTCACAAATACAAGATGACAGAGACATGACAATTGATCAAAAAAGGCTCCAGGAATTGTAATAGACTTCAAATTCAATATGAGGCAGCAGTGAAATGTGGCAGCCACAAAAGTGAGCACAGTCTTGGACTACATTAAAGAGGTCTAGGTTCTAGTAAAAAAGAAGTGGTAGTCTGACTGTACTCTAATCTCATAGGACCCCATATATAATACATTTTCTTTTCAGTTTTGTGCACTCTGAATATAGATCAATAGGAACATTTATAATGGGGAAAGTATACAGAGTAGGGTAACCATGATAGTGGAAGTACTTTTAGTCCATGTCATTTGAGCATCAGTTGTAGGAACTGAGCATGTTTAGCTTGGAGAAGAGAAGACTCAGGGAAGAAGACACACTAGCTTTCTCCAAGAATGTGAAAGACTATACTATGAGTAGGGGATAGGACTTACCATTTTTGCTCTCTGTGGGCAGAACAAGGAGCAGTGGATGGAAGTAGACAAAGGGAAATATATTTTTGTTTAAAATAGCAATTCATAGCTAAAACTGATCACTAAGTAAAAACTCACCCGCAACTAGACTTGATTAATCTACAAAAGATTCATGATTTCCTTGAAATAGGTATCCAACCCCTCCACCTGCCAACTACCAAAGCAGACCATAACTGTCATTAAGGTTGGCTGGAGCCAAAATATCTATCCCGTGTTAGTCACCTTTTCAGAAGTGAATTTCTTCACATTTAGCTATATTCTCAGAAGACAGACAGTATCCATCATGAGATCAGTACTTGAATTCTCACTTTTGGATAGGATTGCCAGATGTTTCACTGAAGAATTCAGGGTCACCTCCACGCTATAAAGAAGGCCCTGGAGGACTTTAGTAAAGGAATAGTTAATAATCAATAAAAGTAACAAGAGCCCTATTCCCTCTTTTCCATACTTCATTCATCAAAGTTCCTTCCCCTTCATGGGGAATGAGAAAAGTACCTTGGAAACATGATTTTTAAATAACGCAAATTATCTCATTTAACATTGATTTAATTAGCTGGGAAAAAAAAGCCAAATCTCTGCTCACTGCTGTGGAGACATAGCCCCTTTGCCACTGAGGTCAGCTTCAAACTTGTGGCAGATGTTACAGCCACAGACTTTTATTTTATTTTCTCAGCCTGTTTTGATAATCTCCACATTTGCTATTTTAATCATTTTTTTACAAGATTGAATCACATAATTTTCTCCATTTAAAATTTTTCTTCTTTGTTACTGAAACACTCCCTAACAATTAATCAAACCACAAAATTATCAAGATTTCCCAAACAGATTGGTAATTTCCATACTTTTCAATAACTATTTTGGACACTTGCAGTTTAGCACATTAAGATGCTTATTAGTGGAGAGTTGTGGAATGAGCTCCAATTAGTGAATTATAGTGTATTCATTTCACTGCACCAAATGCTCATTAACAGATTGTTTGATTTTTTTCCCCCTCCATGCTATAAAAATGGCTAATATGTCTTACCAGTAATACATACGCTCATGATCACATGATGGGAGTCTTTTGCTTACAGCTGCCCAAAGCAATAGCATTTTCACAGTTATTTGACCTTATTGAGTCAGATTCTCTCCCAGTCTAAGTCCCTTGTATTATACATGTATTTGAGAAGCTCCTCCAACTTTGCTAGGCAACCAGGGGTATCATTGAGTATACTACTGATAAAGTATATTTAAATGGTCTCATTGTGGTAAAAATATATTATTTACTGTTGTTTGCTTAAAGATTGTCCCACCTGCTAATGATAATATTATGATGGTGAAAATGATTATTGGGATCATATGATTATGAATGTACAGCTTGAAGAGATCTTTAAGTTCACCTAGTTCAATGCTCTAATTTTACAGATAATGGTGATAACACAATGATAATGATTATGTAGAATGGTAACAATGCTGGCTAATGGTAGCAATGACTGATGAGTTAATAATTACAGTTCTCATTTACATAGCACTTTGCTTACACATCAATTTCTTCAAAACAGTCCTATGATGGTGTAGCAACAACCACACTGGCATACCCAGGATGTCTGCTAATAGAGGTTTTTAGGTCTGTTTTACAAGGAAAGATAGCTGTTTAAGGGTTAAACAATCTCTTTTTTTTAATTACATTCACTAGTTCAGGGGAAAAGTCAGTACCTTGAACTTCAGAGAAAATACAAGCAGAGAAAAAAAGAGCAACAGACAGGGCACTGACTACCTGAATCAACTGTATGCTTTACACACAACCCAGGATGGAAAGAGTCTTTACATCTGAGCAGTCAGGGAGCTCTCAACATTCAGAATCGCAATTAGGGAATCACAAGATTCTTCTCATAAGTGAGCCCCCAAAGCAAAATACCAACTCAGAGTATATAAACACTCTCAGAGCCAGAAGGCATCACAGCCTTTGTGACTCAGTACCTAATTAGAAATTAGCAAAAGTTGTGAAAGCCTTCCTACAAGTAAGCCTCCACTAAGCAAGTTTCTCTTAATGGGCAGGAAGATCTTAAATCCTATTTTCAGAAGACAAAACTGAGGCTCACAGGGATAACATAGCATGTGAGTAAACAACTCAGAATTAAAGCTGTTTCTTCTAACTCCAATCCAATGCTCTTTCTATTGCAACATAATTATGTTGGTGTTGGTAGTAATGATGATGAAATCACAGTAACAGTGATGATCATGATGAAATAATATTTCCATTTCATGAGATCTTGTGAGTGCTGAAGCATCTAGGATTAATATCATGAGATTTTTCCTATTAAGAGGCTTCAAGTAGAACACCTCTCAATCCCACCAACAGCAGCAACATTTCACTATGAACTATAAAGCATTGTACTATCAATATATTTATTTATTCTTCGGGTCAAGCCACATCTCTATTTGGTATGTTGATATTCAGTATGTCCCTCATGACTGCACAGAAAACCCATAACATGTGTAACCTCCTTAGCTTCTGAACAACAACAGAATAACTAGACTTGATTTTATTCCATCGGTATAAAAGTTTGCTAGTTTATAATTGATATGAACTGTTGCAACCAAGAGTAAAGTGTGATAAAAAGCCAACTCCCTAAATGTGAGTATCTTTTTGTATATGGGAAACCAGTTAGACTGAAAGAAATGTTCAAGATTCAATGTTATGGAATAATAGATTTATTGCCCAATTTTATGGAAAAATAGATTTATTGCCCAATTTTATGGAATAGTAGAATCAACCCTAATTCTAGGGTTCAATGGGTCCTTCAAAGTCATATAATCCAACTATAGTAAGACAGAAATCCCTAATATAATAATCTTATTATTTAGCTACTATTGACAATCTCAGTTGATACATGTAATAGTTATGGGAATTTGAAGAACTTCCCTGCCCCTTAATAGGCCAAATGTAATCACATGGAGCCCACTGGGGAGAGAGGCTTACTGAAAGAGTGGAACAGGAAGAGTGGAGCAGGAAGGAGCAGGAGAGAGAGCCCAAACAGCTGGGAGCAAGCAGCATGGAGGCAGAGCAGCTAGTGTGAGAGAGGGGCATTTTTGCTTAAGGGAGCCTGTTTTGTTTTGAAGGCCTGATGGAGGGAAGGCTTGGGAATGTTGGTGTTCACTGCATCAGTTATATGTACTAACCTTGGTTGCTATGATGGATTTGACGTTCTGGTTTTGGGATTCAGTTTTCTGGTTTTTGAATAAATGTTTTGGTTCTGTCTTCCATGTGCACGGTCTGTTACATTATGTGATCCACAACCACACCAGCATATTCATAGCCATCACAGGTACAATGTGTATATCACATTGGTGTTAAAATAGGAAATTCTCTGTGTCCTAAGGTAGCCGCTCTACTTTTAGATGGCCTAATTGTTATGGGGCTGCCATATAAGCTGCCTATTCCCTTTGAGGTCTTTCATACAAGAATATTTTACCTTTTTTTTGTTGTTTTTTGTAGTTGTATTTTCAGTGCTTAGTACAGTGCCTAACACATAATAAGCACTTAATACTTACTGACTGATTGGCTAGTAATTATAGATGAGAATATTGAAGTCCATGTTAGGGAAGTAGCTTACCTAAATTGAGAAAGTTGTAGAGTTATGACTTGAGCAGAAATATTTTAATTATAGCAGTCTACAATGCCATTGCAAAAAAAAAAAAAAAAAAAGAATGCAAAAGAGGAAATCACTTTCCTTCTTGTTTTCAAGGGATTGTATTATTTTCTGAAGTAATACTATCAGTTATGTGTCCTGAATGACATGTACGTATTACCTCTATCCCATGGAAACTGTCCTGTTCTTATAAAACTAGTGTCAAAAGTTTAGAGAAACAATGGAGAACATAATAATCCCAGAGATTTTAAAGGGTGGTGAGTAGTAGGTCTGGGATTTGAACCTTGGTTCTTTGACTGCTGATCTGGGACTCTTACAACCACATGAAGCCACCTGATCCCTTTGTTCCTTTGTCTGTTCATTCCTTCCTTCCTTTTCCCCTTCCCGTCTTTCTCTCCTTCCTTCTTTCCTTTCTTTCCTTCCTTTCTTCCTTTTCCTTACTTCCCTTCTTTCTTTCTTTCCTTCCTTTTCCTTCCTTTGCCCCTTCTACCTGCCTTCCTCTCTCCTTTCCTCCTTCCCTCCTTTCCTTCCTTCCTTCGTTCCTTTGTTCCTTCCTTCCTTCTTTTCTTCCTTCCTTTCTTCCTTCCTTCCATTCCTTCATTCCTCCCCTTCCTTCCTTCCTTCCTTCCTTCCTTCCTTCCTTCCTTCTTTTCTTTCTTTCCTTCCTTCCTTCTCTCATTTCTTTTCTTTCTTCCTTACTTCCCTTCTTTCTTTCCTTCCTTCCTTTTCCTTCCTTCCCTCTCCCTCCCTCCTTTCCTTCCCTTCCTTCCCCCTCCCTCCCTCCCTCATTTCCTTTCCTTTCCTTCCTTCCTTCCTTTCTTCCTTCCTTCCTTTTTTCCTTCCTTCCTTCCTTCCTTTTTTCCTTCCTTCCTTCCTTCCTTCCTTCCTTCCTTCCTTCCTTCCTTCCTTCCTTCTTTCCTCTCTTTCGTTCTTAAATTTCTTCCTCCTTCTCCTAGAAACTAGTCTTTTTTAACTGCAGCTATTGCAAAGAATGAAAAATTAGCATCTAAACTAGTTTCATTTTCTCCAACCCTGTCCCATCTGGTGTTGTCTCAGTGTTGCCTGTCTGACTTACTCCTGATTTATCAACTCTCATTTCTGTAGTTTGAGAGTGCACTGGAGAATGAGAAACCTTTCGAGAGAAAGGAGCAGTGATGAAGGAAACCAGCCCTAAGAAACAGAAGAGTTCTCTTCACTTTTCCTGCCAATCTACATTCACATACCAAGGGAAGATGGAAAGGAGGAATGGAATCACCCAAGGAGAAGAATCAGTTTGTCTTTTGCTCCCAGGAAGGATTTTGATACAGTGGCCATTCTAACCACTACTCTTTCTTTTCATGCTGCCTAAATCCCCTTTGTGGATGAAGGGGGCAGGGGAGCTTCTCTCTCCTACCAAATAACACTTACTTTAATATTTCAAAATGGTTGTTATTTCATCAGTGTGCATATTCCTTCCACCCATAAGGATCACCTATTTGAGGCACCAAGGTGGCAAAATAGATAGAATATTGACCTTGGAATTTACATTTTCCTTCACAATAGTATTGTAAAGTTAGAGGCACTTATTAACTTTGTCTCAGTTTTCTCATCTGCAAAATGGTGATAATAATAGCATAGTACCTACCTCATTAGGTTGTTGTAAGGTTCAAATGAGAAAACATATGTAAGTAAAGTCCTTTATAAACTAATGTAAGCTTTTATTAACATCTGTCTAAGCTTTGGTGACTCTAAACAATTTAACAAAAATTTCTTAGCTACTATATGTCGAGTGATGTGCTAAGTACTGAGGGAGACAAAGTTAAAGAAAGACAAAACGGGGGTTCACAGAGCTTAGAGTTTTGGAAATAGTCTTTACGAGTCCTTGTTGTGGAAAACAAAATTACCCAAGTCCAATCCAGCCCAGTGCTTAGTCATTTAGAATCTTTGCACTTTGCTGTGAAAATCATTGGACAACAGATATAAAGTCCTTTTCTGGGTTTATTCTCAAAGCCTTTTTAATATAATGGGACCTTGCAGAGTATGACCTTTAGTGGCATAACCTTTGAGAACCTGCGCTATGTCTATTCTATGATGAAGCATTAGAGCAAGACTGTAGTGGAGACAATCATGTTTTAGTAACAAGCAGGTCTAATTTATAGAACATTTTATGCCTTACGAAATGCTTTACTTGAAAAAAACTGTCAGGGATTGAGCAAAAGTATTAAAATCTTCCTTTTACAGATGAGGAAAAAGAGACTCAGAAAGGTGAAGTCATTTATTCTGACTAAGAGCAGCCTATGGTGAAGAGAAGATCCTTAATTTGGACTGGGGTCCTCTGACTTCCAATCAAGGACTTTCTATAATGTATCATCACACTGCCTCCTAAATCTCATTGATTGAGTATTAGATTTTACTCATCATTCCAAGTGCTGACCCAACCATCATTCTAGACTCTAATCATCTATAACATAATCAACCTGAAAATCAACTTTGGTTCTAAGGTTGTTTAGAGGATCAGAGGATTTTAAGTTGGAAATCTTATTAGAAGTCATATATTCCAGGGGTTCTTAACTTTTTTTTTTTTGTTTGTTTCATGGACCCTTTTGGGCTGTTTTGTGAAACCTATTGACCACTTTCTTAGAATAAGTTTTTTAACTGCTTAAAGAATGTAGGATCTCAAAAGAAACCATTCACGAAATATACAACAAAATATTAAAAGAATAAATTCCTAGACCTCATGTTAAGAACTCCTAATCTATTCCAGGGGCAACTAGGTGGCACAATTGTTAGAATGTCAGATTTAAAATAAGGAAAATTCCTCTTTCTGAGTTCAAAGCTGATCTCAGACACTTACTAGCTATGTAACCCTGGGCAAGTCACTTCATATTATTTGCCTCAGTTTCCTCATCTGTAAAATGAGAGAAAGAAATAGCAAACCACTCTAGTATCTTTGAACATGATTGAAAAATGACTAAGCAACAACAATGTATTCCAACCTCCTTCATTTACTATTGAAGAAATTAAAGGCCAGGAAGGGAGGTAATTTACCCAAGGTCATATAGCTAATATACATCAGAGTCAGATTTGAACTCAAATATTCAGACCCTCAGATCCATACCCTTATCTCTCCACTGGGGCACCTCTCAGAGAACCTCATAGTTTTAGCGAGTAGCTTCTCTTTCCCTTTTTTCAAGTATCAAGTGGTTTAGCTCTTAGATGCTAATTAAAAAACATAACTAGAGACATACCAGTTCCCTACAGCCTGCACCAACAGCATCATTCATTAATTTATGACATAAATTGGCTAAATAATGCAAGGTAGGGGGATTTCTCCTCCTTTCTCCAGAGGCCACCATTTTGAAGAATTATCCCAGCCCTCTATCGATTCTTTAATGTCGCCACTGAAAACATAGTAATAAAATACTGCTTAAAAACATGTGGTCCTAATTGCTAGATTCAACAAAAGTAATAGTAATTAGCCTTAAACTGCAGTCTACATAGAAGCCCTATGGCTAAAATAATTTATTCCCCCCTGAATATCAAGCCATTTCTAAAGAGTCTCATTTGTTTTGTACATGGCAGTTTTCACAGCCAGTGGGTAAGTTTGGGGGTGGGTGTTCATGCCATGGAAGGGAATTCCAGGCAGAAAGATGAGTGTGAACAAAAGCAAAGAGGTGGGGAATCATGGTCACAGGTCAGGGAATGAGTAGACTACTTTGTTTGAATCATGAGTTTCATGATAAGAAGAGGGGGTCATAATCAACAAGTTACAATCCACCAAACAAGTTCAGCCTTTGGCAAAACCAGAATCTAGTAAAGTTGCATCAGCTCCCCTTGGTTCCCTGTGTTGTGCCTCTCTCCTAAAAGACTTGGTGATTTTATGCTATCCCCTTGCTACCTAGAGATACCCCCAATACAGTTTCACTCAATCAAGCTTGCCTTTATTTTGTAGTTCTTTACTCATTTGCAGCCAATATCCTTCTATTAAAGTTTGCCTTCTGGTGTTCCATTCCCTTTTACTCTGCCCTCTGGCAAGGTCTGATAAAGTAATGTAATCCAGGCTTTCCCACTTTTGTCAACAATTGGACACAGCAGATATAACAGATTAACAGAAGAAATTGCATAGGGATCATAAGAATTGGACACCAATATTTTGTTTCAAAGATGAAAATCCTATACATGGGCTTTGATAGGGCCTTATCTGATTTTCCTGTAGTTTTATCTCTATGTGCCCTACAATTTAGCCCTAGTTTCCCATTAATACTCCCTATATGAACCTAGGCCTGGAGTCAAAAAGGTCTGAGGTCAAATCTGGCCTCAGAAACTTACTAGCTGTGTGACCCTGGAAAGTCACTTAAGTTTCTTCATCTGTAAAATGAACTGGAAAGAGAAATGGCAAACCACTTGAGTATTTTTACTTGGAAAACCCTAAAAGGCATCATGAAACATTGGACACAACTAAGAACAACTAAATAACAAAAACAAAATATGAACCTTGTTGGATTTCCCTACTTCTTCACCTCCACAAATAGCCTTGGAACAAATGGGCCTTCCACATAATCCTGCGTAATATTGAAAAGACTGTTCTGTTCTAAGTCTGAGGAACAGAGTTCAGATCCTGGCTCTGTTATTACTAATGTAACATTTGGCAAGGGTTTAAAGGGTTTCTGGCCTTTCTGTTTTTGCTCTGGAAAATGAGGGGACTGCTGTGGTATATAAGGCATTGGCTTTGGAATCAGGAAGATGTATTCAAATCTCACTTCATCCATTTTTGTAGAAGCTGAATGACCCTGGGCAAGTTATTCGACTTCTCTGTTACTTCATCTATAAAATAAAGAGATTATATTTGAACTTTGAAGTCTTTTCTAGTTAAATCCTACCATAACTCTCAGGTGAACAATGATCATCACTATTTGAAACTCTTGGTCAAGTTCCAAGACCAACCTCTCACCTCACCAATTTCTAGTCTGCAATATTATCTCAACAAGAAAATTACATTATGTTGGCATTTTGATTACATGGATGAAACATGCATTGTTGAGTGTATGTAAAAATATTCTCTGCTTATTTCTGGTTAGACATGGGAGAGTTGGGTGCCTATTTCCAGTCATTTGTGAATAAGGAGTTTACAATGAAAGCTCCCTAAGTGACTACCAACCCAGGAGAACTGATGACTCAGTAGATGTACAAAATGGAGAAACTTTGCCTGATATCTCCTTTCTAGCAGTAAATCATGGGGTCTATTTCCAACTTTATTCTAAGGTTCAGATGGGGAAAGAGTTATCTGCTCTACCCCTTACAAAGCTTCCATATGGCCATGGATTCAGGTCCACCTCTCCCTTTTGTATTTGTTCTTTCCTGATCTTAGAAGAATGATTATCTCATGGTGCACATATCCAGGACAGGCAGTGACTTTGAGAGTTCTACAATGACTAAATGTCAGGAGAGGCCTATGAGTGCAAAGGCGATGTTGCTTCCAGAATAGCAGTGACTAACATCAAGACAATTTGTATCGTGGAGAATGGGAACCAATAAGATTATTGGTACATTGAGACTCATTTCTCAAAAAAAAATGTGATGGATGTTATTTGCTAAGTTTCTAGACAAGATGAAATGTACAATAACTGATTCCTGTAAATTGTTTTTATGTTTTTATGAAGTCTAAATGTTAGCCTCTCAACAGTAACAGCATATGAAAGTAAATTTATTGAATTCTGTCCTAATCATTCTGGTATATGTTCTGGGATTCTTTTTGCTTTGAATTACTGGTCCTGTCCCTGTTCATGTTTATACATTATTTTAAAAAAAAAACAACAACTCTTCTCTTTTGGGGGGAAATTATAGAAGCTATAGACTTGCAAACAATAATTTTAGCATTTTTAGCAGTGTCCCCAAGGTGCTCAGATGTGTCAGCAAGGCAATGAATGTGAAAATGGTAAGCCTAATATTCCTTTTTAAAGGGAATGATTCACTAGGCAGGACTATGTTATCCCCAAACTCAAAGTCTGGGAATAGAATAGGGAGGAGTGAGTGTCTTTAGACTGTAAACTTCTTGAGAGTGGATTTTGTCTTTTATAATTAAATTATGAGCTCCTTGAGAGTAGGAATTATATCTTTGCCTTTCTTTGTAACCCTAGCACTTAGTACAGTGCCTGGCAGGTAGTAGGTTCTTAATGAATTCTTGCTGATTGACTACTTTGGACTCATCCAAATGCTCTCTCCATTCTAGATGGAAAATTCTAACTTCTTCTTTAGTCATTTCCATTTTGGAAAGGAAGAGGGGTCCCATCAATCCACAAGAGAAAGGACAATCTGGAAAGTTTAAAGTTCAAGATCTAGTAGAGGAAAGGTAACAGGAAAAGCATAAATACGTATTATGAATAATATCGTATGACTAACTTAGGGTTTATTATAGTGTTGTAAGGGATAACCCTTGATTGAACTGGACGTAATTACAGCTCATATTTTTATAGTACTTTATGATTTGCCAGTCACTTGACATATTATATCAACAGATTCTCATAATACCTCTGGAGTGTAGGTAGTGATTATCATTCCTACTTTACAGATGATGAAACTGAGGCTGAGTGCTTAAATAACTTGATATAACATAACAATATAAATAACTTAAATAACAGAGTCACATAGTTAGAAAAAAAAAAACCTGAGGGTAATTTTGCTCTCAGGTTATCTTTTCTTCAAGTTTAAGACATAATTCTTATACCATATTGCCTTTCTGAAATGAGGGGTGAGGGAAAGAAAAGAGTCAAAAAAAAATTATATAATTTTGAAAAATAAAGACCATGTGGTGTGTTTCCCATGAAAAATTCCCTTTGATAAATTCCAACCCTATGTTGGTTGAACTAAAGGATGTTTTCTGTCAGCAGGTTAAATTTTAAAAAGAGATTTGGGTACCCCTTTGGGTTACCCTTGGCAAAGGATGAGGTCATCCAATTTAGAATTCCAGGAAAATTGATGGAGTTGATGGCAATAAAAGTTATGAAAAGGCAATAAAAGTTATCCGATGTCTTTCTAAGCTCATTGGATAAGGGGATTTCTATTTATTGTGTCTATTTACTTTGGCTGTCAATTCTTTTTCTCTGGGCCTTGGTTTTTTTCATCTGTGATGTGAAGGAGATGGTATTATATGACTCCTAACAATTGACAAGTTACATTTGTAAAGCAATTTGGCCCCTAATAACCTTCTGAGGTAGTTGAAGAAAGAATTATTTCTGTTTCATACAAAGAGTAACTGAATCCCAGGAAGGTTACAAAATCTATGATCACTTGGGTTTATATTTAGTGAATACATAATGAATGAAGCATTCATAGAATGATAGATTTAACATTGGAAGGAAACTCAGGGGTCATCTGGTCCAACCTATCCATTTAAAAGATAGAGAAAATAAGTAACTCATACAAGGTTAAGTAGGTAATAAGTGGAAGAGTGAGAATTTGAACACAGATTTATTGATTCAAATGAAGCCCCTTTTCTACTACAACTGCTTAGTCTTTGACCAAATTTTAAGCACCAAATAAATTGGTGCTTCATTATATTAAGAATCAATTAAAAGCAGTAATTGCTAGTATTTAATTAATTCATGTATTTTTATTTTTCCTTGATTAGGTCAAGCTTTTTTATTCAAATAGAGGCAAATTCTGAGAAGTCAGAAAATGCGAACAAAAAAAAACACATTTGGACAGGTGGTATCTTCCTACTGAACAGAAAAAAAAAAGAATTCTTGCCATAACTTGAGTATGGTCAAGGTCACAAAAATACATAAATCCAAACGTCATTTATTCTACAGTAAACCAGAATAACAATCCCTTCTCCCACCAGTCTGACAAGTGGTCATCCAACCTTTACTTAATGACCTCCAATGAGCAGGAACTGACTACCTCCCAAAACAGCTCATTCCCTTTTTTGAAGAGGTCTAATTTTATGGAAGATTATTTTCTCTCCTTTCACCAAGTCCAACTCTGCCTTTTTGCATTTTCGGCCCATTCCTTAGTTAAGGAAACTAATATATCTAACTGACTATATTATTCTTATATACCCTAATCTGGTATTTTTCCTCCTTGTTTCACTTTTTTAAAAAACAAAACCACACAAAACAACAAAGAATCTCTCTCCATTTTATTAATCACCACTTAATTTCTCTGCAGAATTCCAAATTTTTCAAATTCCATACTCAAATGTAGTTATCTCTCAACATAGGTTTTCCTATAATAATGTCACACATTCCTATGATGTTTTACAGTTTACAAAGTACTTTTCCTCCCAAACCTTGGGAGTTAGATAGAGCAAAGAATATTACTGACCTTACCCCCTTCCCCCATGTTAGAAGTGAGGAAACTGAGGCACAGAGAGTCAAAGTACAGAGTATCATAGACAAAACCAAAAGGATCTTAAAATTCACGTATTTTAATATTCTCTTTTCATAGATGAAGAAACAACAGCAATAATAATAGCTAATATTTACATGGTGCTGAAAGGTTTGCAAAATCTTTTTTATGCATTATCTAAATGCTTCTTCATAAGATATCCGTTATATAGGTGCTGTTATTACTTCCACTTTACAGACAAGGAAACTATTGCTCAGGCTCATGTAATTTGCCCAAGGTCACATAGGTATTATTAATCAATCTCAAGTCTGTTGACTTCAAATCCAGTAAACCTTACAATGAACCAAGCTACAAGGTCACCCATGGTATTAATCTAATTCAATTCAATTGAATATTTATTAAATACCTATTACATGCAAGACACTCTAATGGACTGAACTGGAACTCAGAATCATGTCTTCTACCTTCCCAGGTTAAGTCTGTCTCCACTCAAGCAAATTTCCTTTCATAACACTGGAATTTTTGTTACTTTGCTTATGGACTGGATTGATTTTTTTTGGAGTGAGAGTGTGTGTGTGTGTGTGTGTGTGTGTATGTGTGTGTGTGTGTGTGTGTGTGAGTGTGTATGTGTGTGTATATGTGTGTGTATGTGTGTGCATGTGTGTGCACATCTTTTCTGTGTTTATGTTCTTATCATTTATGTTTGATTGTAGACGATAATGCCAGGGACTGTTTTCTTAATTAAACTTATAGATAAGTGCACCCAGAGGCTACTGCAATGGGCCCAGCTAATAAATTAAAAATAAATAAATAATAATAAAGAGCCATGCCACTTAAATAGCAGGCTTACAGGCTTCCTGTGAGATGGCTTCTATGTACTGCTGAAAGCATTAAAAGGATTAAGACAATTTAATTAGAGCTAGAGCAAGCCTGAAATTTCTTACCCATATGACTTTTCCCAGTGGGAGGCTCCCCTCATGTACCTACTTTATCTCTGGGTGGAAATTTAGGAGGAAAACCAAGTTGCCAGTGCCTTACCTCAGTTGTTAAGTCCATAAATCTTTGGGAAATAGGGGATTTCTCCAATGTGGATTTACTGGTGCCATTTTCCCACTGGCAAGAACAAGTATTGCTTTGCTTTTAAGAATCCTAAAATTAGAATGCAGAATTTTATTCTAAACATTGGCAATTATAAATGATCCGTTTCACCCAAATGTTATCTTATCAAAGACAAGATTCAAGTTAATGCATTGATGCATTTATCACTATTACTTTATAGGTATCTGGTGACTATTTGTTAGCTGACTTAGCATAATCAACCAATAGGACTGTAATGAGTGTGCCTTGGTCTTATAGAGTAGGACCATAAGTATCCAGGAGTATGGGGTCAGCCTCAGATTGAGTAGCAATTCATGGAATCACATAATCTCATGATCTCAGACTTGGAAGGGGTCTCAAAGTCTCATAGTGGAAAGAAATCCTGAATATGAATCATTATTACAATAGGCCCAACAAGTAGTCGCACAACCTCTTCAACTCTAATTGTTAGATAAGTTTCCTCACATCAGACCTAAATCCCCTACCTCTTTATATTCTGTCCATTTCTCCTGGTTAGATCCATTGGTACTAAGAAACACATCTAATTCCTGGTATACTCTACAAGATGGCACTACAAGTGTGTGAAGGGATCATATACCTCCCAAAGTGTTCTCTTCTCCAGGTTAAAAGTTCACATTTCCTGCAACTGACCTTTATATAGGATGATCTCTAGTCCTCTCATCATTTAATATTACTCTGGATTTGTCCTATCAATATTTTTCGAAGAAAGAATGAATGAAAAAGTGTTTGTGGAGTGCTTACTATTTGCCAACCACTATGCTAAGTTCTGTGGATACAAATACAAAAACCATTAATTAAAAATATTAAGTACTAATTATATAGCAGCTGAACTTCACAAACTACTTGAATGAATAGATTCAAAGAATAGTCATTAAAGGGATAATGTTGATGTAGTGGGAGGCCAATAATGGATGGTCGTGATGATTTGTCCTTAGTGCTATTCTTTTTAAGACTTATTGTTGATTTAGTAGTAGAGCCAGATGATATGTTCATTAGACTTGTAGACAGCATAAAACTGGTATAGATAGCTCACATATTGGATGATAGAATTAAAAGAGAAAACGTCTACAAACTAGAACATCAAATAAGATGAACTTGAACAGAGATGAATGCAAAGTCCTTCACTTGAATTCAGAAAATCAATTTTACAAATTCAAGATAAGAGAGCCATGGCTAGAAAGCAGTTCACATAAAAAAGAAAAACAAAGATATGGAAGGCTTTATCATACTGCAATCTCAATGAGGCAATAGTGTGAGATGGCAAAGAAATGTTTAATGCAATCTTATGCTGCCATAAAAGAATAGTCAGCCTCTAGCCTTTTAAAGCACCTACTGTGCCAAGTATTATGCTAAGCATTGGAGATACAAAGAAAGGCATACAGCAATCCCTACCCTCAAGGAGTTCACAATTTAATGGCATACAAAATAGACAAAGTAATAATCCCACTCAGTTCTGTAGGAAGGAATTGATCCATCCAGAAGCATATCCCGAAAAAGGTGATTGGACTTGGAAAGTCAAGAACATGCTATAGCTCAGATTCTTATAGTCTCACTAACCACTGCAACTGTTGGTTCTTCATTATCCCTCTGTTTTAGTCCTTCCCCCTGAGCTTCATGAATGTTCTGCTGTTCTAGAAGATCTAAGGTCTACTTGCTTTGTTTGTTTTCTGATGTAGAGGCAGATACCAGGCATCTCTCTCTTCCTTTTTTCCGCTTTGCTTATCTGCATCTAAGACACATGGCTTCCTGGAAAATCTCTTTGCCCTTTAAAAGCCATCAGAAGCTTGGGGATCTTTGGGTAAAGGCAGAATTCCCCAAATGGGAAACTCTTCTAAGATTACTAGGTCTCCATGGCAATTTACCCTGTGAGATTACATGTATGTAACCTAAAAGTCAGAGTTATGAAGTTACTTGACCTTCTTTAAAGAGCTAAGTAAATGTGAAAGCTAATATTGGAAGCCTGGTTTTCTGACTGCAAGTGAAAGGTTCTTTTAATACAAGACATATAGATAGTGGTCCCATTGTATCCTGCCTTAATCAGATCACTTCTATGTTCAGTTCTTGTTATCACATTCTAGGAAGGAACATGAAAAAAACTGGAAGATGTACATAGGAAAACAAAACCTTCCCATTTGTGGCACAAGCGAAGGAATTAAGGTCATTTAATCTGACTTAAAATGACATTAGCGAGAACACAGATTTGCCAATGATAACTGTAAGATCCGTTTTGGCGAGAAGAGACTTGATTTGTTTTGCATGGCTCCCAAAGGAGTGGGAATTGCAGGGAGGCAGATTTTGATTTAACATGGGTTTGAAGGTGAGACTTGTACTACCTGTGTAATACATGCTATAGAGGCAACTAGGCGGTGCAATGGATTAGAGTGCTGGGCCTGGAATCAGGAAGACCCGAATTCAAATCTACTCTCACATACAAGTATCAAGTTACTTAGCCATTGTTTGCCTCTGTTTGAAAAATAGTGCCTACCTTATAGGGTTGTTGTGAGGATCAAATGAGATAATATTTATAAAGTGTTTAGTACAGTGCCTGGTTCATAGTAAGTGCTCTAATAAATGGAGATTTCCTCCCCTTCCTCCTTCATTATGTAGGAAACCAAAATAGATGAGGAAGACGCTGGTCAATGGAAGGGTGGATATTTTCAGGTTAGCCTTGGAGTGGCAGCAAGTGGTTGGTTGAATAGTTTTTACTACATATCCAAAGGGGGCAAGAAACATCTTTTTACAGAGCACTTGTTCATTTTGAATAACAGCGGATCTGAGAAGATTCTTTTGGAAAAAAAAAATAGCTGCAGTTTGTGCACCAAAAATTGCTGTAGAGAATGAGAATTGAGAAAGAGTGCAGTCGGGGGTAGGGAGTCTGTGACCTTGAGGCCACATGTGGCCTTTCAGGTCCTCAGGTACACCCCTTTGGCTAAATTTAAACTTCACAGAACAAATCCTTTTATTAAGGAAATTTATTCTGTGAAGTATGGATTCAGTCAAAGAACACACTTGATGACCTAGAGGGTCACATGTGGCCTTGAGATTGCAGGTTTCCCCCTCCGGCTCTAGACCCTCTAGATTAAATCAGCATATAACCTAACACTAGTTTACTTCAGGGTAAAGTTAATCATGGAGGATAGCAAAGAGCATGGCGAAAGAAAAAAAAAAGAGGTTTAGAGTGAGGAAATAAGAATTTCTCAGTTCACACGTATGTTACACATATATATATATGAAAATCTACACATGCATGGTGTATATTGCACATGTGCATGTGTATATGAATTAATGCATGTATATACAAAGTTATATGTAGATAGATACAGCTGTATAGATATATCTTGAGAATTGATCCTCCATTGCCCTCACAGTCGTATGTCCAGTATAATTACATACTAATAGTATATATAGTATTTGCACATATGCACTATATCTCAATACACACACACACATATATATATATACACACTCACATACATATGCACATGGATCTATGCTGAAGGTAACACAACTCTGAAGATACTGAAATTTCAGTTCTCAAAATGGCTGAAAAAGTAACCACTATCAAATGTTTGGCAAAAAAAAAGAATCAGAGACTTTTTTATAAAGATATTTTAGAAAATCCCAATAATCCATGTATGTCTATTCTGTTAGCATCGAAATCTTCACAAGAATAGTCTACCTAGGTATTCTAGATGAAGATTTGAATAAAAATCCATAAATGATACTTCAGAGCAGAGAAGATCTTTAGTCATGAAACTGATGGCAAGGTATAGAGAATACCAGGTTCTACTAACCTTGTTTGTTGACTATTAAAAATATACTGATTTGGCTGGGCAAAATAGGTCACTAAAGTCTCTTCTTCAATCAGAGTTCTGCCATGTATATTTGTAAATTTTGCAATATTTTTTCAAAGACCTAACTACAAAGATAAATTTAATAGACAGGTTTTTGGTTATTAATATTGAGTGAGGCATTAAAATTGGGGATATATACTTGCCAAAAATGTTTGCCACTTTCATGAGGATTGGATGGCATAGAGTCCAAATAAAAGGATTCATTCTAGATGAATAAGTCTTGCAGATGTTTATTTTTTGCACATAATATTGTACCCATTGCATTAAGTCTCATAACAATGTGAACCCTTCCAAATGTTATTCACAATCACTTAGAGAAATTTGCCTTCACTAGCCACATATAAAAAATAAAATAAAACAAAACAAACAAAAACCAAGTTAATGAAGCATGTCTATTATCCATACTGATACAGAGTATGATAGAGCTAATTTAAATATTGGGGTTGCATAGTGAATAAAGGGTTGAAGTTGGAAGCGTGAAGCCTTGAGTTCAAATCTTGGATCAACTTAAGACTGGTTCTGTGACCCTAGGCCAGTCATATTAACTGAGGTTGCCATGCAGAAAATAACGTAGTTGGACTAGATGGTCTCCTTGTTTACTTCTAGCTCTAAAATTTACAATACTATACTCTTTGGTAAAAACTTCAAATGGACAATTAGTTGGACCCAGAATTGAGAAGCAGAAAGAGATCAAATTTCATTTTCACAGGGAAATTGTACAATGCTTTCAGTGAAGTCAGGATTTTCTTTGGGGGAAAATATCTTCGGTGTTTTTAACATAAATATACTGTCTGATGATGCTGTCTGACTGCAAGTCATAGAATATCATAGTCTCTGAAAAGCTGAAGTTGCAGGTCATCTGAAGGCATAGTGTATGGGTATAGGTTACAGAACACTGCCATTAAAAAATTTGACATTTTAAAAGATGTCACCAGAGAGGTGTATGACTACAGAAGGTATTGTGCTGGTCATATAACAAGAGCAAACTAATAGAATAAATAATGGAGATCTCATTTTCCCCACTGAAATCCATATAGTAACAAGACATCAAAAGCAGAGAGTCTTAGCCAGAGTCTGTGAATTTTAAAATACTAAAAAAACAAAATGATAATTACATTTCAATATAATGTTTCCTTTGTAATTCTGTGTATTTTATTTTCTTCTTTAAAAAATATTTTTTGAAAAAAGTCCACAGGTTTCACCAGATTACCAAAGGAGTTCATGATGCAAAAATGTATAAGAGCCCCAGGTAGGTCCTAGTATTTTGGGTGGAGTCCTTATGAATTTGTGGGAAGACATGGGAAAAGAGTCTAACAGGAAGAGAAGGTGTGGGAAGATTGTGTCAGTGGTAGAACTCTGAGTGGGAGTCTATACTTTGAAGTGATGCCTGATCTCATAAGCACTGATAAAGATAATTGGAGGATTTTAATAGTTTTTGTAAGTCCTCTGATTAAGCAGAAAAATAACTAAGACTAGGAGTCAGTAGATATCTGAGAAAAATCCCTTCCTCTTTCTGGGCCTCAGTTGTTTCTGTTGCTAAATCATTTTTCAGTCATATTTGATTCTCTGTGACCCCATTTGGAGTTTTCTTGGCAGAGACACTGGAGTGGTTCTCCATTTTCTTCTCCAGCTCATTTTATAGATGAGGAAACTGAGGCAAACAGAGTTAAGTGATTTGTTCAGGGTCACATAACTAGTAAGTCTCATGAAGATGAGACTTCCTGATTCCAAGCCCACTGTGCCACCTAGCTGCCTCTGGGCCTCAGTTACTTTTGTGTCAGAATGGGGGTGTTGGACCATAGTGATGTCAAACTCAAACAGAAACATAACTACCTGTGAACTGAATTAATCTTTGTACTTGATTCCAGAGCTGGGGTCTCTTAGCAGGCAAGGGCATCTGTGCTCTGGTTAGTAGGAAGCTATATCACCACTGGCAGCAGTCACTTGCATTTGACTGGACAGACCTAATACACACTTACGTATGCTTCCAATCCAGACCTTGTAGTATTGGGGGAATGTATCCATATACATCTTTGTTATCACTTTTTTAAAGAGAGAGTAATTAATATTTTCCTAAGGCTATACTATCAAATGTTATTTTTTACATGCAGACTTTTTGCAAATAATCAACTAAGGTGAATTGGGATAAATATTTCCTAGACATTATCCCTTTGAGATTATAAATCTTGGAAGTTCTTCCTTTTCCTCATTATGTAAGATCCAATTACCCCATGACAATAACTTCTGCAACTAAAACATAGGTTGGCACTATTAGCCTCATGTAATTGTAATATTGAAAAGAATCTTAGAAATCATCTATTATACTACACAGTGTCCCTAAAGTCTGAACACATAGGGAATCTCCTTACCTATGCATATTTTCAAGAAATTTAATGAAATTTTCAACAACATTTTATTTAATTAGCTTAAATTTTTAGCCATGATAATTTCATATGGAATAGAAACTTTCATTAGCTACTGGGGACTATTTTCCATATTAATGAGATTAAATTAAATTTAATTAATTAATGAGATACCCTATGTGTCTCCTATGTGTTCCTATGGAATCTCATTTATGCTAATTAAAATACAGTCTTAGAAGTGGTATTGCTGGGTTAAAGGGTGTGCACATTTTTATAGCCCTTTGGGCATAGTTCCAAATTATTCTCCAGAATGGTTGAATAAGTTCACAACTCCACCAACAATGCATGAGTGTTCCAATTTTTCCACATCCTCTCCAGCATTTATCATTTTCCCATTTTGTCATCTTAGCCAGTCCAACTGGTGAGATGTAATACCTCAGAGTTGTTTTGATTTGCATTTCTCTAATCAATAGTGAAAATTTCCCAATTTTCCATTTCCATCTTAATTTTGCTTACATTGGTTTTATTCATACAGAAACTTTTCAATTTAATGTAATCGAAGTTATCCATTTTGTATTTCATAATGCTCTCTAAATCTTGTTTGGTCATAAATCTTCCCTTCTCCATAAATCTGACAGATAAACTATTCCTTGCTCTCCAAGATTGTTTACAGTATCAGCCTTTATAATTAGATTGTGTACCCATTTAAACTTTATTTTGGTATACGGTGTAAGATATTGGTCTACACCCAGTTTTTGCCATACTATATTCCAGTTTTCCCAGCAGTTTTTGTCAAATAGTGATTTCTTATCACAGAAGCTGGGGTCTTTGGGTTTATCAGACAGTAGATTATTATAGTCATTAGCTTCTGTGTCTTGTGTACCTCATCTATTCCACTGATCCACTACTCTATTCCTCAGCCAGTACCAAGTAGTTTTGATGACAAGCAGAAAATATTTGAACTCTCTTCCACTTGACAATCTTTTAAGACAAAATAACACTGAATGCCTATTCACCCATTGCTTTAACTATACCAAATAGACTAAAAAAATCTTACTTGAAGAAGACAAAGATGAATCTAAGATGTGGAAGGGGGCTTAGAAATTGTTTTTCACCCCTCTTGTTTTAGTCCTTTTCTTCCTCCTTCATATTTTATAGTGAGAGAAAAGATTATTAATAACCAATGATTTGGGGAGATTCAGATTCCTATTGTCCCCCCTTTTTAGTCCTTGTTTTGAAACCTCAGTCTCTGAAGGTTGAGCTAACCGTTTCCTCTATCCAGACCCCACCTGGGAGGGGCAGCCTCTACTAAGGCTTGGGTGGGAATACATTCTTTGAATAGATTGCCCAAGGGAATTAAATGGCATAGTCAAAATTCAAGTCCAGTTCCTCATTGTTATATTCATTCTTTCATTGTTAACCAATCAGAGTTGATTGCCACCCTTGGGAACACCCCTCTTCCAATGGGCATATAAGCATGAGCCCACCCTCATGCTTGCCTTTGGCCAAAGAGAGAGACAGTCAAATGACCATCCTTTTATTAAAATACTGGCATAATTAATAAAATGATCAATTTACCCTGAAATTATGTCTCTCAAACCTTATTAAATGCCACAATAGCATTTTTTTTATTTCCAAAACACTTTCCTCAGAATAACTTCATGAGATAGATATCATGAAATACTAACGAAAAAATTGACACGCTCAAGAGAGAAAATTGACAAGACACACTCAAGGTCACAAAGCTAGGAAATAGAAGATCAAGGTCTTCATGGAACTCATTGATTTTTGCTTGCAGTGCAGTGTTCTTTCCATTGGATGATGTTGATGACATTGATGGGTGCTTGACTTTCAAATCTATAATTGCTTTTGAATATAAATGAGAAGATAGTATTTCTTTTCCAGATTGTTTTTTTTTTAATAAGAGAGACTGAAACCAAATGGAATTAATTCAATTTAATTGCTTATGATCATTGTGTTCATATAGAGAAGTTGTCAAGAGACAGTTTTTAGTGGGTCATCCCTTCTCCAAGGACAACACTATTACTGAAATATCTGGTCTTAATGTTTCATTTCTCTCAGAAAGAAACAGAAAAATAGTATGTGTATAGGTTGAGTATATTGAATAAGAACAGAGGCTTTGCACTCAAAATTCCTGCGTTCAGATCCTGGATCTGTTATTTACTAACTGTTGTGACTGTAGGTAAGATACAACTCAGTATTTTAGTTTCTTCATTTGTAAAATGGGGTTGAACTGCATAATTCTATAGTTCCTTGTTCAGTTATGCTGGAATTTTTATTCTGTGGAAATATGTTATAAGCAATCTTATTTTCAATAAAGCCAATTCCATTCATCATGTACCTTGAATTCCATTTCCTAGTTCTTCAGCCAATATTTTCCAATGGACATTCCCAGAGCTTTCATTAGGAATCCTGAAATATGAGGCTTCCAGCAGGGTTATAAATGACTTCTAACAGTAAAGATTAGACAAGAACATACAATACCTGATTCTAACATCCACTGAATCTATAATTCTGTAATCTGTTCAAGTTCATTATTTCACATGACTATGAATAAAATTCAATATAATTTTTTTTTAAACAATGGAATTATATCAGTATCTTATGCCCAGTCTCTGGTCCACTACAAGTACTTGATCTTGAGGTGTTAGGGATGAAGGTGTCAATACAAGAGCAATGATTCTCAATCACCTCTGTTTTTCTTCTACTCCAGAAAATGAAATTCTTAGAGGGAACAAAAAGAGCATTTTTTTCTTAATCAGTCATTTAAAGAAGGGATTTCTTTAACATTAAAAAAGAGATCAACACTTTTCATTTCCTACTGATGGCAAAATACAACCAAATCTAGATCAAGTCATAGAAAAATCCTATTATGTAGCTCATCACACCCAGAATGACAGGCCCTGCTGCAAAATATGATTTATGTGTATATTAAACATTTGTTTTTAGAGCCAAACTGACTTTGCTCTTAATTTGTTGAGACTAAAATGATCTCTACTTAATTCTATTTAATTAGCTCTCCTTAATTCCATCCAGTAATGCTGTTATACACAAAACATTTTCTGTGCCTCGTTTTTTCTGCAAAATTTCTCATCAATGCCCTTAATTACCTACTGACATCACTATCTTGTTGTTGTGGACTTTCACACATTCCTGTGTACAGCATGGCTCATAAAGTCTAATGAGAATAAGTTCATTAAATTAATCCCAATAATTAACAAACTTGCTGCCTGCTTCTCAGATGTCTAATTTGTGACACAAACTTGGCAACTGTTTTCAGCTGCAGAAGCAGGGATTGCATCCAAAAAACCTTTTTAAGAGAAGAGGAGATTCATCTTCATTAGAATTTCATCGTCGGATTTACAATCCATTGCTGATCTCTATTAACAAAGAGGCACTTCGGCAGTTAAAAAAAAAAAAGAAAGAAGAAAAAAAATGACCAAAAAGAAGTGAGTGAGTTCATGAAGGCAATTTTTCTTTGCATGAAACTGTCTTTTTTTTTTTTTCTAAAGAAGAAAATCATGGTTTGGTTTCATGTTTCTGTAATTCCTTTTGGACTGAATGGATTTAACCCTTTCAGTAATCCTACCTTCCCAACATGTAAATCACTTTTTCAAATACTTTTACTGTACTGAATTTTAAAGGATTTTTATTTTGATGTGTAATAATATCAACAAAGTAGATGAAAGCAAACCAAATCTCTTACATGAATCCTGGCTTCTGAGAGTGCCATTAGACTGTGGGCTCTTTGAACTTAGGGATTTTTTTTTTAAACTTTCTTGTAACTCCAGTCCCTAGCAAAGAGCTACTTAAATGGTACTTAAATGCTTGTTGATCAACTGACTCAGAATGCTGCCTTTTTATTTAACAGAACTGCAGTTCCCATCATCAGATCACAGTATTTAAAGTTGGAAGGAACCTAGAATTAATTTTAGTTTAATATCCTTATTATATAATAGAGGTATCTTTTTATGTTAACTCACTTATACTTTGAACTCTTGAAATCTCATTGTGAATAATCTGAAAATTCTGTTAGCCATTTTAGTAGCTAAACCTTTGTATTTAAACCACCATCACAGAAAAGTTGCCTGAGTAACGATGGAGAATTTTCTGTTTTCCATATTTGGTCTGTCCAGTGAGAAACTCGGGAAATAGATGTCTCTATTTTGTGGAGGCTATCTGATTATTCTAACCTTATTTGACATACTATATTTTAGGTGAGAGAAAAGTAGAGAGAAGGGGTTTTTAACTGGAATCTGTTGACTCCAAGGAGTCTACGGATAGATGTCAGGGCATATGTGAATGAACTTTGATTGATGAAAAATTTGCATCTTTATTTTTACAGAAATCTAACTGAAACTTAACATTTCCTTCTATTAGGAATGTAGGCAATAAACATTATTCTATTAAGAGTTCCCAGGCTTAACTGGACTGCCAAAGGTATCCATCACACATAGACACATGCACATGCACACACATGCATAATGTTAGGAATACTTATGTTGATGATAGGATATGAATTTTCCTATTGTTTCTCAATCTGAATAGGACATAACAGAGCTTTGAAGGCTCTCCTCTAACAATGGATTTTCTGCATACATTTTAAAATTAAACAAAATTATATAACCAATGAGATGAGAGATTTTTTTTAAATGATGGGTTGAATGCTGACAACAAGTCAGACATAAAACAGTAAACTTAACAGATTCTTGCCAAAGGTGTTTGCCAAAATATCAGAAAATTATAAAAACAGAATTTATGGTCTACACAGCAAAACTAATGGGCAGAATAGAAAAGAATTGAATCTTACATGTCAAGTCACCCCAAAGAAACAAAAGGGAGAACAATATGTTGGGGATGCAAAAATACAAAAGTGAACAATGTAGAAGAATTGAAATAAAAAACCAATAACTTTAAAAGAAAGTATGTCCACTATCCACTCAGAAACAGGATGTATACAACATATGAATCGTAAGTCTCCCAGAAAAAAACATGATAGGGCAAGAAACATGAACAATATATTTCAAGAAATAATACAAGAAAACTGCCCAGAATTTCTGAACAGAGAATAAGAAATATCTATTGAGAGAATTCATATACTACCTCCAGGGGAAAAAAAATATTGCAAGGGAATTTAAGGACAATGGAAAAAGATATATGATGGGTATAAATATGCTATTAATAACTTGTCCATGAAAAGTGGCTTAAAGAATGCCATAGGCATCAATATGCAATAGACATATAGAATTGGAAAATGGATAAACTGGTCGTTTCTTAATAATGATACATGAAGGGCAGTTAGGTGGTGCTATAGTGAATAGACCACTGGCCCTGCAGTCAGGAGGACCTGAGTTCAAATCAGATCTCAGACACTTGACACACTTACTAGCTGTGCAACCTTGGGCAAGTCACTCAACCCCAATTGCCTTGTCTGCCCCACTCCAAAAATTTTTTAAAAAAATTATGATAATCATATAGGGATGGTATAAGTATACTTTAATGTATTTGAGATATTTAAAACAAAACAAAACAAAACAAGTTGTTTCCTCTGTGGAAGATTTATGGAAGGATATAAATAGGGATATCACAGGATGAGAAAATTTAGGAGGGAGGGGTTATAATCTAGATTAGTGGTAGACATATTCATATCTATGAAATTATGGCTCTATCAAAATATCAAAGCATCAAGGTTTTAGAAATTGAGGGAAAATATTTAGAATATAAGCTCAAATTATTTTACTCCTATCACAGACTAAAACTCTAATATACTCGCAAGACTGAGAATATTGCTAGGTACGTAGGTGATCAACTAAGAGACATACTTGACTAATCAAGGGCCAGAATATTGTTCGGTGGGGTTGGAGGGGGAAGGACCATTAACATTGATATTAATTGACATTTACCTGGTATTTTAAAGTTTGTGAAGCACCTTATGAATGTATTCCCTTACCCTTAAAAGAAAAAGTTTGGATAGCCCTGAGAGCATTTGTGAAGTAGCATGGAAAAGAAGAGATTAAGGGCAGGTTCGTTCTCTTTTAAAAATCTACCAACTCTTTTGCTTTTCCAATTCAGAGGCCAAAAAGGGAGTCACTTCATCTTTTCAAAGCGCAAACACTTCTGTGCCTGTTTAAATGTGCCCTAGAGTCCCCAGAAGTTTCTAAGGGAGCTTTATGGGCCCATTCTTATGAATGTTCCCTGCAGTTTTTCTCTTAGTCAAACTCAACTCCATTTACAGTATCTCATTTGAATTTTACAACAACTCTGTGAGGCATATGCTCCAACTGTTTTTGATCCTGTTGTACAAATGAAGAAAAGGAGGGTCAGCTAGAGGAAGTGAATTGCCTAGGGTCCCACAGTCAGTAAGTGTTAGAATAAGAATTTAAATCCAATCCTTGATTCCAAGTCTAGCTCTCGATCTATGTGGCTACTTGCCACAGGATGATTGAATTCATATCTGTATTAGTCTGTATTAGTTGGAGTGGAAGGATGTTCTTGGACTTTTTCTCCATATTCTATTTTTTTCATCTCTCTTGTGACATGAACAAGAGTGAAAGAGAGTAAATGAGTTTCATGAATTCACATAAGTGTGTGTGGAGGGGGTACAATGACATGCTGGTGGGAGGACATTTATATAATGGAAAAAAGAAACCCTGAAATGTAAGTCAAGATATCGGAGTTCAATCCTTGCCTTTATTATTAATTCATTGGGTGACCCTCAGCAATACCTCTCTGAGTCTCAAAAGAGATCATAGAAGTGGGAGGAAGACCCATATGTACAAAAACATTTATTGCAGCTCTCTTTGTGATGGCAAAAATTGGAAATTAAGGGGATGCCCATCAATTGGGGAATGGCTAAACAAGTTGTGATATATGAATGTAATGGAATAGTATTCTGCTATAAGAAATGAGAAGCAGATGGACTTCATATTTTCCTGGAGAGGCTTATAGAAACTGATGCTAAGTGAGAAGAGCAGAACCAGGAGAAATTTGTACACAATGACAGACACAATGTATGTGTGACGACCAGCTCTGATAAACTGGATTCTTCTCAGCAACGCAAGGTTATAAGACAACTCTAAAGGACTCAGGATAGAAGGAGATGTCTACATTCAGAGAAAGATCTAGAAAGAACAGAGTTTAAATGGAGACTGAAGCAAACTACGTGCTCTCTTTCTTTTCCATGTTTGGTTTTGTTTCCTCTTTTCCATCGTTCATTCCGTTGGTTACAACCCTTTTCTATACAACCAGACTAATGTCCAATGTGAAAGTATTTGCAGATTCTATACTGGATTGCAAGCTGCCATGGGGGGGCGGGGGATGAGGGAGGGGAGAAAATGTGAAACTCAAGGGATTGTGGAACTGAATCTTGTAAACTAAAAGTAAATAAACAAATTAATTTTTTAAAAATGGTGGGGACAGGGAGAGATGGACTAGATTATCTCTAAAGTCTTTTCCAGATTCAAAGTTTGGTGACCTTTCTTTGACTCTTAATATTTTTAGAGGAGGTAGAGCATCTCTTTCTGTTTATCCAAAAGAAAGTAAAGTTGCTGAATTGGGTCTAACTGTTCAGTATACTTCATTCTATGGCAGTGGTTTTCAACCTTCCTAATGTCGCAACCCTTTAATGCAGTTCCTCATGTTGTGGTGACTCCCAACCATAAAATTATTTTTGTTGCTACTTTATAACTGTAATTTTGCTACTGTTATGAATTATAATGTAAATATATCATATGCAGAATGTATTTTTATTGTTACAAATTGAACATAACCCACAGGTTGAGAACTGCTGTTCTATGGCATCATGGTATAAAGGAGTAGGATAGGGATGCAGAGAACCAGAGTCAGGTATTATAGAGTCACTGTAATTTTATTCTTTTATCTCCTATGACAGCCTCTAAGATAGCATTTGTTCAGCTAGCTTCATTTTATGTGCTCTGTCCCTCACAAATTAAGGCCTGGTGGCATAGAATTATCCTTGAAGAGCAGCTACCCAGAGTCACGTATGGAGGGTGTGCCTAACATCAGATGATAGAAGAAATATTCTTTTCTTTTTGTCCCTAAAATAAAATTGTGCTCCAAATCCACTAGGTATGGAATGATAATTGAAGAGATGAACCCTAATGAGAACTCTTTAAACGTGAAAACCTTGTCCACTGTCTGTCTTTTATCAAGCAATATCTGTAACATCATCCCCGTTATGAAATTTAACTTGGACAGCTCCCTAGGTTAAACATGGATTTTACACACATACACATACACACACAAACACACACTGGTTGGACATTTCAAAGTGAGCAATTTGGACTTAATATTAAGTTTAGCACTCCCTCTGGACTGACTATCTTACTCCAACTTGCACTGACAGGTTCCCAAAAAGGAAGTTAATTGCTAGTCTCCTCCAGATCTTCGGGGTTACCTAGGTATTTCCTCTGTTTTTGAACTCTGCTACTGAGTCTAGTTACTTGTAGAATCTCTACTCTCTTATATTCTTTTCCAAAGGGCACAAGGATCTGATTAATTTCCTCTCTGGACACATGTTGACTTAACAACAAGGAAGAACAAACCCAAAAGAAATAGTGGCATCATTTGTTCATGGACACATGATAGTCAATGGGGAGATGCAGTTTGCTGCTACTCACTCTATTCACTCATTAGATATCTATGCCAGGAGGAAAAGAGCAATCAACCAGTAGATACTGCCCTCCTCCCCTCTCCACCCTTTCCTGCCCCCCCCCCCACCTGCCCCTTTTGTATACTCATTCAGATCTGTCTTGGCAACACACAAATTATTAGTCCTGCTCACTAGACTATTCAGACCCTTTGTTACCATATAGCACTAGCCCTTCCATCACTTATTATCCAGAAGTAGAATCACCAAGCCTCCTCATGTGATTGGGTTGGAAAGAGACAGAGAATATTCATACATGCTCTATGTACTAAAATGAGGTAGCGAATATATGCATTGGCTTCAATGACTCCTTTCCCATTGGCCAAATTTCCCATTATGTTAGCAAAAATAAAAGAAAATAAAACAAATAAGTTTTCTCAATAATTGCAATCATCCAGAAGTGAATCGTTACTCTTGGAGGTAATCAATAAATATTTGTTAAGCTCCTACTATGTGCCAGATGTTGTGCTAAGCACTGGGGATGCAAAAAGAGAGAGACAGTTCCTGACATCAAGGAGCTTACAATCTAATAGGGAAGACAAAATGCAAAGAAGTATATTTAAAGTAGGATATGTACCCAGTATAAATTGGATATAGTTAACAGAAGGAAAGCACCAAAATTAAGAGGGATTAGAAACTATAGAAAGAGGAAATTTGGTTGAGAAGAAGAAAAGAAAGCCAGGGAGATCTATAGAGTAGAGGAAGAAGAGTATTCCAGGCATGAGGAACAGCCATAGAAAGTGTCAGGAGCCAAGAGACGGCGTATCTTATTTGTGGGACAGCCTGCAAGCCAATGTCAGTGGATTGAAGAGTACATGTACAGGAATAAGGTCTGAGAAAACAGGAAAGGTGCTGCTAGACTATGAAGGGCTTTGGATGCCACACAGAGCATTTTATATTTGATCCTGGGGTAAAGAAGAAGCCACTAAAGTTTGTTGAGTTCAGGATTGGTGGTAGAGGTGACATGATTGGAACTGTGCTTTAGGAAAATCACTCCAGTAGCTGATGTAAAGCCAGGCATGAGTAGCTCTCCAGAAGAATGCTACTGTGAACAGATTTTAAGGTTGATTACACAATATAGTGAACATTCTATTTATTCCATAACAAATCAGAGCAAAACATTCACAGCAAATCAAGATACAACATTCACAATGTTACAACTTATTACAGAAAATCAAAATATAGCATTCATAACAACTTATCACAGAAAATGGCCACATAGTTTTCACCCAAGTGATCACATAGTTTTCAACAAAGTACATTCATTTAGTCAATCACAGAATCCTTAATTCAATCACAAAGTACAAAAGTCAAAGTTCTCCACCCCTAGGTCACAGTAAATCATGATCTTCTCAGTCAGTGCACAGTATCCAAGTAAAGTCTTCTTTCAACTTGACTCGAGGCTGGCTCTCAGCTTCCATGGTTCCTCTTCCATAGTCCCAGCTCCAACTGTCACCTGGGTTCAAAGGCAGGCAGCTCCCAGTTCCTTGTGCAGCTCCTTGTCTAGTTCTTCATCCAGTTCCTGTTCCATATTGAAACTTACAGTGTCCAGTCCACCTCAAGTTCTTCACAGTTCCCGTTTCTGGGAAGACAAAGCTTAATAGAGCTACAATAATATTCATACACATCACCAGCACAATCATCAATTCACTATCTGCCTGTGAAATCAACTCAGACCCACCAACTAGGTCTGAAAACTCAACACAAATCATCAACATAGAAATCAACACAGACCCCCAAACAAGGTCCAAGAGATCAGCACAAATCATCAACATAGAAATCAACACAGACCCACAAAGTCCAAGAGGTCAGCACAAATCATTAGTAAAATCCTAAGACTTCCAAAACCCTCCTCCAGAACTTCTGTAAACATACAACTAGAAAATCCTCTTTCAGGGCTTCCAGTAAGGTCCCTGGGCTTCTGTACAAAGTATCACAAACAACCATCGACACAGACAGAGCAGACAGAGTGCTGGGATACCACAAGTTTTCTCCTTCTTGACTCTACCACCACAGGAGTGCTCTTCTCAATTCTTTCCTGTCTCTAGCGCTGGGGCTCTCCTTATAGAGTCATTAGCTCCTCTCCAGGAGTTCACAAGTTCTAGGGTTCACAAGCTGTGGGGATCACACATTCTGTTTCTTAACAGACTTCATACAAGGCTCAAAAGAAACTTGAACTGAAACTAGGTGTTAATTTAGTAATTGAAACAAGGTGTGAACTACTTCTGTGCTTGCCATTACAGCTGAGTAGACTGCAGTGGTTCTCAACCTGTGGGTCACGACCCCTTTGGCGGTCAAATGACACTTTCACAGGGTTAACAGGGGTCACCTAAGACCATTGGAAAACACATATTTCTGATGGTCTTAGGAACTGAGACACCACTCCTCTATCCTTCTTCAGGTGGGTCTGCCCACATGCAGATACTCCCACATATGAGTATTAAAGGCTCCTGGCATTAGGAAGGTTGAGAACCACTGGAATAGAGGAAGAATGGCAGTGGATAGAGACTTGAGGCAGGCAGCCCCACAAGCAGGCTATTATAATTGTTTAGGCATGTAGTAATGGAGGGCCCATGGTAGAATCAGAGGAGAGAAAGGACATTTTTCAGAAACGTTGCAAAGGTGAAAGTGCAAGGTCTTAGCAATAGATTGGATATGGGGCTTGAGAGATAGTGAGGAAGCCAGGATGTCTCTTGGGTTGTGATTTTCCCATCACTGGAGGTCTTCAAGCAGAAGACAGATGGTTAGTCTTTGGACCTTTTCGAGAAGAGGTTCTTTTTCAGATACGGTCTAGTAAATGGAACGTAGAACTGGGAGTCAGGAAAACTGATTTCTTCTTCTAGTTCTGAGGCTTATATTTCTAATGCAATTGGGAACATTGTGCTTAACCTTCCTAAGCTTCATTTATTAAGTAAAAATATTTGTGCTATCTGTTCTCACAGGGTCAGAAAGACCTGTAAGAAAGGCATTTGGAAAACCTTTAATTACTATCTTGTCCTTTGTGAATTTCTGTTTCAATTCAAGGAGTAGTGGGTAGGGGAGAAACTGGAAGTAGAGAAATTATTTAGGAAACTATGAAAATAGTCCAAATGAAAAACTTTAAGAGACTTTAGAATATCATGCTTTTCTTTGCTTCATGTCAGTAAGGAAAGTTAATACAGTGCTGAAAGTACTCAAAAGTGGAGGGCATTCCATTAGTTATTCCATGGGTGGTTAGTTACAAACATGCTTGCAATTAGTATAGTCAAGTGTTCAATCTAACACTGAATTTGTCAACTCTCCCTTCAAACTCAATCTTCCTCTTGACTTCCTTTCTCTGTTAAATGGGGTATATCACCCTCCTCCAAGAGACTCAGGATAAAATCCTAGGAGTGAATTTGAGCTGTTCTCTCTCTCCACTTATTTAGTCAGTTACCTAGTCATATTTGATTCTACTACATTGCTGTCTCTCAAGTTTCTCCCTTACTTATAACTCCCACTTAACTCATTCTAGTTTAGGTCCTTAAAATCTTTCATCTGGACTATTTGCATAGTGCCCTAAACGTTTCTCTACCTCTCCTTTCTTCCCTACTCAGTACATCTTTTATATAGATGACTAACAAAATAATTTTCTCAATCCACAGTTCTGATCATATCCAAGAATCTTCTGCAGCTCCCTACTGTATAGAAGATAAAATACTTGAATGCCTTAACCAGGTATACAAGCTTCTCCAAAAATCTAGCTCTAAACTCCCTTTCCAAACTTTATGTCCATTTTCTCCTGCATTTACTCTTTATTCTAGTTCAACAAGTCTATTCATCATGATTCCTATCATTCCAAATTTTCCTGCCTTTGTTCTTGTAGATCCCTGCTTCTGGAATGACTTCTTCCCTCATACATTGTTTGCTTTTAAATACTGACTAATTTTGAAATATGCCAATTTCCTCCAGGAAATCACCTTTACCAGGTAGATATGAGGTATCCATCTCATCTGAATGCATGATCCTAAATTCATAATGCGCTTATATATTTATAATGCCTTAATCATTCCATCATATTTTTCTATATATATACATATTCATAAACATATGTTTTACTCCCTCCCTAATAGATTATAAGTAGCATGATGGTAGCTATGTTGCACAGAGATGTTTTAAAAACATTTGTTGGGGCACCTAAGTGGCAAAGGGGATACAGTACCAACCCTGGAGTCAGGAGAACCTGAGTTCAAATTCAGTCTCAGATACTTATTAGTTGTGTGACCCTGGACAAGTCACTTAACCCCAATTGCCTCCCCAAAATAAAAAAAAAATAATTTATTCAATGTCATCTTGCTTTTTGGTAAAGCAGAGAATTTAGGGAGTTAGCATAGTGCAGTGGAATGAGCATTTTGAATCAGAAGACTTTGGTTTAGGTCTTACCTCTATGACATTCGTGTACTTCCTGCGTGACCTTTGTCAAGTCTCAACTTTTCTGGGCCTCTCATTCACTGATATCAAGATGATTTGGCTGTGCCATTCTCCCAGTTCCTTGCCTATATATCAAAATTATAGAGTGTTAAAGCTAGAAGAGATCTTAGAACTTTCAATGTTAATAGCTAGACATTAATATTCCAAAAATTAAAGAATCTCTGATTTCATTGGTGTGAGCATTTGCTGCACTAATGCAGATTGCATTCTACAGTTGAGCAGATGATCTTGGAGAATTTCTGTGGCCAAGGAATTCAGCACTTTGCAAATGACTTGGTGATGAGCCCTTCCTTACTTAGGTAGGTTGGTCCATGGACAACAGATGTGCAATCTATCACTGGACCTATACTCAAAACCTTCCTAACTTGATGGAACCCAGTAGAGTTTACTGTCTTTAGGAATAGCCTTCAAGAATCCAGGTCATCTCATCACAAAGAGGCATCAGAGTAGGTCTTTGGTGGAGGGACCATGATAATTGCAATAATAGCTGACATTTATATTATGCTTAGAAGTTTATAAAGTAATTCATGCCCATTATCTTTTTTTAGCCTTTTAATATTGAAGATAGACTACGTAAAGTTAGAAATGGAATGAAAATTAGAGGTTATGTAGTCCAATGTCTTACCTTTACATACAAAATACAAAGAAATTAAAATGAGATGGCTTGGTGGCACAGTGAATAGAGCACCAGCCAAGGAGTCAGGAGGAGCTGATTTTAAATCTGACCTCAGATACTTAACACAAAAAAACTAGCCATGTGACTGTGACCTTGGGCAAGTCACTTAACCCCAACTGCCCCACCTTGCCCCCTCCAAAAAGAAAAAAAAGAAAAAAGAAAAAGAAATTGAATTCCTTCAGAGAAAGTGAGGTTTCACAATGTGGCACAGTGAGTTAGGGCCAAGGTGGGACTCAGTGTGTCTCTGCAATCTGAATTGTTTGTTTTTCACCCTCCACCATAGCTATCTCTCATCTTTGTAAACTTCACCTTATATTATCAGACTTTCTCCTCACAGATGGTCAAATCTACCAATGAGAAATAGGGAAAAGAGGGGGAAAAGCCAAGACCATATCAGAACCTTGGCAAAGAATGGAAACATTGATTGAATTCTTTCATTAGAAAAGAGTATTAACAAAGCTTCTCTGGCTCATTTGGAGATCATGGAATTCATGAGCAAAAGGGTAGCTATAGGCAACATTCCATGGGCAAGAAAAGAAGGGGGAAAAACGATTATGGTTTAAAAAAATTAACTAGTGAATGGAATGTTAACCTCCAACTGGGGAAGTAATTGTATTATAATGGTGATGTAAAAAACTATCAACCAAAGAAATGAACCTGAACAAAAACGTTGCTAAATGCCAAGAAAGTCTGGTTACCTTTCTGGTTTGTATGCTCTTTACTTTTTTTTTTCTTTTTGTCACTAACTCTATGCTCAAGGATTTCACCATTCCCCAAGATGAAGATCATTTTTCCTATTCTTTCAAGCCCTAAGAAAGTTCAGTAATGTTTCTATTAATGAATCCTCTGAGAGCAAAGCTGCTTAATAAAACAAGCATAGATCCCAAATGTGTCAGAAAACATTATAGACTTGTAAGATGAATCCGTAGCTGCAGCATATGAGATGGATGTGATAATGGTATGGTAGGTAGAGTTTACAACCAAGCAGGACAGAGTGAACTATATGAGGGATGTCTGGGCCCATCACTTTTTGTGATAATACCCAAAACGACTGCACAAAGCCAAAACTCTGGAAAGACAGGTTGAGGCCAAAAGCTCTCCAAAACGTTTTTCCTTCCTGATCTTGTATCAGCTATAACTTTTGGAACCGAAACTAGAGACCCATGTTATCTGGACTTCTTGGATTTTAGCATGCTGAGAGAATTCTTCTATCAACCTAGACTGACTCTCTGGTTTAGATTTTTTTCTTGTATTCTAATTTAATTCTACTTCTCTGATGCAAGAAGAAAATAGTTTCTGCTTGTCCTAATCATTCACTTTACTTATCAACCCTCTGCAGGGTAAGTAATGTACATGAAGTAACTTTGCCTCAATGGAGAATAGGATATATTTTGGGGACCAATAGAATGTATATGTCTAAAAAGATAGGTGGGAGTCATATTGGGACAGCTTTGAAATTCAGTCAGAGAATCTATGATTTGATAAATTAGATGCATATAGGGCTATAGCTTAGACATCAAAGTTATACGTTTCAGGTGTCCCCCCTCCATGTCATTTGGTGGGGCTTAGTCCTTAGAAAGTTCTTGGTACTCAAGAAGTGATTCAGTAAGGATAACCTTTTGTTTTAGCTCAAGGTTAGTCTGATGATGTCTCCGAACAATACATGTCAGAGACATAGCCCCTGTCTTTCTCAAAAAGTTTTTATCATCAAAGACTCTGACTGTAAAGAATGATCCCAATCAGTGAGGCAATTCTAAGCACAGTCACAGCAAATCTCCTATTTCCCTAGGCCTCTTTTCCTGAAAATTGGCATCCTGGGGGAAAATTGGCATCCTAGAGGAAAAATCACCAAAGATGACTATGGTCTACCTTAAACCCCAAAGATTCAATAAGGTCTGAGCTGCATTGCCAAGTTAGCCAACAAAACAAAAAGCAAAAGGAAGTCTCTGTGATAGTAGATAGCTACAATCCACCAGTAGAAAAACTCCACTTTTCCTCTTCCCCAAATCTCCCCTTATACCCTGCCCCCTGGAGATCTCATGGGGTGGTAGAAATATGGTTCAGTGGGAGGAAATTAAAGGTTCCTCCCTATAAAGACCAGTAGGCTTACTGTCCTCTTGCTGCCTTCTGTTGAAAGTATTAACAGCACCATCTCCTATTTATTATTTCTTTTCTAGAAGAAGGCCTTTAGGGACACTCTGAATATTTCTATAGAAACATTCTTTCCAAGAAAGGGATGTAAAAATTCTCTTCTACCTTGTGAGGTATGAGCCACCAGTATCTATTTTCTCCCATCAATGAGATACTACCAATATTCCAATTTCTGCCAACAATCCAGGATCTCCTATACCCTAGATTCCTTATAATCCAGGCTACCTGAAGACTTTTGGCATATGAAACACATGATTCATCTTCCAGGTCTATAATATTGTAAGTTCATGCATCAGTAGGTTCAATCTTTAGGTGTGGTCCAGCCAAACTTGTTCATTGTATTGTCACAGTGGGACTCTTGTTCTCTACTGGATTCATTCCTGTTTTTTTCTACAACTGTATGAGACAGAGCTTTCTGGACAGCCTGAAGTCCTTTCTCTAGGCATCGTTTCCAGTTCAGCAAAGCTAACATCTGCTGTATGTATAGAGTATATCCACCAGAAACACCTGTGGGGAAATGAATATAAGCCACTTTAAATGAGGAACTCTTGAGGACAGAGTGTATTGCAGTTTTTGGCAAACTTTGCAATCAGCAGGAATTGGACCCAGTCCTGCTTCAACTGTTCTAGTAAGCAATGAAAATGTTATTTGAGGTCTCAATTTACTTATTTTATTTCTCCATTAATTTGGGGGTGGGGGCATTGGTAGACAATACCTAAATTACTAGCTTCTTAGGTAAGCGCCTTCAGGATCCTAGTAATAAACAGGGGTACCCTACAAAAATAATCTGCCCAGAAAACCTATGCAATTGAACCGTATAGCCTCTGAAGAAGAGAAGAAGAAGAAGAAGAAGAAGAAGAAGAAGAAGAAGAAGAAGAAGAAGAAGAAG
>CM053585.1:56063829-56084674 GCA_028646515.1 Pseudochirops corinnae
GTGAAAGTATTTGCAGATCCTATACATGATTGCACGCCACCATGGGGGGGGGGGTGGGGAAGGGAGGGGAGAAAATCTGAAACTCAAGTGATTGTGGAACTGAATCTTGTAAATTAAAAGTAAATGAGCAAATAAAAAAAAAAAATTGGTTCTACTTACAGCCCAAATTAAGTCATTTAAGTTTCGGAGTTAAAAGTTTTTTAGGAGTTAAAAAAATTGTACAATAACTTCATTATGACCCTGTACTTGAAGGTGTGACTATGAGGCAGTGAAATTGACTTTAATGTACAGGTAGTATAAGTAGTAATATTGCATCCTACCCATAATTCATATAGTTTGAATAACAGAGAGGTATCCTCTTAGCTACTCATGAAAGGGGCCCTCAAACCCAACATTGTGTAGGTCACTAATATGAACCATAAATTATATGTTTTTTCATCTTATGTCCTAAGTTCTTTAAAATAAATTATTTCTAAACTTGTAAAATGTATCCCTCTTCCCCTCTACACACTTCCCAGGAAAGTAATGGCAAAAAAAATTACACATGTGTGTATATGTTTGTGCATGTACACAGACACAATATACATATGTGCTTGTACATATATGTCAGTGGTTCTCAACCTGAGGGTCGCGACCCCTTTGGGGGTCGAATGACTCTTTCACAGGGGTCACAGGGGTTGCCTAAGACCACCAGAAAACACATATTTTCAATGGTCTTAGGAACTGAGACACCGCTCCTCTATCTGTCTCTAGGCAAGTCTGCCTACATGCAGATAGGCCCACATACAGGTATTAAAGAGTCATAGCATTAGGAAGGTTGAGAATCATTGATATATGTGGATATACATATATATGTATTTGTGTATATGTGTGTTTACTTCCATATTTAATGCCTCTGGAATTTAATTGATCTTGGTATTCCTCTCTTGACTCAGATTGCATTCCCTCTAAATCTTAGTGCATGGTTTCATGAGTTACTGTGGCTTAAAGCATTTGTCCTTTGATGCTCAGCAATCTAGGAAGGACATTCCATTTAGATAAGCTGGTTGTTCAGGTAGCAGGTCCATACTGTGAAAGATCATCCTTAGAATTGTAACTAGGGTAGAGTGATGAGGACTTTGTCCCAGGGCAGCATAATTTAGAAGGCACCAAAATATAATATAATGATTTTAAAATATCATTGAATTTTTTAAGGTATTATTTTATATTTTTGTAGCATTTTACCTCCTTCAACAAGCTGGCAAAAATTATTAGTTAGATTTAGAAGGTATCAGATAGTACACATCTAATAGCCTTTTCCCATGCTTCCTTTTTTTACCTCCCTGTAGCCTTTGACATTATCAATCACCATCTTCTCTTTGATAATAATTTTCTAGGGTTTTTTGTGGGGTTTGTGTGTGTGTTTGTGTGTGTGTGTGTGTGTGTGTGTGTGTGTTTTGTAACAATGATCACTCCCAGTTCTCTGACTATGGTGGCTCCTTCTCTTTCTGCTTTGCTACAACCTCACCCAGGCCACACCCATTAACCATGAATAACACCAGCAAATGTCTAACAACCAACTCTCTGAGGGGGAAAAAACATATGGGACACACTTTTAAGCTTAAAATGAATTATTCATATCTTTCTATTACCTTTTTTGGGGAAGGGCTATTTGGAGGCAGGGCTACTGGGGTAAAGTGACTTCCCCAAGGTCACACAGCTAGTAAGTGTTAAGTGCCTGAGTCCAGATTTTAACTCAGGTCCTACTGACTCCAGGGCCAGTGCTCTAGGCACTGTGCCACCTAGCTGACCCTATTACTTTTTTAAGACTAGATAATCTACAAAAAAAATAAAATAAACTTAGACCTGGTTTGGAGCATTTGTCTTTTTTTGAGATGTAAATTATCACACTGAAAATCTTACCATCTACTCTTGTCATTTAGTTTGAACTGGCTTCAGCACACTCCTGGAGGGACACCAAGCCTCTGTCCTTGGCCCTCTTCTCTTCTCTCTCTACACTATGTCATTTGGCAATCTCATCAGCTCCCAAGAATTCAATTGTCATGTCCATGCAGATGATTCCCAGTTCTTACCCAGCCCTGAACTTCTCTGCAGTCCTTCAGTCTATTATCTCCAGCTAACAGACTTCTCTTACTGAATTTTCATAGATATCTTAAACTTAACTTGTCTGAAACTGAATTCATTATCTTTTGCCCCACATCTTCCCCTCATTTGTACTTCTGAATTCCTTCTTTCCTTCCTTCTTTCCTTCCTTCCTTCCTTCCTTCTTTCCTTCCTTCCATCTTCCCTTCATTCCTTCCATCTTCCCTTCCTTTCTTCCTTCATCATTATTTCTTTCTTCCTTCTTTCTGTCCTCCCTTCCTTTCTTCTATCCTCCCTCCCTTTCTTCTTCCATCCTTCCTTTCATCTTGTTTCTTTCTCTTTATCTCTTCTTTTTGTTAGCTGGTGAAACTAGTGCTCAGAGGAGTGAAATTACTTGGTCCTGGTACCACAAATAGTAAGTGTTGAAGCTAGTACTTGAATTCAGATCATATGATTCAAATGATCATGCTTTTTTATATTATACTCTACTGCTTCTCTCTCAGATTCACATCTGGCCCTGTAGAAAGCTATGTAGGAGTTTTAAAAAAAACACAGAACAACTATGTGATGATGTTGAAATGTGTGTGGACTCAGTGTCACTCACTTAATAGGAAAAGGAAAGAAAGACTATAACCTGCCAATATCTATTGAGGGATAGAGCAAAAAGAACAGAGGTCATTTACGAGTGCATTTTGTCCCTTTTCTCAGAGAGTTCTCTATTGACTCATATTAAGCTCTCCATGGGATCTTGAGCTCAGCGAGAAGAATAAAAACACTCGCTTACTGGCAGTTTCTCCTTTTGCTTCTCCCAGTTGCTTTAATTTTGTGATCCAATTGGTGTTAGCAGGTGGGCCCATTCATCATTCTTACAAACTGACTCCATATGGTGCGGTCCTATTTCCTAGTTTCTGCGTGGGAGATGAAAGAACAGTGTTTGCTGTATTTTTTAAAAGGACCACTTATGACAGTGTCAGATAGTGTGTTCTCAGGCTCTAAAAGGGATAAAAGATTAAAAACACAAACAGCCTCCTTCTGCTAAATAACAGGTTAGAAATGAGGACAGAAGACATTAACTCCAAGCCAGTAGGAATCATGTCTCATTAGTCCTTCTTTGTGTCTGTTTCATGTTGGTTCTTGTACCTGCCCAAAGTTCTTTGTCAGGGGACACAGAACCGCATGGCTAACGTGAACAATTATGGTGGAAACTTAAGAACTCACTGGAAAATGAACAATTCCATAAGCATCCTGTAATGGGATCAATATCTACCACAGTTACCCATCCTTCCCTGCTCTCCCTTACATCATGGCTAGTTTTTGTTGTTGTTGTTTTTTTGCCTAAAAGGAAAGTAAGATCTCCCAAGACTTGATTGACTGAAGGGGTAAAGGCATAAGGTTGATTCCTATTGGTCTCAGGCCATGTTGAACTGCTTCTTGGTTACCCAAGGGTATAAAAAATCTACAGAATTGGCGAATGAACCAAGGCCTAATGAGTCACCACATTCTTCTTTGTTGTAGATACTGATTATCAGTGTCTCCAGTGGTCCCTTCCACTGGAGCTAAGCCCTGTACCCTTATTAAGTATCCTTTCTATACTACATCTAAATAAACTTCTCCTTTTTGTTAACTCTTGAAGGATTTATCAGTTTCTCATTTTTTTTTCCAGTATCAAACTTAAAATTCCAAAGGACTGGCTTGAATCAGGCCCAACCAACAACCTGTACTCTCTACTTTTTTCATCTTTCTTTCCTCAAAAAAAGAACAATAATAAGGGAACTCACTGAAGAAATTCTAACTTGTGTTAAAAAAAAAAGGCAAAAAAAAGAGATAAACTCTCCAAGTTCATCAGTATGGTACTCCTCCTACCAGTTCTTATTAGAATCTCACTATAGCATCTCATTTTGGAATTCTTATCTATTTCTTTCCATTTTTTCTCCAAAAAGAATACACTCAATATTTAGGAGATCTTCCTAACATTCTTTGAATATGTCAAGGGTATCAGTACATGTCATTCAGAAACTCCAAGACTATGTAAATTCATTGCTCTCTGGCCAAAGATCACACATTAAAAAAACCACAGTTAGATTAATTTCTATAGACAGCATAAGAATTGTATGAAGCCTAGGTTGAAGTGATACACATTCTACCATTCTTCTACCATCACTGTAAATGCCAAAAGATAGCTTACAAAAGTAAAAGTTGCTTTGCATTTTTGTGCCCCTTCGGAAATCACTGTGGCCCCCTAAATCCATCATTCAGTGGCCAAGCTCTGGTAATGAACCTCTGCACATTTAACCAGCATGGCCCTTTGGATGTAAGCACATTCTGTCATTGGGTCTGCACCATTTCAAGTTGGTAGGATCTGTCAAAGATTTTTATCTATTGGTATAGCCATCTCCATGTCTAGAGAATATATCAAAGGAAGACATTTATCTTTTATTCATCACTTCACAAATAAAATGGGAAAAAAAATGAGAAAATATTCTGGTTGAGAGATCACTGTGCTTTGTTGTAACTTATGAGAGTTTTCTTTCAGATTATAGAAATAATGCTGAAATTAGAGCTTTGGTTAGAAAAATACCTATTTGAGAGGTATGACATTCTATCATGAATATACTATTCCCTTGGTTGTAGCTGGTTTAGTGTATAGGGCAGTCTAGCCCAGAGATGAAGCCAATGACACTTAATGGCACACTTCAGTAAGAGTAAGCTAGCCAGGTCTGGAAGGGGAAAGTCTGTAGAGTGAATGTTTCCATTGATGAGGAGCCAGAAGCAAGACACGGTCATTTGAGGCAAAAGCATCTGTTCTCAAAACAGCTTATACACAAAGAAACACGCAGGAAAAATCTGAAAACAGACGGTGCCTCTCAGCTTGGCATGGGGTGATGATGTTTGGCAGCACGATTTAAGTAGCCACATTAAATGTAGTCTAAGGTCAAGCAAAAATTTGAGAAACTAAAGAAGCTTAAGCATATAAGAATGCTTCCAAGATGCCTCACAGTTGGTCCATTGGTTCTTTATGACCTCCAGGATCAACTATAAACTCTGTTGTTGGATATAGTCATAACCCAGCCCCCTTCCTATCTTCCCAGCCTTCTTACACCTTCTCCCCTCCATGCATGTAGTAAGTGTTTCATAAATATTTGACTGATGGATGGACTCAGTAGCAACTAGTTTATATAGAGTATAGAGTACTAGGCTTAGAGTCAGGAGTTTGCTTTTGTAGTTCAGTCATTTGAGTCATGTCCAGCTCTCAGTGACCCCATTTGGGATTTTCTTGGCAAAGATCCTGGACTGGCTTGCCATTTCCCTATCATTTTACATGTGATGAAACTAAGGCAAACGGGGTTAAATGGCTTTCCTAGGATCACATAGCAAGTGTCTGAGGTCAGGTCTGAACTCACAAAAATGAGTCTTCCTGATTCCCAGTTCAGTGCTCTACTTACTGCGCCACCTACCTGCCCCAGGCTGAGTCCAAATCCTGCCTCAGACACTTCCTAGCTGTATGACCCCAGGCATGTCACTTATATTCTCCCAGCCTCAGTTTCCCCATCTTTAAAATAGGAATAGCAACAATAACAACTATTTCACAGGGCTGTTGGGTGCCTGATAACCCTTAGAGCACTATATAATTGCTAGATGTCACCATCATCATAAATAAAATTTTCACAGTGATCACACCAGAACTCTTTGGAACTCTAGTGATTGTTAATAACAATTACATCAAATTCTGCATCCAAGTCAGCTATGAATATCCCTGACAACATCTGGCATTTTCTAAATGGGAAAAAGATCCTTTGTTTGTAGCTGAGGAAGATTTGACTGCATGAATACTTCAAAAGATGGGAGATTTCATCAAAGCAGACCACAACTTCTCCTCACCTGAGTAGATGGATTCCATTAAATTTTATGGGAGACAGAGATAAAGACAAAAAGACAGAAAGAGACAGACAGAAAAGGAAGTCTTTAATGTTTTTTTCTTTTGTTTTCCCACCTCCATGATTTGATAAACTATGAAGTTCCACAGACATATCATTTATCTCAGTTTTTTCATCAATAAAATGGAGCAACATACCCCACAATCTGTTGTTGGGCCCAAATAAGATATTGTATGTTAAGTACTCTGCAAACCCTAAAATCCTTTTTATTCCTATTAACAGTTCAGCACTCTTAACAATTATTAGTGTTATTATTATCCTTATCATTATTTTAATTATGGGGGTTTATGGGCTAGATTTTAATTATGAACACAGCTGGGAACCTCTGGAATAATGAGATAATGCTAATATGGATGAAAGGCTCAAGCAGTTTGTACTGCCAGAGACCTGTGGTTCAAGCACTACCAGTAACACACACTAGCTACTGGAGCCTGGACAAGCTACTTCCCTTTTTGTGCCACACAACTCTCTAAGTGTATGAGTTACAGGAAAATTTCATATGATAATAACAATAAACTACCATTTATATATCATTTTAATGCTTGCAAAGCACTTTACAAATATTATCTCGGTTTATTCTCATAACAACCGTGGCAGATAGGGGCCATAATCATCCCCATTTTAAGATCAGGCAGACTAAGCACAGAGAAGTCATGTCAATTCCTCTGGTCACGCAATTAGTCAATATTTGAAACAGAATTTGAACTCCATAATTTCTGACTCTAAATCTGGCACACTATCCACTATTCTTACTTGGATTGCTAGAATGTTTATACATTGGAAATTTCCAACACCCAAAAAAATCACAAATCTGGATCATCACCACACGCACACACACACACACACACACACACACACACACACACACACGATGTGGAAGAAGGCTGCTACCCAATCAGCCAATCCTCCTTCCATGTGACCCCAATTCCCCTCTGCTGTGCTGTCATTCCTATATATTATTTCCCTGGTGTAATTCACATTTTTTCCGTAGCACTCTAAGATTTACAAGAAGCACTGTCCTCAGAACAGTCCTATAAGACTGGTACTTTAAATTTTCATCTATCCCCATTTTATGGATGAGGAAGCATAAGCTCAGAGGAATTCAGTGACTGGCCCAAGGTCACATAAGCAGTAAGTATCAAACCTAGGTCTTCGGATTCCTAGTCTGAAGCTCTTCTTGCAGTATATAGTGCCCTCCTCTGTCATTGTTAGGGAGAGGTGGAGGAGGGCATACAAGAAATTGCTGTGGAATAGGAAGAATTTTTGGTTTCTTTTCAAGGCGAGGTAATACAGATGGCTCTCTCCATACTGCTTTCTAAGGCACATATTGTCTTGGATCTATTAGGGACATTTGCTTCACACTGCATTGTTTTAACACCTGCTATGGATTTTTTCCTCCCAAGGTCCAGAGAAAAGGGGAAATATAATATATACTTTATATGTGTGTGTGTGTGCGCACATGTGTTTATAACACATGTATGTATATGTGTGTGTATAAGTTTAACACCTTTTTATTTTTTTCCTTCCCAAGGTCCAGGGAAAAAGGGAAAAGTAGGCATATATACGTATATACATACACATATATGTATACGTACACATTTTTTTAATTTCACAGGAGTTTTTAGCACATCTTTGTCAGACCACATCTCATGCGTCTTTGCCTATATTGCCATAGCATCCACTCTCCGTTCTCCATTTACAGGATGCTAGTCTAACAACACAGACAGCCTGAGACTATAATCACAGGAATAGTGGAAAAGCATAAATAAGGATGTTTGTGGAGGATAATAATAGTCACATTATTAAGCAGAATCTCCCTAAGGTGCATCACTTTCTGACTTGCAATATGAATAGAAACATTGTTAGATTCCTCCCATATGAGCACCATAATGGCAAAGGCCAGGCATTATTTATCATCATATCTCCAGCAATGTCTATCACAGTGAATGAAACATGGTAGGTACTTAATAAAGGTCTGTCAAAATTTAACATTGGCAAACCACCTATGAGTATGCTTGGAAAAAGTTGGGGGCCAGGAGGCAGTGTGGGTAGGGGAAGAGGAAGGGAGGATCATCTTCTAGAGATAATAAGAACACCTACCTCATAGGATTCTTATGAGGATTGAATGGAATAATAAAACATATAAAGTACTTCGCAAACCTTAAAGTTCTATAAAAATGCTAATTAATCACCTTGTTCTCCTCCTCCTTATTATCCTTTTGGTGATTATTATTGTTATTATTATTATTATTATTATTATTTCCCCTTCCCAAGCAAAGGAGCCATTAAAAGCAGTCTCTGACCTCAAGAAGCTTACATTCGTGTAGTGATATAATATATAAACAAATAATTAAAAACAAGACAATCTGAAGAGAGAACCCTAACAATAAGGAGGTGGGGGAAAGCTTACTGTATAGAAGTGGTTCTTAACCTTTTTGTGTCATAGGGCCCTTGTCAGCCTGGAGAGATACAGACATTTTCTCAAAATAATGCTTTGTTGCCTTATATTCACAATTGAAGGAAATGCTAGATCTCAGTTAAAGGAAAGAGAAAAGAAAGACATAAAATATTTCTACCTTAATTCATTGACCATCTTGAAATTTACTCATAGATACATTAGTAGAGGTCCATAGATCCCTTGTTAAGAACTTAAGATGCCTCCTGGGTGCAGTGAATAGAGCACCAACCCTGGAGTCAGGAGTACCTGAGTTCAAATCCAGCCTCAGACACTTAACATTTACTAACCATGTGACCTTGGGCAAGTCAGTTAACTCCAATTGCCCTGCCTTCCCTCCTCCAAAAAAAAAAACCAAAAAAAAACTTTTTAAAAAGATGTCTCCTGAACTGAATCCTGAAGGAAGCAAAGAGTCCTAAAAAGGTGGGGAAAACTCTTTATAGTCCATTCTAGACATGAAAGCCAGCCTGGGCAAAGGCAGATAGATCAGAAATGGAGAATTGAAGTCAGAGAACAGAAAGTAAACCAATTTGTTAAGGGAATAATATACTATTAATCTGAAAAGATAGATTGGAATCAGATGCTGATGGATTTTGAATGCAGTAGTCAGGGATTTCTATTTTATCTTAGAGGCAACGGAGAGCTACCAAAGATTCTCAAGCCAGGAAGTGGCATGGTCCACTCATTCTTTAACAAGACAACAGTATCAGATCCTTCAGAACAGTAAAAATAAATATGGACTAATAAAGAGGCCAATGGTCTTAACTATTAGGAGGTCATTGGTGACTCCTCAGAGTGCATTTTCAGTGGAGAGGTTAGAACAAAAATTCAATTGCCCTGTAGAGAAAAGAAAGTAGATAGTGAGAAAAGGGAAGCTTTGGGTAGACACAACTTTTTAAACAACAACAACAAAAATTGACAGTCAAAGATATAATAGGTGGATTCAGTAGAGGGTTGAAGGTTTATTTTTTTTTTTAAGTATAGAAAATTGTACATATTTATTAGAAGTTGGGAATGAGCCAGTGGAGAAGAATGGATTGAAGATGGATGATAATGGATGATAGAGGGGATGGTTCCTGGATGGAGTAAGGCCATCGAGTGGACAGGCTGGGATGGAATCAAGGATGCAGCAAAAGAAATTCACCTTAGAAAGCAATGGGAATACTCCTTACTCCATGAGTAGAAAGAAAGCAGAATTATGATCTTGAATTTTTTCTTGTTTTGATTTGATTTGATTAAGAATGAGACTATGCAATTGAGTTCCTCTCAGATGGTCACACCTCTCCCGGTGATTTAAGAATCTAAGTTATCTGCTGAAAGTGCTGGGATTACTAGAAGCATGGTGTGGTGAACTTACCACAGGAAAAAAAGATTTAAACAAGATATTGTGGGGAAAATAATCAGTGAAGTGCTTCATTGTTAGAAGTTCCTTTTCATCTGAATTCTTTATTATTATTTATTTTAGCAAAGAAATCGAGCTCTGTCTGAACCCTTCATTCTATTCCTTATACACCTGCCTGGCATTCAATTCAACAAACATTTATTAAGCGCTTACTATTTACAATGCGTTGTGTTGGGAGCTGGGGCTATAAAGACACAGAGGAAACAGTCCTTGCCCTCAAGGAAAGCATTCTGTTTGTTGGATATGATGGGCTGTCATGTAGAAGAGAGATTATGCTTGTTCTGCTTGGCCCCAGAGGGCAGAATGAAGAGTACTAGATGAAAACTAGGAAGCAAAAGTTGCAGCTCAGTGAAAGGGAACATTATCAAAGAATTAGAGCAATTGAAAACTGGAACTGAATTTTCTTTAGTGGTTGGTGGTGACTTCCTCATCATGGAAAGTCTTAAGAATACTAGCTAACATTTCTAAAGAATGAGTCTTTATAGTGTGCGCCTATTTGGTGAGTTTACTTCTGAAGATAGCCAATGATATAGAATGGAAGGTACCAGCTTTCTGGTTCAGGGCATATGCCGGTGTTCTATTCTTGTATTGGGCCCATTATCCATGTGGGAAAGAAATGGACTTGACTAGCGGCTGAGCCAGAACTGCCATTCAAATGCACTAACGTGCCAAAGTAAACTCTCTCTCTCTCTCTCACTCTCTCTCTCTCTCTCTTTCTCTCTCTCTCTCTCTCTGTCTCTGTCTCTCTCCCTCTCCCTTTCTATCCATCTATCTATCTATCTATCTCTGTATCTGTGTCTATATGTCTCTTTGTCAGCAATAAGGGGGGCACTGAGGAGATGGTTTAGGTTGCTTTGGAAATCTGACTTACCAGTTAGAGTATTAGTTGAGATGAGAACCCCAAGGTCCATAGCTAGTTTTGTAATGGGACCTGACTTGTCAGTCAGGGTAGAAATTAGTATACAGACCCACCAGAGGTTATAAAAGGCAATATTTATATAGCAATTTAAGATTTGCAAAGCACTTTAAATATATTGTCTTTGTTGATTGTGACAATAATTTTGTATTATTATCCTCATTTAAAAGATAAGGAGTCTCAGAGAGGATGAGAATGGCCTAGGTTGTTGTGACTCAATCCTGTCTGACTCTTCACAATCCCATATAGGGTTTTCTTGGCAAAAATACTACAGTAGTTTGCCATTTCCTTCTCAGTGGATTAGGCAAACAGAGGTTAAGTGACTTGCCCAGGGTCACATAGCTAGTGAGTGTCTGAGGCTAGATTTGAACTCAAGTCTTCCTACTCCAGGCCCAGTGCTCTCCATTGAGCTATCTAGAGGCCTATGTACACATAGAAGGAAACTGTAGAATTTTAATCAGAATGTTAACACTTGTCTCCAAGTCCAGGGCAGTATTCCTTACACTACTTAATTGCTGAGTGTTCAAATGTAGAATAGATGACCATTTATTACACATATTGAAAAAAGATTTCTTGCTCACATGCAGATTAGACAGAAGATTTTTTAACTCTAAAATTCTATCCTTTCATGACCCACCTGGAATCTATTCAGCAATGTAGCAACTCCGGGGGATAAGAAAAATTTTCCCTCTAGGTTTGAGAGTGTTTTCCTCATGCAAAGTTCATTTTGGTTCACTGCAGATGAAAGAAGAAAGAAATTTCTCATTCCAAAAGATAAATAAATTTGGTGACTTTAAAGTTTGAAATTTATTGTTTTACCTCCTGGGGAAATACAACAAACAAGGAGACACATTATTCTGTCGGAATAATTTGTTTGCACCACGAAATCCCCAGTCAACAATTAATATTGCAGGTTCCTTGAGAGTTTAATGTATTTATAGATAATTTGTAAGGACTGAATTTTTAAGTGGTTTTAAATATCAAAGCAGGCAATGTGAGCCTGGAATAATCTACATGCTGATTTGCTAGACGATTTATGACAGAAAGCTTTGGTACATCCTGATTCTCTGTTTTTGTTTTATCATTCAGGGTTCTGAATTGTTTTTCAAAATAATTGGAAAACTTCACCTTGTTCATTTGAGTAGCTCTCTATGGAATCACATAGGCACAAAAATAGTTATCGATTATGAAAAGAGCACTCCTTGATTAACCAGAGCTTGATTAAAAGCACCATTAGCTTCCTTAGCAACACTATAGCCTCCCATCACTGAGACTTCATGTGTTTATTTAGTTTGGCATTGCCTGTTCCTGAATTCAGTCAGTCCACATATCAACCAATGCTCTTGTTGATATCTGATATTAAAAAAAATTCTACTTTTGAGACCAAAGAAGTGTAAATGTCATCCTTCTAAATGAAAATCCACAGTAGATCGTGATTTGGAGAACAGATGGGTAGACTAAAATAAGTTTGATTAATATATTTGAATGCCAAAAGGGTTCTGGTTCTAAAAAGTTTAGCAAATCAAAAGCATTAATTTATTCCATTCTTCCTCAAAAATATGCGATACTCCAGATGCCCTTTCAGTTAGAATTGTTAATTCTGTGATAGCCTTGGAAATATAATATTTTTATATATCCTGCTTGTCTCCATTAAAGTTGTGCTCTGTTGACTTATGATAGTATGAAGGAGACCTTGGGATCTCAAAGGCTATATGCCAAGCAGAGGATACAAGCTCTAGCAGATTATATAAAACTCTGAAGGCTTTGAAAAGACCAGAGCTGTATGATACTCAGCCTAGCTAAATTTCAAGAGGTTTGATTTCAAAGTCTTGGTCATTGGATGATGAACTTTTGGGGCTTTTTGCCATAGCAGCTCCTGGCATATAGGCATAAAGATATGTGCTCCTTCAAGAGAGGCAACTATTTGGGTTTTATCTTTATAACCATTTTTTAAGCAGAAAACTAAGCATTGGGGATATAAAAAAATGCAAAAACAGTCCCTGCCCTCAAAAAATTTACAACCCAATGGGGGAGACAGCATGCAAACAACAATTTACAAGCAAGATTTGTTCATGAGAAACTGGAGGTAATCTCTGAGAGAAGGCATCAGCATTAAGAACTCAGAAAAAGCATCTTGTCTAAGGTGGGATTTTAGCTGAGACTTGAAGGAAGCCAGGAAAGCCAGGAAGAGGAGAAGAGGAGGAAGAGCATTCCAGGTATGGGAAACAGTCAGTGAAAATGCATGGGGTTGTGAAATGGAACTTCCTATATAAGGAACAATAAGACCACTGTCACTGGATGGTAGAGTATGTGTTATAAGGTGTAAGAAGATCAGAAAGGTAGGAAGGAGTTTAGATTAAGAAGAGTTTTAAAAATCAAAGGATTTTATATTTGATTCTAGAGGTTATAGGGAGCCCTAAAGTATTTTGAATGGGGGTGAGAGAGAGACATCTCTTGCTTTACAAAGATCAAGTTGATAGCTAATTAGAGGATGGCCCAAAGTTGGGAGAGACTTAAGGAAACATGGGATGAAGAACATCCGCAAAAAGGTAATGGTAGTGGCAAAGGAGAGAAGGGGAACAAAAGAGGGGGGTAGAATCAATGAGATTTGAAAACTGAGTGGATATAGGAGTGAAACAGAATGAGGACTTAAGGAATTGAGGAGGATACCTAAGTTTCAAGCAGAAAAGATAAGAAGCTCAGTTGCAGACATCTTGAATTTGAGATGTTTATGGGACATGAAGTTCAAGGTGTCCAAAAGTTGAATATATGGGAGTAGAGGTCAGGAGGAAAGTTGCAACTGGCTAAATACATCTGTGAGTCATCTACATAGAGATGGTAATTGAATTCAGAGTAGCAGACGAGTCTGCCAAGCAAAAGAATATAGCAGGAGAAGAGAAGAGGGATTAGGGCAGAGTCTTGGGAGACACAGTTAGCAAAGGAGACGGAGAAGGAGCAGTCAGACAGACAGGAAGAGAAGTATGAGAGAACAGTGTCATAAAAGTCTAAAGTGAAGAAAGTATCAAGGAGAAGAAGGTGACTGACAGTGTCAAGGGCTACAGATAAATCCAGAATGATCAAGTTCGAGAAATCCCATTAGACAGGACAATTAAGAGATCTTCGATGTTTTTGGAGAAAGTAATTTCAGTTGATTGATAAGATCAGAAGCCAGATCACAGAGAAGAAAGGAAATCAAGGCATCAAATATAAAATTTTCCCCCCAGGGATTTAGCCACAGAAGATAGGAAAAATATAGGTTGATAACTAGCAAGGATGAGTTGATCATGTGAGGGTTTTTGGTTTTGGTTTTGGGGTTTGTTTTTTTTTAGAGGATTGGGAAGCCTGGGAAAGATTATAAATTAGTGTAAAGGGGAATGACATAGAGGCTACAATATGCTGGAGAAAATGTGATGAAATAGGATTACTTGTGGATGCAGAAGGGTTTGGTTTGGCAAGAAAGGTCACTTCTGCATATGTGACAAGGATAAGGGGGGAAGAGGAAAGGGAATGAGCATTTATATAGCACCTACTATGTGCTAGGCACTATGCTAAGAGTTTATCAGATATCTCATTGGATCCTCACAACAACTTTGAGAGGTAGATGCTATTATTATCTCTATTCTACAGTTGAGATAATTGAGGCAAATAGAGGTTAAATGACTTGCCCAGGTTCATACAGTTAAATAAGTGTCTGAGGCTGCATTTGAACTCTAGTGTTCAAGACTCCAAGCCCAGAAATATGAAGAGAACAATTAGGAGAAACAGTTTGGGTTAGATGTGATAATAGCCTCTCCTAAGGCTGTGTCTGTGTGAAAAGAAAGAAGGATTTGGATGCTAGAGATGATGGAGAGGAATAAAAATCATATTTGTTACCTGATTCATAGCTAGGGGCTTAAGAGAGAGGATCAAAGATAACCCCAAGTTTATGAATTGGGGAGCTTGAAAGAATAGTGGTGCCTTGGGGGGAAATTGGTTGTATCATAAATGGTGGCTTTGGAAAAAATGATAATGAGTTCCATTTTAGACAAATTGAGTTATGTGGGATTGGAGCTCAGGAAAAAGACATAAGCAGAGAATTAGATCTGAAAGTCATCTGCATAGAGATAGTCATTAAACCCATGGGAACTGTTGAGGTCACTAGAAAGATAGAGTATCTTGAAAAAACACTTGGTTTGGTTGCTGACATCTAGTAAGTCATGTATTCAGTGTCAGTGAAGGCAGGTATGACTGAGGACAGTATGGCATCTAATCAAATTAATTGGCAAGTACTTCTTATTACTTGGTTGTAGCTAGCTACCTATTCAATATAAAATGCAGTCAAATGGATTTGTTGGCTTCCTAGAGGCAAAACATCTGGATGATTGATTATATTATTAACTTATTAACCAGAGGTTTTGGCATCATATGGATGCAGCCTCAACTTGCAAAGTAGAGACAGATGGTAATGATTCAGGTTATTCTGAGCTTATAAAAAAAAAAAAAAGCATATAAACTCATTTCCACAAAGAAAGAGCACATTGTTCCTGTTGAAGAAAAATGGTGATTTGAGTGGGTCTGTTTTGCCCACATTGGTAGTCTGCACCTTTTAGATTCACTCTGCATTGCCTTTATCTGTCAAGATGTAGTTTGGATTCTAAGAGGACTGTAAGGTGACTTCCAGCCAGCTGCATCTCATTGTATGTCTTCAAGCACATTTTTTTTCAGATTAAATTACAGGAGGAAGATTCATGTTGATGGTATTTACAGATGTTCTTTCATGTCTACAGGGACACATCTCAGCATGTAATTTGTGACTTACCTGGTGAGCTGCAGTACACCTTCCATTTCCCTCCTCCTTGTCCCCTGTCCCAATTACATACAGCTTCCAACAATAGGAATAAATGGAATTCTGGGAAAAGGAACGAAACTTTTTTTTTTTACTTTTGTTTTTAACAACTGAACAAGAGGAAAGAGTAATTAAATTTACAGCTTGTATACAACTCATTCTCCATGGTTGATTTTATGGGGTAGCATGGTTCCTCTGGCATCACAGAAGTGATGGAACATGCATAATATAAGCAGAGAAACCTCTCTGTCCTACATCAATTTGAAAACAATTTCTCTGTGTCTCTTTATGAAATTATCTGGAGAACTGGACTAATCATTTAATGCTATTTAACTGATAGGAGTTTTGCCTTTGTAAGGGCAGTTTGGTTGATTTCAACTCCACCCCACTTAAAGTAAGCTATAGCGTGCCCAGTCAAGTAATGTCACTTATAAGCTAAGTATGGAAAAGACCTTCAAATTGTAATGATGTTTTATAAGATTATGCTTATAGAGGCTAAGGCAACCTAGCTATGCCTCAGAGGTCATCTATAAACTACCAAAATATTACAGACTTATTCATTAAAGAGGTGGCAACAGCTGTGGAATTTGAACTTACCACTGAGCTTCATGGTTTGACATATAAGGGAGATATTGAGAAGGGTCATTGACTCTACAGTCACCTTGGAATAGAAGACCTGGGCTGAGAGAAGTCCTGAGGAAAGGTCAACTCTTTCTCCAACTTTCTCTCCCAGTTCCTGGCTAATCACAGACACTGTGATTAAAACCATTACTAAAACATCTCCAGTAAACTAAAATTTTCCTCAACAACATAGAGATCAGGGGTTAACTAGAAATGTACACAAGTGTAAATTTATGTAGAGAGTTGAACCTAGGCATCAATGCTAAAAAAAAATTCTTCCCTGGGCATTCAGAGTGATTGTGACTGAATTCATGAAACTTTCATTTGAAATATACTCCCTAAAGTCAAAGACAAAGTAATCACTTGGACCTTAGGGGTCATTCTATTGCCCAAAGTCTTAAAATGAGGTAATTTTTGTAACAGGGTGTTGTGTTATACATTTATATAATGCTCTTATATGTACAAAGCTTTTTCCTTACAATAAAAGACAACTCTCCCTGATCTGCAAAAACAGTAAAGATTGGGATTATAATTCAGGTGTTCCCTGACTGCAAAACTAATATTCTTTCCCTTCTATGAGTTCTTTGTGCTAATTCATTCAAATGCCCTTCATTTCTATTCTATTCAATTTCACAAATTAAGTACAATTAAATAACTACTATATTCAGAGCATTGTGTTCTCCAGGGTGAGATTCAAAGTCTAGATGAGACTCAATACCTAGTGAAGGAAGAAATCACAATCACAGAGAATTCTGAAGCAAAATATGGTATGATAGGGTCATTAGGGGAATCTTAAGCAAAGGGCAGATCCTGAGAGACTAAGAAGTGTAGTATATGGAGTGACAGAGTAAAAAGAATTGGGTTCACCTCCTGTCTCAAACATTTGCTCACTGTGTAATTTATACTACTTCATTGGAGATCTCACCATCTCCCATAGGTTCAATTATAATCTATATGTAGATGATTCTCAGATTTATCCTGCCCTAATCTTATAACTCTAGTTTCATGTCATCTATTCTTCATTGTACAGTTTGGACTGTATATTCCTTGGACATCTCAAACTCAACATTTCCAAAAAAATAACTGATCATTTCCTCCCAAAATCTCTCTCCTCTTCTGAATTTCTCTATTACTACAGAGGGTACTACCATGCAGATTCTTAGTCACTCAGGTTTGCAACCTTAGTATTCAATTGATTCCTCAGTTGTATTCATACCACATATCCAATTTGTTGCCAAGTCTTGTCATTTTTACCTTCACAATGTGTCTCCAATATGCCCCATTCTCTTCAGACCCTCGTCTATTAGAGCAGGCATAATAACTGCACTATTCACTTGATGTGAAGTAAGCACTTAGCAAATTCCAAATTGCTATTCATTGCTATATGTGTGTAATATAAATTTGTTGTTGTTTTCAGGTTGTCAAAGTAGAATTCAGATGCTGTTGAGCAAGGCCAGGCCAAGGAAGGCAGAGGGGAAGCCTAGAATATATTGGGCTAGTGTTAACTAGTGCCATGTCTGGTACAAAGACCTAAAGGAACAAGAAGGCACCAAGCATCAAAGCAGAGAAGAGGTCAAGTAGAATTTAGCTAATAAAATTTAATTTTTAAACAAAATTATTGAGATTGATAGATACAAAGTATTATGATAGATGCTAGGGATACAAAGTCAAAACAAATAAATAATCAAACAAAGAAATGAAGACTTTTTTTAAAGATGAAGAATGTACAGAAGTAGAGAAAGTGAAGATGAAATAAAATGAATGCTTTATGGAACAAGCTCCTGAAGAAGGTGGGTGGGTTTTTAGACATAAGTCTTGTAGCTGACCTTGGCCAGGACAAGGGGGATAGGAAAAAAGGAGAAAAGGAATTAAGACTCTAAGTGTTTTTGAGATTGGAAGGGGGTGATGCAGGGATGGGGAGAAGGAAGAGAGTCACAAATAGCCCACATTTTTTCAGTAAAGTATGAGGCAAGGATATTGCTGAGAATGATGGTGGTTAAAGAAGTACTGGAGGTTGGTTACAACCCTTCTATATGACCAAACTATTGTACAATGTGAAAGTATTTGCAGATCCTATACATGATTGCACGCAACCATGGGGGGGGGGGGGAAGGGAGAAAATCTGAAACTCAAGTGATTGTGGAACTGAATCTTGTAAATTAAAAGTAAATGAATAAAAAAAAAAAAGAAGTACTGGAGGACTTGTGGAGGGAATTGAGAGTCTCTCAAGAAAGAAAAAGTTTTGCTGTTCAGCAATGATGAATGTTGAGATTGGATAACTTTAATTTATAGTCAACCTAGTTATCATAGAAAAGAAAGAAGGTACAAGAGTTTCAAATAGGGATAATTGGAATTTTAGGCTATAGAAAGTAACCAAGAAAGGCAATAGCAAGACAGTTTGGGTAGCTCTAATCTCAGGGCAAACACAGTCTTTTTGTTTTATACGCCTTGATGGCTATAAGTATTTCTGGACTCATGTGTATAGAATGTGGCCAAGATTGTACACCACCTTGTATTGGCCCACAAATAAAACTGATTCCCAACTGAATGCAGGAAAAAAGGTACATTTCTATCACAAGAATTTGTGTCATTGTCTGAAATTTAAAAGACATTTTTAGTGGTATACCAATAAATTTGTTACTCTCCAGAGAGCAGGAAGAAAATCTCTAGCTTCTACCCCACCCCCCCTTTCCATCTTTGCTCCTAAGGAGAGATTTTCAAGGACCACAATTGGCATGACAGGAGTGGAAAGAAATTGAAAGGAATTTTTGCACACTGTCAAACCATCAGAATGAGCTCAAAGAGTAGCAGATCAGAAAAAATCAAAGGAGTTCAAAAGACAGACTTAATGCTGAAGGTCTTCCCTGGCTATTTACAGCTTATGCCTGAATGACAAAAGATCTAAGCCAATCCCTAGGGCTATTATAGAAAATTACTGGTGGAATCCTTTCCCAGAGGGGAAAAGGTTTCATAGCAAGCAAGGAAGCCCAAGAGAGAACAACTAAAAGCAGCAGATGACCTCCAGAAAGTTACCTAGCTATGGAAAACCAAAGGATTAGATCCAAAGATCTGTGAAGCATCAATGTAAGTAGAGAGGGGTTGTTTTTGTTCCACAGGCTGGGAAGTACAAATTTCCCAGGCTTTCTGTTCGCCTGTTCCTGCACCTTCTCTATCATACAACCCCTTTCATTCACAATCCTCACATCTGTCAGCAGGCCCTGTGTGTTGTCTGTGAACAACATGCTGTTTCCCATCCCTAGTATGAGTTGCCCCCCCCCCCCAGGAATAACTATGATCACTTTTATTTTTTTACAATTATTCTGGAAAGCAATTATATGTCCAAAATAACTAAAATGTAGGTAGCCTTTGATGGAACCAAACCACTGCCAGACCAATACCCCAAAGGTATAAAAAGGCAAAACGATCTATATGGACAAAACCATAGTATCTCTTTTTGCTGTGGAAAGGAACTGGCAGATAAGCAAATTATGGTTTATAAAGGTAATGGAATATTATTGTGCTATAAAAAAAAGGAACAGTTTCAGAGAAACTAGGGAAAATGTTTATTAACTGATGCCGAGTAAAGTGAGCAGAACCAGAAGAACAATTTCTACTATAAAAATTATATTCTAAAAGGAACTCTGACAGACTTTAAAAAATTTGACTGGCTTCTAGAGGTCCGATGATGAATTATACTATCCACCTCCTAAAAGAGGTGACAGACTATAGAAGAAGAATATTTTTTTATGGTCAATGGAGGAATTTGTTTTCCTTGACTTTTTTTTTTTTATATTTGTTATGAGATGCTTCTTTTTCTTTTTCCTTTTTCTTCTTTTCCTTCTTTTTAATTGTAGGGAGTGAAATGTGGGGCAGAGAAAATAAATGCCTGTTAATTCGTTAAAAAAAAAATCTTTAAAAAAATAAAAGATCATTTCTAAATTTTGGAGACAAAGATGACAGAGACCTTGTAGGTATCACTATTTGCCCCCAAGGTAGAACCCATAACAGTAAGATAGTTGAGAAAACTCTAGCTGCAACATTTCTAAGGATATAGTATAGTTCTCTCACACAGCAAAAACACATGGCAAAAAAAAAAAAAAAAGTTTGTTAGCCAGATATCCAGGGATAGTGAAGACTAAGAATTTAATCCAATAGCACTATATAGTATTGTGCCTCTCTATAGATATTCAGCATTATATATAAGACTGAGACCAATTTCAGAACACCTAGATATATCAATGAAAAGCCGGGGTGGGGAATCTACAAACATTGTTAGAACCTTCTATATAACTCAGAAAAGATCTACCCTTACTTTAGGAAAACACAATCATTTGTGTAGCTATGTATCATGTCTGCCAAGTATATCCCCTGATTCTATGCCTCAAGCTTCCTTCAATTCTTCAAACCACATGCTTCTCCTTCTCCTTCTTCTTCCTTTCTTCTTATTCTTTTCTACTTCTTCTTCCTCCTCCTCCTCCTCCTTCTTCTTCCTTCTTCTTCTTCTCTTCTTCTTTTTCTTCTTCTTCTTCTTCTTTTCTTCTTTTCTTCTTCTTCTTCTTCTTTTCTTCTTTTCTTCTTCTCTTCTTCTTTTCTTCTTCTTCTTCTCTTC
>CM053585.1:56085174-56123516 GCA_028646515.1 Pseudochirops corinnae
AGGAAGGCTCCCACGTTCATTGTCTAGACGAGCCTCTATGAGACAGCTAGTTAGCATGGTGAATAAAGCTCCAGACCTAGAGTCAGGAAGACTTGAGTTCAAAACCATCCTCAACCACTAACTAGTTATGTGACCCTGGGCAAGTCACTTAACCTATGTCTACCTCAGTTTCCTCAACTGTAAAGTGAGAATCACAATAGCATTTACCTCTTAGAGTTGTTGTGAGGATCATACATTTGTAAAGTATATGTAGTGTTTAGCACAGTACTTGACACATAGGTGCTTAATGAATGGTAATTACTTCCCTGCCCCCCACTTCAATGTAGAATTTAGTGGAAGTTCTCAGCAAGAATTATACAGAGTGAGATGGCCTGAGTAGCAATCTGCAACACTGAAGGGATTATCCATCCATGATGACACTTTAAATCCACTGAGGTATTGTAATCGAAGTATCTATATTAGTGGCTTGTATCCTCTTCTAAACTTTAAGCTCCTTGAGAACAGAAGTCTCATTTTATCTCAGTTTCTGATTTCTTAATTCAGTGCTTTGCACACAGAAAGTGCTTAATAGACACTTGCTGATTATTTGATAAGGCAATCTTTGCCAGGGATATTTTCTCCATTAAGTAAATGCATCCCTTTTCTCCTATTGGAAGGAGTCTTGCTCTGGAGGGAAATGTTATTAAAGTTTGAAAAAGTCAAGAATATCATGGTAATAAAGACATATAATACAGAGTGACCCTCAGCAGTTAAGATTACTAAGAAATCAAAAGGTCAGAAGACTGAACTGATCTTGGTGTCAAAATGAAATGAATTAAAGCCAAAAAAAAGATTGAAGAAAATGCAAGGGAACAAAAGAAACCGTCACTTTCTGGCTCTATGCAAGGGAATGAACAGCACATATGCCAAATACATAACATGGGCTGTTCTCCATAGGAACTGAAAATGTGCTCATTAAACTATGCATGAGCAGCTGAGAGACAGCACCCAAAATAAGTCAGGGATGAGAGAGAAAGAGAGAGACTAGAAAGCAAGAGGAAGCCTCACTCCTGGGAAGTCTCTATGGATGGAGTTGAACTGGCAGATGTACAAAGATAAAGGGAACTTCTGAAGAATCAGTGGAGATTTTTCAGAACTGAATAATATCCACCTAATATGATTCAGGGGATTGGAAATGGGCCTGAGGAACTTCCTGCTGGTATCCCACTCTACATCCTTGTTATTTCTAACAGAGACTATTAAAATGGATCTTTAATTAGAGTCTTTTGCTTTCAGTCTTTTTCTCTCCAATCCAGAAAAAAAAATTCTAAAAGCTCAATAATGACCATACAATTCTTTTCACTTAAATACCTTCACTAATTCCCCATTGCCTATTGAGTAAAATTCAAATTCCTTAACCTGACATTAAGGGCTTCCATAATCTTGCTAGACCATTTTCCTATCTTATTTTCTCTAAATGCCCTTCACACACCCCACTTTACAACCAAACTGAACTACTCACTGTTCCCCAAATATACTGTGCATTTCCAGACCTTAGGTATAATATAGACCAACAAACTTATCTTCTTTTGTCAGGAACTGAGATCTAGGTAAGGAAAATGACTTGTTTAAGGTCATATAGCTACACCATCAGCACTTATACAACTCTAATTTTGAATGGAATTATCTAAAATAACCAGTCACAACTGCTGTACCAAGAAAGTGACAGACAAGTTTGAACATGTAAGTTCAAGAAATTTTTGGTTTAAGGAGGAGAAGGAAAGTCAGAATTGAGAGGAAAGTCCAACTTTGCATTGTTCATGGTGCTCTGGTAATATGGTGGTTTGCACTTAGTAGTCAATATTTTTTTAATAAAATCTTCCTATTTAAAGGCTATGATTTTGCAAATCAATATTAGAAAATTGGTGATGGTTAGTTCTGTAGGTAATAAAATAGGGTACGTTTCTTGAGGGCAGGACCTCTGATCTTTGTATCCCTAGCAGCTAGCATAGAGAATGACAATTCAATGCAATAAACATTTATTAAGCACCTACTAGCTGCCAAACACTGTGCTAAGCATTGAGGATACAAAAAAAGACAAAAGACAGTCTCTACTCCCAACGAGCTTGCAATCTAATGTAAATAACATGAAACAAACATATACAAAGCAAGCTATAAACAGAATAAATTAGGAAATATTGTAAAGAGGTAAAACACTAGAATGAAGAGAGCTGGGGAAGGCTTCCTGTAGAAAGTAGGATTTTAGTTGGAATTTAAAGGAAGTTAGGGAGGTCAGTAGTCAGAACTGAGGACAGGGAGCATTCCATACCTGAGACACAGCCAGAGAAAATATCTGGGGGCTAAGAAAAAGAGCATCTTGTTCATGGAGCAGCCAGGAAGCCAACGTCACTGCCTTGAAGAATACGTGTTGGAGAGCAAAGTTCAAGACTGAAAAAGTAGGAGGGCATTAAATTATAAAGGACTTTGAATGCCAAAGAGAGTTTTTTGTCTTCACTCCTGGAAGCAATAAGAAGCCACAGGAGTTTATTAATCTCATATTGGCACATGGTGGTTGTTGTTCAGTTGTTGTCAATTGTGTCCAACTCTTTGTGACCCAATTTGGGGTTTTCTTGGCAAAAATACTGGAGTGGTTTGTCATTTCCTTCATTAGCTCATTTTACAGATTAGGAAACTGAGGCAAACAAGGTTAAGTAACTTGGCCAAATTCACACAGCAAGTAAGTGTCTGAGAGTGGATTTAAACTCAGGAAGATAATCATCCTGATTCCAGGCCCATCACTTCATCCACTGTTTCACTAGCTGCCCCTGACAAGTGGGTGCTTAATAAATACTCATTCTTGATTGATTAAGGCAACAGCTTTTATTATCAGGCAGCCAAGGGAGATTTTTATGTACCTGAAAAATCTCTAGACTTGTATTCAAAAGAACTGAATTTGAGTCCTGGACCCATGACTTCTACTAGATGTATAAGTTCAAGCCTTTATGATTGTCAGTGACTTCATCCAAAACATGGCAATAATATTTTCACTCCCTAACTCCTAGGACTATTGTGAGTAAGGAACTTTAAAGAATTACAGAGACATAAACTATTATTTTGGTTATTTCACTTTTACTGACACCCATTTTTCAAATCCATGTCATGGACCCCAAGTGCATTAATTGAAGAAACATGTATTTGAATATAGGACCCACTTTTATCCACAAATCTGTCTTATTGAGGTCTCTAGCAGAGTGCCAAGGAACTCTATGTGTGGCCTTATTCTGTTCAACCATTTTTATCAATCAACTGAATGACAGAATCATAGACTTTCCAAATTGAAAAGGTCCTTAACTATCATCCAGTCCAAAGCATATCTTCCAAACTATCCCCACTGTAACAACTGCAACAAATAATTGAACAAACTTTTCCCAATGACCTCTAATGAAGAGAGATCCATTCTTTCCCAAAGCATTTTATTCATTTTTTCATAGTTCTAATTGTTAGGAAGTTTTCCTTAGCCCAAACTGTTTCCTCTTTCATAACTTCCACACATCACTCCTGCTTCTACTCACTGGGGAATACTAGAACAAGTTTAATCCCCTTTCCACTTACAAACCTTTCAAGTACTTGAAAATTGCTATCATATCCTCCCTGGGACATCTCTTCCCTAGGTAAACATGCTCAGTTCCTTCAACCAATTCTCATATGGCAAGAACTTAAGGCTTTTGAACATCCTGATTGCCCTTCTTGGAACCTATTCAGTTTACCAATAGTTTTGCTTAAAATACAAATGGCAGACCTATCAAATTGAAGGTGACTAAAATCTATGGGGGGGAATTACCATGCTGAATGAATGATATACCTAAGACTTAACATTACCTTGAAAAGTCAAAATGATGAGTCAAATCTAATAAAATCAAAATGTATAGTGCAGTCTGAAGTTCTATACTTGTTTTTAGAGGGAGGAGAGTTAAGGAATGGTAAAGAATTTGATAAAGTGTGGTGAAGAAGATGGCTAGAGAGGGTGGAGTTCAGTGAAGCATGGCTTGAGTTTCCTAAAATAGTTTAGGGGGAGAGGCAATCATCAGTCAGGTGAATGAGACCCCAAGGTGAAAGGTTCCAAAAGGCATGGTGTCTGATGTGGGTGGCTATGTAGTTGGTAAAGAGCCTGTAGAGAAGGTGACTGGAAAGCAGGGAAAATTTGAAGTTATGTTAACTGAATGATAGTGGGTGAATGAAGGATGTAGAATTGTATTCTACCAGTCAATCAGTCAACATATATTTACCAAGAAGCTTTTTTTATGTGTTAAGCACTGTGTTAAATATTGAGGTTACAAAGAAAGACAAAAAAAAGTCACTGTCCTCAAAGAGCTTATATTCTTATAAGAAAAATAACATGTAGACTATGAACACACTAGAAATATGTAGGTCAAATGGAAGGAAACTTTAGAGGGAAGTCACTGGAATTAAGGGGACTGGGAGAGAAATTTTGCAGAATGTGGGAATTTAAGATATTTGAGAGAAACCAGGTCGGATCATCAGCTCTAGATACTACATCTTAAGAAGGGCACCACAGAGAAAGGAAAACATAATCATGATAGAAACAATTCGTTAATGCTATTTGTGGATCAGCTTAAAGAACTGGGCATATGTAGCCTAAAGAAAGAAAATTCAGGGATGGGGGCATGATAGCTGTCATGAAATATCTTGAAGGGTTGTCATGTGTGACAGCGACAAGACTTGTTCTTTTTGGTTCTTTTTTCAATGTCTGATGGTAGTGTGGAAGTAATCTTGTATTTGTTCACACTTAGCTAAGCACTTATAGGTCTTTCCAGACCAGAAAAACTTTGGGGTATGGGTCCAATTGGTGGACTATGTGTTCATTGTTTAGTGATCAACTTTTAGAGTGCCTTATCACTAACAACTAGTTACTGGGGGAGACATTTTTAGCACAACAATCAACAAAGTCAATCTACACAGATGTAGAAGATTTGCACTCTGTGCTGTTGGAAAGAATCCCTAGACTGGGGAGAAAACTTGGATTTTTTTTAAGTATGGAGATATTTTTCTTATATGACTGATATTGCTTTTCTTTCAAAGAATTCTAATTTTAGTGGTTTGGCTTATATATTATGACCAACACTGTAATTTAAATTTATCCCTATGGTTGAAAAAACTCAATGTTAACCATCAAAAAATAGGCATGAATAATGTGTTCATAAATACAAAGGGACATATTATCAAGAGTGAACGTTATATGGAAAGAATGTTGGATTTTAAGTCAGAAAACCTGGGTTCAAAATCTTGTCTGTTACCTGTAAAATCTTGGGAAGTTGCTTAAATTCTCTTAACAGTTTACTTAACAGAAATATTCAATTTCCTCATCTGTAAGATGAGAAGTGGGGACTACATGCCCCATAAGGCGCCTTTCATCTCCAAAATTATAATCTTATGATGAAAACTGACACATTGATTGTGGGATCTTTTTTTGGCTTCAAGTCATTTCCAAATTCAACAAACATGTAAAGCCTTTCTATTTGTGAAGCACTTTGCTATCCTATGAGGATACAAAGCTGTTTTGGACATAAATAAATTAGATAGATAGATATTAACACATATCTATTACTTCATATCCATCTACATTAATTACTATCTATAGATATTAATCTCTATTTATCTTTACACATATATCAATCAATTTGTGTTCTCAAGGAAATTACAGTCTACAAGTGTTATAGCCAAGGTTATAGTATAGGTTAGGGTTTGTAAGAAGTTAAAATGCACAATTAAGTTTATACAAAATAGACATTTTATTGTTATTAAAGTCATTAAACTGTATTTGCCATTAAGGAGCATAATTTTTCAAAATCTTCTGAAAGCCTTTTAATTTTTGTTACAGTTCAGATAGTTGGCACCACATGAATTTAACTTTGAATTCCTTGGTTTTCCAAATCTGAAACTCAAAGTGAATCTCAGCCAGAGTGCCTTAGCCTCCTGTGGTCTCCCCTCCAACTATAAATGGAAATAACATTTGAAACTAAGCCCAGATTTTCTTAAAACTTGTTCCAGAAGCTCTTGAATTTCATTGAGGGTGCAATTCAAATGAAGGTTGTATGTTTCTCCACACCCTCTCTCAGATCTTCCTCTTCCAATACATCTCAAATCCCTTTTACAGGTTATGGTCACTGCTGTTGGGACCATACTTGCCTAGCCTCACACTGCTCAATTCAACTCATCATTGGCTGAATATCAAAGCTGAACTAGTTAGGTCCATGGCTTGCCAAATAACCATACTAACCTTCATTGCCTCTTGTTTCTTTTTTTCCCCTTCAAATCCTATGTTGCTATCAGCTTCTTGACTTTTTGATCCAGAGTCCACTTATTTATTTTATTTTTTTTTTAGCCATAGCTGGTCTGCTTTCTCCTCTGAATATACCATTCTGGCACAGTGCATTGATTCATTTTGTTTTTCTAGGTCATTTCAAAATTCACCTTCAGTATGTCTCAAATGGAATCAATTTCACAGAATTTAAGACTTGGAAAGGAACTTGGCAACCACTGAGTTCAAATCATACACAAAAGTAATCCCCACTGTAACATACCTTTTAAATGAACATCCAGCCTATGCTTGAAGACCTTCAAGATGAGAAAATTCACCACCCCTTGGGGGCAGTCATTCCACTTTTAGATAGTTCTAATAGTTGGGAATATTTTCTCCTGAACTCAAGGCTTAATTTTTTCTTTTCATCTTCTAATAATTGTTCCTAGTTTGCCCCCATGAAGTCAAACACAAGTCCAGTCTCTCTTCCACATAACAGCCCTTCAAATACTTGAGAACTGCTCTTGATGAGGCCCCTGCATCTTCTTTTCTCCAGGCTAAACACATTCAGTTGCTTCCATTGATCAGAGTTAGAACAGATTGGGAGGTGGTAAAATATAATATAAAAAAAAGAGCATTGAACTGGAAGTTAGGAAATCTAGATTTCTCTTACCAGATCAAAGCTTAGAAGAATCCCTTTACCTCTCTGGGCTGCAGTATTCTCACTCATCAAATGAAGGGGAGTGACTAAATAATCTCTAAACCATCTAGGATTTCAAAAATATATGCAAAGTAGATTCCCAGTCAGCTAAGATTCCTCAGATTCAAGCTAGGAAAGAATGCAGTCTACCTTCCTTCCTCCCTCCTGTTACTTTTACAGATACATAAACTGAAGCCTAGAGAGTTAAGTAGTATGACTAAGGTCCCATAAGAAGCAGAGACAGGATCTGAACTTCCATATTTTGATTTTTGGCTCAGAAGTCTCTTTAACCTCCTGCAACCTGACTTCTGATGCTCTCACACTCACTCCAGAATCATTCTTTCCCTTTTCACCATGATATCTGATCACCAGAAACTATCATACCACCTCAGTCTTCATACTCCTTGACCTGAATGTATGTAATTTCTTACACTACACAGTACTGTATACCTCTTTTCATAGTCTTGATATCTCATTATCAACAAAAGTTTTTTTTTTTCTCTTATTTCTCCATTCTTCTTTGAGACAACTAAAAAGGAATATGGAAGAAGTGAGAAGGAAAGATTCGTTTCCAATGTCATTTCCTTTAGAAAGTAAATTCCTAGAAGTACATGAGCACATCTGGCATATGAATTGTTACAAGGCCTAGTAAATACGATCCCTGACTAACTCTGATCCTTTCACTTCCTCAGACTTTGTGAGTATATTTTGTATTTGGTTCTCCTGTGTTTTATGTATGCTGCTTGTACTCATCTCCTAGTTCTTCTGTGTATTTTGCTAGCTAGGATATTCTGTTCCTAAAAGATAGGACAACGTCTCCCCTCCTGGAGACTGTACTAGCCAAAGAAAAAATAACCCTTTCCTCTTTTACCTGCTGTAACTTAGCTTCTGGAGTAAGTCTACCCACTAAAAATATAGGCTCAAAGGTTATCATGATATCTGGTCATTAAATTCTATTATCTCCTCTCAGTCTTCATTCTCCTTAACTGGAATTCAGCAATATTCACCTTCTCCTCCTACTTTTCTGCTCTGTTGACCTCAGAGACACATACAATACAGGGTGTCTTCCTGTATATCACACTAGTATTAGTCATTCACAGATTCTCAGAGATGGAAGGAACCTGAGAAGCCATGTATTTAAACCAATATCTGAATGAGAATCAAGCCTGGTTAGTGATCATCTAGTCATTGACTCGAGATCTACAATGACAGAGAATCTATTCCTTCCTGAGGTGACTCACTTTACTTTTGGGTATTTCTGTTGGGAAGTTGTGTTTGCTTGTTTTCATACCTCAAGTCTAAAGTTCCTTTCTTACAACTTTTATTGGTTGCTCCTGGTTTTATTCTCTGCAGCTGAGGAAAATAAGTCTGTTCCCTTTTCAATGTAACACCCTTACAAAGGAAGACAGCAATTATGTCTCCAATAAATCTGCTAATTAAGCACATCTAGTTTCCTGCTCTCAGTTGTCAGTGTCTTATCATTATCTACTTCAAAATGATCTTCTATTTAGTTATTCATGTAAATCAGTGGTTCTCAACCTTCCTAATGCAGTGACCCTTTAATACAGTTCCTCATGTTGTGGTGACCCCCAATCATAAAATTATTTTCGTTGCTACTTCATAACTGTAATTTTGCTACTGTTACGAATCGTAATGTAAATGTCTGATATGCAGGATGTATTTTCATTGTTACAAATTGAACATAACCCACAGGTTGAGAAACGCTGATGTAAATGATGTATACATCCCAGTAGATTCTAAGCTGCTTAAAGACAGGAACTGTTTGTTGGTCATTGTATTTTTATATCCCTAGTGTCTAGAACAATGTCTTTCATATAGTAAGGACCTATTGAATTTATTTGAATTAATCCAACCATATGATATGAATCCTGATTGGGTTACGTTCTGACCACTGAATCAATATCTTTCCTAAAGTGTGGTGCACAAATCTCAATCAATGAATGAAAAAGGAAAAAAAAAAAGTTACTAAGTATTTACTATATCAGGCACTGTGCTAAGCAAAGGGGCTAGAAATACAAACATACAACACATTCCTTGCCCTCAAAAGTGTTTTCCCTCTAATAGTCAAAGAGAACACACGTAGGGGAGTGGCTTCCAAAGAGACTTGTTCTGTTCTGGGAAACTACAGGGATACAGAATGAAATTATAAGACAATTGACTGAACCTCTATTTTCAGCAATGGTTGAGCTTATTTGATGATTCTTCCCTGTAGTTTCATGTTGTGGAGAGAGATTTTGCTGGGTATAGGGAGGTAGCAGCATGGTGGGGAAAATGCTAGGGTATTGGCTAAATATGGTGAACCAAATCTGACCAGTCAGGAGATCACGGCCCAAGGGCAAGAACCAGATGTCTAGGTCTGAAGTGGAGAGTTAATAAAATGTTGAAGGTGTTGGCTGACCAGGGCAAAATACAACAGAATTGCCAGCTACTTGGTCTTAATACTATGCCTCCCCCATAAGTTTTCTGGTCAACTCATATTGAATTTGGAATCCACTAAAATTCCAGATCTTTTTTTTTTTTTTAATACTATCTTTTGGTGCCTCACCCAATGGGTACTTGTGGTGTAGATTTCTAAAAACCCAAATGTGAGATTTTATATTCCCCCTATATAATCAGTCAATAATAATTTACTAAGTGCTTATTGGATACAAGGTACTATAAACTACTGGGGATAAAAATACCAAGAAGGAAATTATGTCTATACATCAGGAACTTATATTCTGACAGGAAAACAAATGAATAGGTAAATATAAACAGTCTAAATACAAAGAAAATAAATACAAAGCAATTAAATGAAAGATACTCAAATTTGTTCCACTGATCTAGCCTACCAAAACATGTTTGAATACAGATTCTGCCATCTAAGATGTTAATTATCCTTCCCAGATTTCTGTTACTTGCTAATCTGATACACATTCCTCAGTAACTTTATCTGAGTTAATGATGAAAATGTGAAATAGCACAGCGCTAAATGTAGATCCCCAGAGCACTCCACTGGAGACCTTTTTCTAAGCTGATACTAAAACATTAATTGCTATTCTTTCTGTCTGGCCAATCCATGAATTCCAATCCATGAGGTACACTTAACAAGCCCTTGAGTCTAGACCATTTTTGCCATATTTTCCACAAGAAGAGCAGGAGAGATTTAATTAAATATTTTACTAAAAATTGAAGATTCTGCTGATCTGTCAGTCTAGTAACTTTATCAAAGAATAAATGAGATTAATCCATCATAACTCATTACTGAGGAGGCCTTGCTAGCTCTTTATATTTATTTCTATTTTTAGTAATTGATTTTAAATTTTGCCAGGACTTGAAGGCACTCTAACTGGCCTATAGTTTGCAGATTTTATTCTTTTCTTTCTTTGAAAATCAGGACATTTGATCTTTTCCGATGCTATTGTAACAATTCAATTCTACATGTTCTTTCAGCAATCACTAAGTGCCTTAGCAAACATATCCACTACTTCTTCTAGTACCTGATGATGGTGTTCCTGTAGGCCTGGTGAATAAACTCATCAGGAGAAGCCAGGTGCTGTCTTAGTATATACCTTTACTTACCTTGACAATATGTTCCTTATTAACTTTTTTTACCCTTTCCAATTCAAAGGTCATTCTCTTAGGAAAAGAAAATAGAGGCAAAATGAGAGTTCTACCTTTTTTCCATCAGTTATCATTATCTCCCAGTAAATTTAGGGTGAAAATCTCTATCATCTGTAGCTTTCCTCGGCAGTGTTGGCTCATAATGATGAGCTTTAGAGTTCTTGGCACTTTTCTTACTGAACTGTGCCATATTTTTGCATTTATTCTTTATTTGTCCTTGCTTTAAGATGCCTTTTTAAAACTCTTAAGTTTGTTGTTGCATTCCTTATGAAGTCACATCAGTCTGTATGGACACATATCTTTTTTTCCTCTTTATTGGCATGATTTCTTTTCATGTCTTTGGAATTTGATTATTCAGAACTTCTCGATTCCTCTTGATGTGCTTTCCCTTGGAGACTTTAGAACAAAGAATACTATGTATCCTTCCTCTGAACTCTTAGAAATATGTTCTTCAAAAATCTAAGATACATGCTAGATTTTTCCCAAATTTTCTCTTTTTTTTCTATCACAAAATCCCAAATGCAGTATACACTTTCCTCATCATCCCAATTATTTCTACCATAGTAACCAGCGGCCTCCTTACTGGTAAGAAACATCCAAAATAGAAAATTCCCTCCTCAGTTCCTCTACCTTTGAAGTATGGAATTGTCATGAAAACCAATCAGGAAGTTAGTTTCTGTTTTGGACAGATGTTGGAATAATTTAACTCACCAATTACTAAAACACCAACACTCTTTGCCAAGATTCTAATTTGTTTCTGTCTTCCAATCTATTTCCTCTTTCTGTCCAGGTGGTCTCTAGTTTATCCTGATAACATCATATTTGTTTCTTTCCCACTCTGAATCCTGAATTTTCTTGTGTACATATTATTTCTTATTATAATAATATTAATTTATCTTCTTCATTGTCTACTATTGTCCTTGTTACCTTGAGAATAAAATATAAGCTCCTCTGACTGAGTATTGAAACCTTTTATGAGCTCTCCCCCAACCTGTTTCCAGATTTATATGCTATTCCCCCTTAATCATTCTATAGTATAGTCAAATTGTCTTTCTTGGCTTTCCTTACGAAACCACTCTAAGATCTCTGTGCTTTTTCATTGCCAGTCCTTCATGTTCTGAATGTAACACTTCATCTTAGAATACATTTTCCTTCAAAACTCAAGTACTCTCTTTCTTTAGGAAGTCCTTTCTGATTCCCCCAAGTTCCCAGTAACCTTCTCCCCAATTACTGTAATTTTACTTTGCATATAATTAGTATGTAATTCAAGTTATGTATCTATGAGCTACTCACCAGAATCCTATCTATACTGGCAAGTTGGTTACCCAGAAGGTAGCTACTTTTTTCTGAAGCATTCTAGGGATGCAATTCTAAGGATCATGAGTCCCTACCAGTGTGTGTTACCCCATTAATTATCAGATTATATAATTTAGCCAGATGGGCTTAGTTTTTTAATATATTTTTTAATTTTACTAAATGTTTCCCAATTACATGTAAAACAATTTTAAACATTAATTTCTTAAACTTTGCTCTGGTTTTTACCTAGGAAAGGCCTCTGATCTTTTGGAACTACAATTCCTGTTCCTCAGGGCCCATAAAGTGCTCTTCTTCACCCTTGATTTGTGATATAGAAGTGAATTTAGGCAATTAAGTTGTCAAATAGTACCTAAGCCTGAGCCTAGTGTAGCACAGAGGCCCAATGTAATCTCTTTCTGATTCATTGTCAAGTTTCCTTACCATCTCTGGCTTTAGAACTCCTGATGCTGGTGTTGTCATCACCACTTAGTTCCACCGCTAATGTAACATCCACGTGGGCTACAGGCCACTCTCAACTCCCATAACACAGATCTCTCCTTCCAACTTCCTAAGTTGTCTTGAGCTGGATGAATGTCTCACCTTAACTTTTGCCTGGCTCTGACACTGCAGATTTCTAGGCGAGCACTATTTAAAAATGTTTAGAGTGGAATGTTGGGAGGATTCAGTTCCTTCTTCTATTCCAGTGGTTCTCAACCTTCCTTATGTTGTGACCCTTTAATACTCATATGTGAGCGGACTCGCCTGGAGACAGATAGAGGAGCAGTGTCTCAGTTCCTAAGACCATCAGAAATATGTATTTTCTGATGGTCTTAGGCAACCCCTGTGACCCCTGTGAAAGGGTCGTTTGACCCCCAAAGAGGTCGTGACCCACAGGTTGAGAACCACTGTTCTATTCCATCATCTTAGCTTCCACCATGGATTCTATATAAGGAGTTTGGCTGTACTGCTCTCTTCTCTAGAGTGGCAAGAAAAAAGGATGTCCAATTCTTGAATTTAGTTTCTATTTTATACAAGTTCCCACTGGGCATAACCAAGTCTATTCAACCAATCTCAGCAAATTTTTTTTGTAGGACTATTTTCTTTTATGCACTGGTTTTCAGTCCTTCCAAATGCATTAAGAATGTTTCATATCTTGTTCATGTTCAATATAGGCTGAATCAATAAACTGATAAAGACATTGGGGGAAGCATCTTAAATGGAGGTGGGGGTGATTAATTCAATAAACCTGCATGCTTACACTTACATACATATATACATACAGATATAGATATAAATATATATATAGATGTATACACAGATATATACTTTATATGCACACATATATAAACACACATGGTTTTTTTTTTATTTAATTGATTTGTTTATTTACTTTTAGTTTACAAGATTCAGTTCCACAATCCCTTGAGTTTCAAATTGTCTCCCCTCCTTCTCCCCGCAGCATGCAATCAAGTATAGGATCTGCAAATACTCTCACATTGGACATTAGTCAGGTTGTATAGAAGGGTTGTAACCAATGGAGTGAACAATGGGAAAGAGGAAACAAAACCAAACATGGAAAAGAACACTAGCATGTAGACTGCTTCAGTCTCCATTTAGACTCTGTTCTTTCCAGATCTTTCTCTGAATGTAGATAGCTCCTTCTATCCTGAGATTTGTAGAGTTGTCTTATAACTGTGCATTGCTGAGAAGAGTCCAGTTTATCAAAGCTGGTCATCACACATACGATGTGTCTGTGATTGTGTACAAGTTTTTCCTAGTTCTGTTCTTCTCACTTAGCATCCATTTGTATAAGCCTCTCCACGTAATTATGAAGTCCATCTCCACCTCATTTCTTATAGCACAATAGAACACACATGTTTATATATGTGTGTGTATACATACTTTTTTTCTTCCAAGTTACAAAGTACATTCCTTGAAGGCAGGGGCAATTTCATTTTTGTTTTTATATCTCTAGTGCCTCCATACAGTAAACATTTAATAAATTTCCTCTCAATTCAATCAGTCAATAAGCATCCATTCTGTAGTGTGCTAAGCACTAGAACTAGAAAAACCAAAAAACAGTCCCTTTTTTCAAGAAGCTTATAGTCTAATAGTAGAGACAACATGCCAGCAACCATGTACAAAAGAAATATATACAGGATAAATTGGAGATAATCAATAGAAGGAAGTCACTGCCCTTATGGGGGATTGGGAATGGATTCTTATAGCATGTGAATTTGAGCTACAATTTAAAGCAAATCAGGGACAGAAGAAGATGGAAGTAAAGAAAGAGAGAATTCCACACATGGGAGATATGGCAGGAGATGGAAGATGGAATGTTTTGTCCAAATAATTTTAAGGCTCATACTCTTCCTTGGAAAACTACTCATGTTTTCAAGTATCACCTCCAAAATATGTCTTACACATAAGAAATGTTTGGGGACTGATTGAATGAAAGCATTTAGATCACCAAGATCCCTTCCAATCGTAATGTCCAAGGATTCTGTGAATACTAACATGAAGTTTAGGTTGTGTCCTCATGGGTAAATTAAAATGGATAATAAAAAATAAAAGAGGTTAAAATTTCTTAGAAACATTTCTTTTTTCCCTGAATAATGTACATGTACCCTTGATTGTCTGTTTCCTTTTGCTGTATGAATCCCTCCCAGAACCTTACACCATTCTACCAATACAAAGAAACCATTGGATACAGTATAGTATAGTGGGGAAAAAAGGAATCTAAGAAAATCTCTGCATATGTCTTCCTTCCAGTTGTGTACCAGCAAATATTTAGCAATCTGCCCTCTAGGGTAAAAAAAAAAACATGACACATTTTTATGTTCAATCTGCATTATCAGCACTTTTTCTATCATTTTCTTAAAGAATAGATGATCAAAACAAACAAACAAAACAGAATCAAACTCTAATTTGTAGCATTTATCAATTTCCAAAGCAGTTAAGGTGGTACAGTGGTTAGAGTACCAGGCCTGAAGTCAGGAAGATTCATCTTACTGAGTTCAAATTTGGTCTCACTTACCTTGGACAAGTCCCTTATCCCTGTAAAACCCTATAAAATGAGCTGGATAAGGCTATGGCAAGCCACTTCAGTATCTTTGCCAAGAAAACCCCAAATGGGGTCACAAAGCGTCAGGTACAGCTGATATGACTGAACAACAACAGCAATAATTTAAATGCTCACATTGAAATTTTAATCATTGAATTCTCACAAACCTGTGAGAGCTGGCTCCAGCATCATGGCCTCCTTCTACCATTTTCTAGGCATGTGATCTTGAGTAAGTCACTGAAACAGTTTCAATTTTTTCATCTATAAAATGAAGTTAATAACACTTATATCTCTGCTCAAAGGCTGTTTTGAAGATCAAATGAAAAGATGATGAGGAATATAAGCTATTATTATTTCTGAGACTCTTCAAAGATGCCCTTACTTCTGATCATTGTGATTTTGGTGAAAATAATAATGGATCTAGAGACAGTGGACCTCACTGTGCAGTAAAAAAAATAATGCTAGCTATGTAAGCAGAAAAATGAATTTTGAATCCTGGTTTCAACAGTACTTTCTACTGGTGCACATTCTTAGACAAGGCACTCCACCTCCCTGAACCACTTTTTTTCATCTATAAAATAAGGAGTTCAAAGTGCTGTAGATTATTTCTAAAGTCCCTTCCAGATCTAAATCTATGATTCAGTGACTTGGATTTGAAATTCAGATTTGCTCATTATTGACCGTGTGTCTTTAGTTTAGTCACTTCTCTCTGTGACATCTTCACTTATAAAATTGTGAATCTACTAGATGACTTCTAAAGTGTCTTTGAGCTCCAACTGCCATAATTTATTAAACTCCATAATGGAACTACTCCCTGTGCAGTTAAATGCCTTCCAAAGCATTGGATTGTTCATAGGATTGTTCAAGTCCTGGAGAGGGGTTGGTTTGTTACATTATCTGATTAGGGAAGCAGGGAGTAGACCCCTGAAAGAATAACAGGTACTAGAGTGTGCTAAAGAGTGCTCAGATCTAGAAGAAAAAAAAATCCACGCAGGAAATCACTTCGATTCTGCTGAAGCCGCTGTATCTAGTACCCGCTGTACTTCATCTGTCTGCTGATGGCCTCCCTAGTGGGTTCAACAACCCTGAAAAATTAGAATTGGCTCAATTCGACCAACTCAGCAGTGCATGAGTACCAAGGGGCTTTTTCCTTTTTATTTGACTTGCAGGAAACCAACTTCAATGAGATTTTATAGTCTCTTGAAGCCTGGGGACCTTTTTTTTTCCTTTTCATACTTTTGTCTTATAAATTCCTGGTAAAACCATAGAACAAAAAAATTGATAAATTCCTAACAATTTGAGTTCATTCATTTACAATAACCTGATTGAGAGTGCTGGCAACAGCTCATTCTTAATGATTTTGTTCTAATTAGTATTTATAACTGTATCTGAATTCCAGTACTTTACAGTTAGAACATGGAATTTATTTACTGATTCGTGTGTGAACAATACGGCATGAAATACAAACATTGTGCAGATGCACACACATACTTTTTAATATTTGTTTCACATTGTTTGATTTTGATCCATTTTTTTCTCTTTTTTGATTCATGCTGTGATAATGAGCCTTCTAAATTGCTATTTGTAATAAATTCTGGGTAAGATTATTCACTTTCCTTGGTATTTTTTATTTTCTGCTGTGAGTGGGGGACCCTACCGAGTGCTACAAATTGAGAGAAACAAACAATTCTGAGAAAAACAGACCTCCAGAGCTTTTGGAAGGGGATGGGATTGACAGTTTGAAAGGTTTCAAGTATGCCAAGTGGCCATCTTAGCATGCTCCACATTCAGAGAACGAAAAATATAACTCTGAATGCTAAGATTGTCAACAAACTCCTTTATTCCCAGGGAATGTTTACATGAGATTTTGGTTACAATTATTGTTAAGTTCCTTTTTTCCTCCTTCAGCTTAAGTTTTGTCTTAAAGAGTTTTGAGTGTGGCCAGGGATCTCAGATCACCTCTAGTTAGTAGGAAGAGCCTTTAAAGATGATCTTGTTTAATCCCCTCACTTTACAAATGGGAAAACTGAACCTGTAAGAGAGGCAAGGACTTGCCCAAGGTAATTCAATAAACCAGAAAGTCAGTGTTCCTCTTCTCCAGGGCCTTCTTTTTAACCAATCAACATATTTACTTGTTTCACCTTCAACTCCATCCTCATAATCTCCTTTACTATTTCACATTGGCAATACTTAATAAATGTTTATTGGCTGACTAAATGACTAGCAAAAAACTGAAGATTATGCATGCAGATTACAACATTTAAAGAAATATTTCCTTGCTCTTCTCTTTCATCTAAGGCTCAGTTTTCTCATCTGTAAGATGGGAATAAAAATAGCAACTAACTCATGGCATCTTTGGGAGGACTAAATCTTTGCAAACCTTAAAACACTATATAAATTCAAGTCACAACACCTCATACTTTTATAACATTTTAAAACTTTAAAAGCAATTTCCTCATAGTAACCCTGGGTGGCAGGAGTGTGGGTTTATCCCCATTTTATACATTAGAAAGCAGAAGCTCAGAGAGAAGCAACACCATGAAATAGAATGAAAAGTTAGACCTTTCTCGCCTACCTATAGCCATTTAACCTATTGGAAATTCCTTATAATGCCTTTTACCCCACATGTAGATGAGGGTAATTAAATATTAGTTTACCTTTTTAACTCAATGAGCCTATTGTAATTTATTTGTCAATCAGCTGATGAATAGTCAGAGAGTTGGCATAAACTAGAATTTACGATAATAGCTAGAGTTTGAGGTTTTCAAAGTGCTTTGCAGGTTCTATATCATTTCATCCTCACAAAAACCCTGGGAGGTAGGAGCTATTATTATTCCATTTTACAGATGAGGAAACTGAAGCAGGCAGAGACTGAGTCACCTGCCCAGCGGCACACAGATATTAGGAGTCTGAAAGCAGATTTGAACTCATATCTTTCTGACTCCAGGCTTGGTGTACTACCTACTGTTCCACCTAGCTCCCATAAGCAAAGTAAATAAATGGAATCTGAGAGTGTGAGACTTGCTGCCTTGGCGTGCTAGAAAACCTTCCACTTTTAGGCCGCTTCTACTGATTGGTGACTGCCTGCCAGGACTCCATTTTAGGAAGGTATCACCCAAGCTCCACTTTACAATCATTGAACTTTTCCTTGACCTTGCCCCTATGCAGGTACCTGTCTCATTACCCTGCTTTTCAGGTCCCCTTTATGTGTTGTCTTGTCCAAAAATTGCAGATTTCTTAAGGATAGAGACTATCTCACTTGCTTGTATGTGGCCCCCAACTTAGAGTAGAGCAGAGAACATGAAAAGCACTTAATAATGCTCTCTCTCTCTCTTTCTCTCTCTCTCTCTGTTTCTCTGTCTCTCTGTCTCATCTACCTGTCAGTCTATCTATTCATCCACTCACCCATCCATCTATCCGTCTTTCTATCATAAAAAAGGAAACAGAGACAAGGCACATATTTAATGACACATCTTTACTCACTCTTCAGAAATGGAAGAAGTATTTACTTGTTCAATGAAATTTATCGCATTACTTTGTATTCATCAACATTTTAACTGTGATAGGACTTTTAAAGGGGTTGGACTAGATGATCTTTATTTGTCTCTGAGATCTATGCTCATAACCATAAGGAAAAACAGAATGACAGAGCTAGAAGAGACAATACAGATTACCTTGCCCAAACCATTATTTTTACAAAAGAAACAGTGGCTCAGAGGTGGAAAATACTTGCCTAAAGTCACCTAGCTATAAAGCTCACAGTGTTGTCATGAAGATTATGTGGGAGACAGTGTTTAAATTGCTTTACAACCATGAAGGGCTATGTCCATATTGTTATTATTTTCACACTGCATATATAAAACCTAATTTGAACTATGAACATAAGCTACTTCAAAGAAGGAACTGGGTACCTTCGGAAGCTTCAATTACTCTGCCAGAATACTGCTTCCTTGTTTTTATACTGAAGCTGAATCAACATGACAAACATTTGTCTGGAGATATGTTGCATATGTCTGTGAGCACATGTATTTGAATATGAACAAAAATTATTCTCTTGTTGCCATTATTCTTTCAAATGTCAGGGCCTATTTTTTGTTAAGACAAAGCCTTTATGAAAGGGTCAGCCACCTGTAACTGCCTTCCCTTGAAGGTCCTCTTTATTTCTTAGCACTACAGTGAAAGAAATGCATAGATTGACTTATTTGATGAAATATAATTTAGAAATTCTTATGCATTTCCTCATCAGTGGGACAGACTTGGACTGTGTCATCTTTAAATTCATTACCAACTCCAGCACTTTTGGTTCTGCGTTCTAGGATTCTGTCTTCTAAGGTCCTTTCCTTTAAAAAAAAGTGTTTTTTTCAATTATCAAACATTCATTTTTCTCTCTCTTACCACTTTCCAAATGAAAAACAAAAGAAACAAACAAATACAGAACTTCTGTGCCACATAAACACAGACAAGCAAAACATATTGTCATATCAGTCATGTCTATAAATTATTTTTTTATCCTGTACATAGAAACACAAAAGGTCAAGAATCTTAAAGAAAATAATTTTTACAAACGGGAACAAAGCTGTTCTAGTAGTGCCATATTTCAAATTTTACTACAAAGCAGCAATTCTCATAATAATTTGGTATTGGTTAAATAAGTAGATCGATAAATGGAACTAATTAACAAACCTAATAAACAACCAAGAAGCACAGACATTCTAACTATTGGCATAAGAATTCAATGTTTGACTTAAAAAAAAAAACTCCCAGAAAAACAAGACAATAGTATGTGAGAGATTAGGTCTAGACCAACCAATACCTCATACTTCATACTAAAATAAGGTCTAAGTGACCTAAAATAAAATATCATATTGTAAACAAAATTAGAGAAACATGAATGAAATTATCAGATCTAAGATCCCTTCCAACTCTGACATTCTATGTTCTAAAACCTTGTGATGCATTAGCATTTTATGATCTAACATTCTATACTCCACAGGTTCTTCCAAATATAAGGTAATGTACTATAGTGTATACACACAGTGTATACAGGATAAGGTACAAAAAGGAGTTTAGCTTGTGACTTGAAAAAATAAAATAAAATTAGGGCTGAATCCTACCATACTCTAATAATATAGTTTAGACTCTCAAGGACGCCTTTATTTTATGGAGAAAAAAACATCTGTAAATGTTCTATTCCTTTGGGAAAAAGTTAAATGCAAGGAATAATAAGATAATTTGCCTAACACCTGAAAGTCTGAAGGGGGTCTAGAGGAAGCATAAGCACTATATAACTCTAAGTTATTATAGAACTTGGAGGAAATAATACATTTAGAAATGCAGGTGATTGATGAATAAAACATCACAAATCAAGCTGGCTGCAACTACATTTTGGCTTAATCCTGCTGGTTTAATTGGTTCATTGCATCCCAGCTTTTTTTTTTTTTTTTTCGTTATCTGATGCTGTTTTCATATGGGGTGGTTAGAAGCGTATTATCCATGGGAAAAAAGAAATAACATCACCCTGAAAACAGAACTGGTGATAGAATTGTTGCTTACTATAATAATTCTGTTTTATGAAAGATAATCCACTACCCTCCAAAAAATGATAACACAAATAAAACCTTTATTGCTCAATTTAGAGGCAAAAGACTTCTATTCTTCAAATCTTGAGTCCTTTATCCAATCCAATCCGACCCAATTTAATCAGGGAAGGTCCTCAAGTTCAATTTAGGCTTATTAAGGGGCAGAGAAGACCTTCAAATTACCATTACCATTACAAACAGTCACTGCGCTATTCAGTGAGAATATTGTTTTCTTTCTTTTTAAAAGACATTTTTATAGATTTCATTACTTCCCAATTACACTTTAAATTCCAATTACATTTTTAAAATTATAAAATTTTTAACATTATTTTTTTTCAAAATTTGAATTCCAAATTCTCTCCCTCCCTCCCACTTTTTCAGAAGGCAAGAAATATATAGATTATATATGGGAAATCATGCAAAATCTATTTCTATATTACCCATGTTGCAAAAGAAAACACATGTACACACAAACATGACAAATAAAGTATGCTTCAACCAGGACTGAGAGTTCATTGGTTCTCTCTCTGGAGGCAGATAGCATTTTTCATACTGGGTCTGTTAGAATTTTCTTAGATTGTTGTCTCTCATAGTTGATCATCTTTACAATATGTCTATTACTGTGTACAAAGTTCTCTGGTTCTGTTCACTTCACTTTATGTCGCTTCATATAAGTCTTCTGAGGTTTTTCTGAAACCATTCTGATTGTCATTTCTCATAGCACAATAGTATTCTATCACAATCGTGTATCATCACAACCTGTTTAGCCATTCCCCCAATTCATGACATCCCCTCTTTTCCAATTCTTTGCCACAACAAAAAAGCTGCTATGAATATTTTCATACGTGTGAGTCCTTTTCTGTTTTGTGTGATCTCTTTGGGATACACATTAACCATGATATTGCTGGATCAAATGGTATGCACATAGCCCTTTGGGTATAGTTCCATATTGTTCTTCAGAATGGTTAGACCAGTTCACTACTCCACCAACAAAACATTAGTGTCTCAATTTTTCAACATCCCCTCCAAGATTTGTCATTTTCTTCTTCTGTCATATCAGCTAAGGCTGATAGGTGTGAGGTGCTACAGCAGAGTTGTCTTAATTTGCATTTCTCTAATCAATAGTGGTTTAGAGCATTTTTTAATATAATTATAAATAGATTTGATTTCTTCTTCTGAAAATTGCCTGTCCATTTCCTTTGACTATCAATTGAAGAATGACTTTTATTTTTTGTAAATTTGACTCAGTTCCTTATATATTTAAGAAATTAGATCTTTATCAGAAAAAGTTTCTCTATTTTTTCTCAGTTTCCCATTTTCCTTCTAATTTTGGGTGCATTATTTTTGTCTATACAAAACCTTTTAATTTCACACTATCAAAATCAACTATTTTACTTCTTTTGATACTTTCTATCTCTTGTTTGGTCATAAACTTCTCCCTTATCCATAGATCTGACAGGTATATTTTTCATACTCCTCTAATTTACTTATGACTTCATTCTCTATGTCTCAATCTTTTATCCATTTTGACCTCATCTTGGTATATGGTATGTGATATTCCTAGCTTCTGTCTCTTCCTAGCTTCTGCCAAATAGCTTTCCAGTTTTCCCAGCAATTTTTGTCAGATGATGAGTTTTGTCCTCAAAAGCTTTGATCTTTGTGTTTATCAAACACTGTATTACTGTGGTCATTTACTACTTTATATTGTGTATCCTATTCCCCTGATTCACCACTCTATTTCTTAGCCAGTAGCAGGTTGTTTTGATGATTACTGCTTTGAAATATGATACTAATAGGCTGCCTTCTTTCATATCTTTTTGTATTTCTTCACAATGGGAATATTTTTTATTAATAAAGTCCCTGTTCTCATGGGGCTTACATTCTAATGAGGAGACAACATAGACATAAAGTATTATATACAAGATAGAGAGTAAATGAAAGGTAGTTTTACAAAGGAAGGTATTGGCAATTCCAGAGGCCATGAATGGCTTCCTGTGGAATGTGGTGGCTTTATCTTACAAGAAATGAGGGATTCTATAAGATAAGGAGGGAGAGCATTGCATGGATGTGTGACAGCTAGAGTAAAGGCATGGATATGGAAAATGAAGCATAGAGTGTGAGAAATTAGCAGGCTAATATGAAAGGACAATATAAATGTGAAATATGTATATATGATGACAAATTCAAGAGTATGATCATTCCTTTGTGTAGCTGGGGTAGAGTAGAGGATTAGGTCATGGTAGTTGTATGGACTGAAGAATTGAAGCATGTTTAAGGGTTGAATTCCCTTAGAAGGGGGGCAGCAGCTGGGATGGAGAAGAAAATTCCATGCCAATATCCTAGAGTAAAACTCCATTTGCCTCATGCTAAGTATAAGTATAGAAATTTGGCCAATGAGTTGGTGCCTTTCCTACTTAGCCATGTCAGATGTACCTGGAAGAACTGAGGCATTGTAGATACACATAAATTTTCTTTCGAACAAATAAAAGTAGAAAAGCTTTTTCTCATCCTGTATGGGCTGCATTTTTCCACAGGAGAAAAGTGTGATATTTTAATGTCAGCTGGCCCTCACACCTGCAGAAATTATAAGCCTCATCATAAATCTCTTGGCATGTGTCTGTCATAACAAAGCAGTTTGCAGTGTTTTCTCTGTCTCATTAATAATAAGTGAGTGGTGATAACTTACTACTAGTTTACGTTGCTGTCCCTCAAAATAAATAGCCATCCCCTCAACTCATGATAAAACTCGACCCTTAGGAATAAATAGTTGAGAGGATTTTTTTCTTTCTTTTCTTCTTTCCTCATAGCCAATATATTTCCAACAAACTGACTTTCACAAGGTACTGCAGGTGCTAGGATGTCATCCTTCCCAGGAGATCACTCTGCATCACCTCCCCAGGCTTGGTTTTCTTCTCATTTCCTCTCTACCCATCTATCAACCAAGTGCAATCTAAAGGACACAGTCTTGGAATGTCAAGAAACCTTGGTTCCAAGGATGGCTCTGCCACTAAAAAGTTCTATGACCTTGGTCAAATTGCTAGCCATCTCTGATATTCAGTTTCCTCATCTATGAAATATACAAGTTGGGTTAGAGTATCTATGAGTTTTTTCAGGGCTGATATTCATAAAGTACCTTCAAAATCCCTTCCTTTGCTAACATTCTACATTCCAAGTTGCCTAATACTCCATTATTTTGGTATTTCTCAACTTCTGATGTTTGAAAGACACTGTTAAGTGCTATGAAAGATTCCAAGTGGAAAAGTTAAGGCTCAACAATCTGGTCTCTAAAAGGGAAGAGGCATTTCATGTGTATGTTTTGTTGATAATTGATTGCTTTTAAAGAGCTTGGAATGTTCTTCCTCCTTACCTCTGACCTCCCTGGTTTCCTTGAAGTCTCAACTAAAATCCCATCATCTACAGGAAGCGTGCCCCAATCCCTCATAATTCCAGTGCCTTCTCTCTTTCAATTATTTTGTATTTATCCTGTATTTAGCTTGCTTTGTATACCTTTGTTTGAATATTTTCTTGCCTATTAGATTGTAAGGGTCTTGAGTATAGGCACTCTCTTTTGTCCCTTTTTGAATCCTTACTGTGCCTAACACATTATCAGGGTTAATAAATGTTTATAAAATGAACTGAATGAGTGAATGGACATTAATAAGAACTTGTGGTGTGTTTTTTTAAAGGCATAGGACTACTTCTAAACATATAACAGTAATGTACCTATTAGCAATACACTAGAAAACTTTTAACAACTGGTTCTATGGTAGAAAAAACACACACACAAAAAAAGTACACAAGATATACATTTTCTCCATCAATCAACAAATGCTGCTAAACTTTGATTTGTAGTTTACTGATTTACCAGGCATAAATCCTCAGCCTGAAAATTAAACAATTGACTCTGAAGAAGCAGCTCTAGCACTCACTTCTTCAATAGAAGGTACCAAATTGCATTATGCTTTTACCAAAGTGCAAAAGGTTTGAATTCCAGAAACCTATCTGCCACAATTATTTGGTCTCTTGCCTAATACAAATGCCATCAAGTAAATCTTGATCTCAATTTCCTTTTCTGTAAAGTAGGGAGAGGAAGAGTTAATACTTGCCCTACCTACATCACATGATTGTTGTGAGGAATGGATTTTGAAAGCCTTGAAGTATTATAGAAAAATGAGGTATTATTATGTCACAGGGTCATAATTATGATAATAAATTAGCATCTTATGCCATACAATAGTCATATCCTGAGGGGAGTTAGTGAAATGTAGCTTTGTTTGCCATAAAGTGGCCCAAATTATGTTATTTTTCAGTTTCCTTTTTTTGCTTTTGAGTTTTCTATTTGACCCTTCACTGTCTATCAATCAATCAATTAGTATATATTTATTTGGCACTTAATTAGTGCTTGGCATGATGCTGAGTACTGGTTATACAAATACAATGATTGCAACTATTTCTGCCTAAAAAGATCTTATATTCTAATGGGAGACACAACAAATATATGTGCATATACATTTACACTCTCATATATGTGTATGTATGTATATATATATATATGCATATGTATGTGTATACACACATGTGCTTATATAAAATAAATGTAAAGAAAAACAATATAAAAGGTATCAGAATACAGGCATACAGCAGCCACTTCCTCAAGTATACATCATACACTTAAAGTTTCCCAAGTTGCTGCTTCTGAGTTATAGTTAGGAAACTAGATAACATGTTCGAATTGTGTGCAAAGTAAAATAGTTCTAAGAAAAATTAGAAGAGATAGATATATTAGTATGTTTGAAATGTTTAAGATCAGTTAAAGCAATGACATTAGGCTATTTCTTCCTTTCTCTCTTGGTTAAAGCTACAGGCCTTTGGCGATCACAAGTACTATTACTGTTGAACCAGTCATTCTGGAACCCCTATTACACCTGATTAAATTTTGAAGGTAATACTTTATTGTCAGTAAATTATATCATAGAAAAAGTAATTTGGGTTATTCTCAGGAATTAAAATCTACATGAGGGAGAAAGGAACCCATGAAAAAAGACCTGCACATAAATATTTTTATTTCTGTCTCTAGAGATTCAGAAATTAGAAATCAATCCATTTCCCTCTCTAGGCATTCAATCACCCTATTCTCATGAACACTGAGGAAAGCAAAATCAATTTCAGGCATATTTTTTTTGAGCTTTCAATATTGAAGACATATAGGAAGATCCATAAATATGGGTGACATGGAACCAAAATTATTAGTGCTTGTCAAGAGAAAACAATAATATGATTGCATGTAAGAAACAGGGAAATATAGTCTAGCAAGTAGATAAATTCTACCTCAAACTTCTCTCCCCCAATCCTATCTATAAGGAATAGCAGAGTTCCTCCTTTCTCTTTCAGTTCTGACATTTTTGTCATCATTATTTCGGAGAGATCAGGAACATTTACTCATGTTATTATTATTCAAAGGGAAAAAAATGTTGTATTCATGTTAGAGAGTCAGGAGGACTGAGTTTAACAATAACTATTTGTGTGGTGCTGGGCAAATTTTGTCACCTTTCTAAGTCTCTGCTTTTCTATCTGTAAAATGGGAATGACTGTGCTTGCACTAAGCTTCCTCATGAAATAACTTTGGAAAAAGCTCTTAAAAAATCTTAAAGTTCTCCCAAAATGTTTTCAAGCCCCTTTTGCTAAAAGCATGCCTCCCCCAAACCTGCAATTAGTCATACCAATGCTTTTCTCTAACTAAAATAAGTGCATTCACAGATTAATGTCTACTCACATATACACAAACACACACACACACACACACACACACACACACACACACACCCCACGTGCTCCTTTAGATTCATTTTCATATCTAACCTGTATGGGATCAACATAACCCATTTCATCATTTATGGACATCCATAGAAGGAAAAGAGCAAATCTAGCATTATGACTCATTTAATAGATTTTTTTTTTTTAACCAAGTAATGTGGGTGGCACTCTTAATGCAATCCATGCATGAGCTTTTTGATCTGAATCCTGCCAGTCTCTCCTATGATTAAGTGGTTTCACATTTATTTGCTAAATTTGGTGATTGGGACAGGGTTTCCCATTGTGTTTATAGCTCAAACTATTCATCATGATGGCATTCCATGCCCTGCGTGGTTCAAATAGTTGATACTGGCAATTACAGCCCCACTATCAAAGAGAATAATATATTTTTTAAATGCTTAGCATGATATCTGGCACATAATAGGTACTTAATAAATGCTTGTCCCCTCTCTTCCCCCTTCCCTTAACTTTAGGGTGTTTAGCTTTAGGGAGATAATAATGGTAGCGTATAATTTGGGTTTTCAAATCCTTGACCTAATGATTTCATCCCTGAAAGTACCTCCCCATGAAGAGCTTCATTCAAAACCTACTCTGCAACTTCTAGTCCTTCTCAGGGGTTACCTGAGTCAACAAAAGTTTAGGTCCCTTGACCAGAGCCACACAACCTATAGGCTCTGGAAGTAAGATTAGAACCTGTTGTGTTCTTATCTCTAAGTCCAGTTAGGACTAGAATCTGTGGATAGAAATTAATGGGTGCAGGTTGTTACTTAGGGTGCCTGCTCCTTTCAAGTTGTTTCGTAGTTAGCTTGAATATATTTTGTACTTAGTTAACTGTGTGCATGAGCCTCAGGTAGATCATAAACTTCTTGAAGGCAGAGACTTATTGATTTTCTCTTTGTATCCTCAGTGTCCAGCACCTAGGAAATCCTCCATAAGTGTTTATTGAATCAAATTGAGCAGAAGAAAGCATTTCCTGAGTTTTCAAGTTGGCCAAGAATGTAATTACTCAGCAAGAGTTAGAGTTCCCTTTCTCAAGGTCATAGGATCATAGACTTGGATGTATGAAGAACTTTGTCAATTAGCTAGTCTATGCCTTTGAGAAAATTGAGGCCCAGAGAGATGAAATGCCTGACCCCAGGGTCAGGAGGAGTAGTTAGCACAGAAAATGATAATAATAGTTTCCATTTATGTAAGAAATGTAGTATTTAGGTACATAGCAAGTACTATGTGCCAGGCATTGTACCAAGTACTTCACAACTACTATCTCTTTTGATTATCACAACAATGTTGGGAGATAGGTTATCTCCATTTATTATCATCTCCATTTTATAGTTCAAGAAACTGAGGCAAATAGAGGTTAAGTGACTTGACCAAGGTCACAGAGCTAGTAAATGTCTAAGTCTAGACTTGAACTCAGGTCTTCCTCACTCCAGATCTAAGTCTAGATTTGAACTCAGGTCTTCCTCACTCCAGGTCTAGTTCTCTATCACTGTGCCACTTACCTAGGAGTAAGATTTAAGTGCTTTCTACCCTTGATCCAGCACTCATTCTTTCCACTACTTCTGACTATGGCTCAATCAGGGTTTGGATGACTGATTATTGAGGAATTACTATAGGAGGTCCATGGTCATCAAAACAACTTATCCTATAATCTGACAGGTAGAGGGGAGGTTATAAATGAGGTAGCCTCTAAGTTCCCTTCACATTCTGGAAGCATGCTCTTTTGGAAAGAATGTTAAATTTGGAGTCAGAAGAAGAAGGTTTGAATCCTGTTTCTGTGGACTTACTCACTAAGTGCTATAGGGTAAGTCACACAAAATCCCTGGACCCATTTCCTCATTTGTAAGGAAGGAGACCAGGCTAGATGATGTCCTACAAGGTCACTTTCAGCTCTACATTTATGATTCTATAATGCTATGATACAGGAAGAACCAGGTAAGTAGTAGTTTGACTTTAGATTAAACCCTTATGAATGAATGACATACATATGTCCCACCCCCCCACCCCACACCCCCCCACACCCCAATCTGGTCAAGAGACCTAATTGAAACTGTCTGCCTGTCTATTCATTTGTTGTTCTCATTCAGCTGCGTTCAATTTATTGTGACCTCATGGACCATACTGTCCATAAAGTTTTCTTGGCAAAGATACTGGAGTGGTTTGCCATTTCCTTCTCCAGTGGATCAAGACAAACAGAGGTTAAGTGATTTGCGCAAGGTCACATAGCTAGTAAATATCCAATACTGCATTTGAATTCAGTTCTTTCTGACTGCAGGCCCAGGGGTCTATCCACTGAGCCCCCTAGCTGACTTTTAGACAGAAGTTAAGAGACTTGTCCAAGGTCACACAGCTAGTAAGAAAGATGAATAATGATGTCAAAGGTGTTTGTTCAACATTTAGATTATGTCTAACTCTGTTTTCAGCTCTATGGAACAAGATGCCCTCTGCCCCGCCCCCCCCCCCCAAGTGTACCACATAGTGTTCCCATCCCCTCTCTATTTTTTTGCTTCCTTTTGTGTTTTATCTCCTGGACACATAAGCTCCATAGGCAGAGATTGCTTCTCTTTTAATTAATTGTATTCCCAGCATGCTTAGCAGAGTGTCTGCAACACAGCAGGCACTTAAAATGTTTATTGGATTGGAATATTGGGTCAGATTGCACAGACTATGTAAATATTTAGGAACTATAAGATTATTTGTAAGTAGATCTTGAAACCTGGAATTCTAACCTGCCAGAATTCATGTCAGTAAAGGAAAAAACACACCACCACACAGGTTCACGGGCACACACACACACACACACACACACACATACACATGCACACACACACACACACACACACACACTTTTAACATGCCTGAATTTTTTCTTTTTTCTGTAAAAACATTTGATACAGCTTAACAATCACCATTTTACTTTCTGATTATTTTTACATTGGTATAAGGAGTAAGTCTTGGATTCTTAATTAGATTCCTATTCTGTCCTTCAAGTTTTCTTCTCACAGTAATGAGTCCTAAGGTTCTTAAAAAAGTCTTCCAGAACATGCTATAATAGAATGATATATATTTTAAATGACATTTAATTCACTTTCTTGATCACTTCTGACAAACAAGGCTTTCCTTTCTTAAAAACTTCTTTAATAAACAAGGCAGCTTTGTCCTTCTGGAGAATGATAAATGCTTAACTCACAGAGTGAATGAAAGGAATGATTCAGCCTAACTACTTAAAGATAAGACAGATACACCTTTGATTATATTGTTAAAGGAAAGGGTTTTACCAGGAGCTAAGAAGGATTAAATAACTATGAAAATCTCTCTTTTTTATTAAACACTGGGCACATTCCATGTCAATACTACAGGTCATTAACAGAGCTCAATAGATCAAGTTGTGTTTTCTAATCTATATTACTCTAGTTGCTTCCATATGGAAGATTTGTTATTATATTCCGCTTAACTTGCATCACCTCTGACTTTAATTGAGTTCAGAGGTAGAGCTTATTGAGAAATGATTTCATTCAAGGACTTAGAAATTTTATTTTATTTACAATGAAATGCAAAGTCAATTGCTATTAATTTCAAATAGTGTCCAATTCAAATCACAGTGGGATTTAACTGAGGCACTACTTAGGGATATCCCTTAGTCCCAACCCTTGAAGGGATGGTCCTCCATGGGAGAAATGATATGACTTATATTTATAAATTAGTTTGCTTTAGAGTAAAGCATCATAACCAGGTCATGCCTCAGAGAAGCTCACACTCATATCAACTGCATCCAACATGACTTTATTAATGCTTCTGAGCTCCTCCAAATCCAATCCTAATCCCTTCTCCCATCTGCTATGTTCTATGTTCTCTGGAGCAAACAGTGATAGAAACCATCTTGAAATTATATATGTTCATTTCAGTGGTCATCTTTCTGTGTGCTCTGATCAAATGACCAATTTCAGATTTACTTAGAACAATAAATTAAAATGCAATTGTATGAATAACTTGACCATTGCTCACTCTATCAATCAATTTTCTGAGAATTTGATTAAGCTTGAAATAAATATATTGAAATACTAGTGAAGAATACTGAGTCTGAGGATATGTATAAATGGCTTTTATATTATAATGAAGAGTTTTGCTTCTAAAGACTAGCATGCTAAACTGTTTGGTGATATTAAAAGTATATAAAATTTTGATTAACCATACCTTGGGCTTATTTTCAATGTTTCTTATGAAACATTGGTGGGATAGAGAAAAATAAGTAGTTTATCTCCATAAATACTGACTTGAGGATATCTATCATTTTTGTAACAGAAGAATTTTTCTTTTCCAGCTTTCAACTTTTTTCACTTAGTTTTGATTAAAAGCAAAATCATGGGTGGTTAAAGAAAGCTCAGCAATCAAATAATGTCACATTAAAGTGGTGCTTGGTAGTTTAATGTATCCCAGGATTAGAGATAGGAGGTCCTTTAGAGGATAATCCAGTGCTATGCTCTCATTTTACAGAAAAAGAAACTGAGCCCCACAGAGGTGAAGTAACAACTTAAATAGTAAAACAAGTGTCTAAATGTATACTGCTTGTTCCAGATTCATTTCCCTTTCTACATAGTGAGCAGTCTTACTTCATCTGATCATCCCATCAGCTACTGAGTGGCACAGTGGATAGAATGCTGAGCTGGAATCAGGAAGACCTGAGTTTAATCTGGCCTCAAACGCTTATTAGCTGTGTGACCCTGGGCAAGTCATTTAACCTCTTCCTGCCTTAGTTTCATCAACTATAAAATTAAGGTAATAGTGGTACTCCCTGCCAGAGTTGTGAGAATCAGGTAAAATATATTTTTTTAAAATAATAAATAAAAGTTAATTTTGTAGAATTAATCATTTCTAAAAATTATTACAAAAATAATAAATTAATGGTAAATTTGCAAAATTAATAATTTGTAAAAAATGAATAAAAGTTAATTAAAATAATTTAGTATAGTGCCTGGAACCTAGTAGGTACTATATAAAAATTTTTTAATTTCCTCTTCTGCCTCCCATTAACCCTAGGAGGAAGGTACCACAATTATTTTCATATCCATATAACATGAGAAAATAGACACACAGAGATATTAAGTGACTTGACTAAGGCTCATACTTTTCCTGGATCACTGCTTTGTCATGGTGGAGGGGCTCTAGACAGCTCATTGAATCTATGAGCTATGCCATGCAGGGTTACCCAAGACAAATATTCAGGTGAATGGCAACTTAAATATTAAAACTAGTATCCAAACACAAATTTCTTTTCCACTAGAGAAGGAAATGGCAAACTGTTTTAACATCTTTGCCAAGAAAACCTCCAGGACAGTATCAAAACGATAAAAGATATACTGGCAGAAGATTAGCCCCACAGGTCAGAAGGAGGCCAACACATTACTGGAGAAGAGCAGAGGACAACTACACGTAGTTCCAGAAAGAATGAAGTGTCTGGGCCAAAGCTAAAAGGAAGCTCAGCTACAGATGTGTCTGGTGATGAAAATAAGGTCTGATGCTGTAAAGACCGAAATTGCTTAGAAATCTGGAATGTAAGATCTAAGAACCAAGGTTAGGTGAATGTGGTCAAATAGGAGGTGGAAAGATTAAACATTGAAATTTTGTGTGTCAGTGAACTTAAATGGATAGGAATGGGTGACTTTAATTCAAACGATCATTGCATATGTTATTGTGGGCAAGAATCCCTTAGAAAAAATAATCTTTTAATGAGAAATAATCTCTTAATGAGAAAAAAAAATCTCACAATCAATAAAATGGTGAGAAAAAGCAGTTCTGGGGTATATTCTTTAAAAAATGGAAGAATGATATCTGAATACAAGGGAAATCATTCAACATCATGGTGACACAAGTCTATGCTACAACCACTGATGTTGAAGAGGCTAAAGTTGATCAGTTCTGTGAAGCCCTGCATCTTCTAGCAATAATAACCCCCCAAAAGAGATGTCTATCACATTCATCATAGGGGACTGGAATGCTAAAGTAGGAAATCAAAAGATAATTGGAATAGTAGGTAAGTTTGGTCTTGGAGTACAAAATGAAGCATGGCAGAGATTAATAGAGTTTTATTGAGATAACTCATTGGTCATAGCAAATACTCTTTTTCATCAACCCAAAAGGTGACTGTACATGTGAACATCCCCAGACAGAAAATACAAAAATCAGATTGATTATATACTTTGTAGCCAAAAGGGGAGAAGTTCTATTCAGCCAGTTAAAATAAGACTGGGAGCTGACTGTAGTTCAGATAATAAGTTTCTTATTGCAAAATTCAGACAAATTAAAGAAAGTAGGGAAAATCATCAGACCATATAGATGTGACCTTATAAAAATGAAGTAGAAGTGATGAATAGATTTAAGGGATTAGATATGGTAAATAGAGTAACAAAAGAACTATGGACAGAAGTTCAAAATATTGTACAGGAGACAGAAACAAACAAAAAAAAAACAAAGAATAATGGCTGTCTGATGAGGCTTTACAAATATCAGAGGAAAGAAGAAGGCAAAAGGTAAAGGAGAAAAGGGAAGAAATACTTAACTGAATATAGAATTCCAGAGTATAGCAAGGAGAGATGTTGTTTTCTAAATGAACAATGCAAAGAAATAGAAAAAAAAAAAACATAGAATGGCAAAGACAAGAGATCTCTTCAAGAAAACTAGAGATATCAAGGGAATGCAACATTCAAAAATGGGCATGATAAAAGTAAAAATGGTAGGGGTAGAAGAGTTTAAGAAAAGGTGGCAAGAATATTTTAAAAAATCTGTACAAGAAAAATCTTAACATCACCAATAATTATGATGTGATTACTCACCGAAAACCAGACCTCCTGAAGAATGAAGACCAATAGGCCTAAGAAGCATTGCTAACAATAAGGTTAGTAGAGGTGATGTAATTCCAGTTGAGCTATGTGAAATCCTAAAGATGATGCTGCTAATTAGTGCTGTTTTTAATGTTCCAGCAAATTTGAAAAACTCAACAACATCCACTGGATTGGAAAAGATCAGTTTCCATCCTAATCCTTAAAAAGGGCAATGCCAAAGAATGTTCAAATTACCAAACAATTACACTCAATTTACTTGCCAGAAAGGTTATATTTAAGATTCTTAAGATCTAGGTTTCAGCAATATGTTGAACAAGAATTATCAGAAAAGCAGATTGGTTTCCAAAGAGGCAAAAGAACTGAGACTCAAGTGCCAACATTTGCCAGATTATGGAGAAAGCGAGGGAATTCCAGAAAAAAAAAATCTACTTCTGCTTCATCAACTATACTAAAGTCTTTGACCATGTGGATCACAACAAAATGTGGCAAATCCTCAAAGATATGGAAGTAAGAGATCATCTTACTTATCTCCTGAGGAACCTATATGCAAGTCAAGAAATAACAATTAGAACTGAATATGAAACAATAAGGCTGTATACTGTCACATTATGGGTTTAGCTTATATGGAGAATACATCATGCAAAGTGTCAGGCTGAATGAATCAAAAGCCAGAATTACAGTTGTTGGGAGAAATATCAACCATGACATTATGCAGCTGATACCAATCTGATGGCAGAAAGTGAAGAAGAATTAAGACGCCTCTTGATGAGGGTGAAAGAGGAGAGTGTAAAAGCTGGCTTGAAGCTTGACATCAAAAAAAACCTAAGATCTTGGCAACTGGTCACATCACTTCCTGGCAAATAGAGGGAGAAGAAATGGAAGCACTGTCAGATTTTATATTCTTGGGCTCAAAGATCACTGAAGATAGAGACTGCAGTCATGAAATTAAAAGATACTTGCTCCTTGCAGGGAAAGCTATGGCAAATCTGGATAGCATACTAAAAAGAAAAGACATCATTTTGCCGACAAAGGTCCTTATAGTCAAAGCTATGTCTTCTTTTTTTTTTTTAAAGTAGCAAAGTATGTCTATAAGAGCTGGTTTGTAAGGAAATCTGAACTCTCAGAATAAAAGCTTTTGAATTGTGGTAGTGGAGAAGACCTTTGAGAATCCCTTGAAAAGCAAGGAGATCAAATTAGTCAATACTTAAGGAAATTAATGCAAACTATTCTTTGATAGGTTAAATATTGAGGCTGAAGCTTAAATACTTTGGCCACATAATGAGAAGACAAGACTCATTGGGAAAATCCCTGATGTTGTGCAAGACTGAAAGACAAAAGAAGAGGACAACAGAGGATGAGATGGATGGATAGTGTCATTGAAGCAATGAACATAAGCTTGTACACTGACTTTTGGAGATAACAGAAGATAGAAGTGCCTGGCACACTATTGTCCACAGAATCATGAAGAATCAGACATGACTGAATGATTGAACAGCAAAGAATTACAAATAGAGGCAGAATTTGAAACTATTATCTTGGTTATCTGTCTGCCATGACAATCATGCTACTGCTGCTGCTGCCTGTTGATATCAGTACCTCTAGAGACCAACCATGCTCTAGAGGAACTAAGCTCTTCAGTTGTGGAACGTCCACCTTGGAGATGTTCTGTACTAATTGGTAAGATATCATTGCATCTAGCCAGAACCCAGACAGTCTGACTATGCTTCCCGTTGGCCATCTTTCTTCCATAATACTATGAACCCTCTGAATTCTCTAAATAGTACATCTAAATACCATGTACTAATCTACTGGACTTTGAAACTCCTGCCCTAGGGCCTGGCTGTACTTGTGGAAAAAAGCCTACTAAGTCTAGCAGGTCCCAGATCTCCCTGCCTCCCTTGCCTCTAGGCATTTTCCTATCCATGCATTGTGCATGCTTCCCTCAACCCCCAGCTTTCCACCAGTATATTTCTTTGGAAACAGTAGCAATCACTGTTTTTTGGAAAGGGCATGACAATGGTCTATCCTTGGGCTCACCTCGCCAATCCTATGACTTTCCAAAAGAAAGCACTCTTTTGTAGCCAACACTCTCATATGTCTGTTGTTTCCTACTATTTAACGTAAACTACTTGAAGGCAGGGACCTTTGTATTTGTACTGTAGATGTTTAATATAATGCCAGTGATACAGTAAGATCTAAGTGAATTCTTTATATTTCCTAAATCAACATCTATTTCTCTTTATATACTGCTGCCTCCCAGTTTGAAACTTATTTGGAAAAGTCCTTTGACTCACACGGGTAACTATATAAAGGACGTAATATTATTTTTTTTAATTGGGAAGCAATTTAATGTTAAAAAAGGAAATATTTCAAAGGCGGTACATCAATTATTGCTAAATGTTACTTTTTCAATTAAATTTTATTTTTTTAATTTAAAGAAATCTATTTTCCTCCCATTTCTACACCAAAGAAAATAAAAAGAAAATCCTTGTAATAAATATGCTTATTCAAGCAAAACAAATTCCTTCATTGCCCTGCCAAAGATCTGTGTCTCAATCTGCAGCCTGAGTCCAATATCTCTCTGTTCAGAGGCAAATAACACACTTCATAATGATTCCTCTAGAATTATGGATGGTCATTGTGTCAAACAAAGATCTTACAGATTTAAAAGTTGTTTAGTTTTATAATGTTATTATTGCATAAACTCTTCTCATTCTGTTCTTTTCATTCTTCATCAGTTGACAAAAGTCCTCTCCATTGATCATTTTACAATATTGATGTCATAGTATAAAGTGTTCTGGTCCTTCTCATTTCAGTATGTAGCAGTTCATATAAGTCTTTCTATCTTTCCTTAAAATCATCTTTTTTCCTCATTTCTTACAACACAATATTACTTCATTATATCCATATGATGCAATTGTTCAGTCATTCCTCAATTGAAAGACATATATTCGGTTTCCATTTTTTTTCTTTATCAATGATGAATCTCTTTCTCCCTCTGATATCATCTCCCTTTCAAATGTGAGAGACAAAGATAGAGAGGAGCCGAGAGAAATAGAGACAGAGAAGAAAAGGGACAGGAAGAGGAAGAACATTTATATGCCACACACTGTGCTAAGTGTCAGTGATACAAATACAAGCAAGAGAGATGGTCCCTGACTTCAAGGCACTTACAGTCTAATGATAGAAGACAACACACAAAGCGGGGGAGGGGGGAAGTACCTGCATGAACCAGGTAGACAATTACCAATCAGAGGAGAAGAGCATTGGGGGGCTAATAGGTCTCCAAAGTGGCAAGGAAGATAAAAATTTAAGCTAACATTTATTAATATGGTGCCTACTATGTGCCAGGAGGTGGGTGCTATTATTATCTTCATTTGACAGTTGAGGAAACTGAAGCAACAGAAGTTAAATGATTTTTCCAGGTCACACAGTCAGTCACTGTCTGTAGCTGGATTTTGAATTCAGGTCTATTCTAACTCCAAGCCTGGCATTCTATGAACTGTGCTACTTAGATGCCCTAGCTGAAAGAGGAAAAGTTCAGAGAGTAGAGTTGGGAGTAAAGCAGTGTATGGCTGGGGAACCTTCAGAAATAGTGGACTAGACAAACAAGTATGAATCAGGGAAGCAAAGCCTCAGTGAAGAAGTTTACCCAGGGTGGCAAGGAAGCTGGCAAAGAGAAGGGGAAAAAATGTCCAGAGACTGAAGACAGGAGGGAGATGATTGGGTAAACTTCAGCCCACATTCCTTTTTAAAGAGTAAGAATGGAAATAGGTATTTAAATAATGAATAACTTTCCCAGCAGGGTTTATTCTGTAAACTGGTGTTGCTTGACACCAACTCTAAATACTCAACTTACTGTACTCAGCCTTCTGCTCAACTTACTGTATTTATACATTTAAAACCCATTTGTCCAAAGCATTTTCAACAAGCAGAGGGATTTGGGATTTTCTCTTAAATGCCTAAGCATTCTGGGGAAATGGGTTCTGATGTTTCTTTTTTAGCTAGATGATAGAGAGTTAGCTAAAGGATTGCTGGAATCATGTCTGAACATGAAGCATTAATTGTAAACAATTTCTATTGGAAAGATTCTCCTTAAACCAGTGCTAGGAATGGTTGGCCAATAGCCCTTATTACAAAGCTGATTAAGTGACCAAATGCACATTCTAGGACACTGGGCAGTGATAGATAAGGGAACACTATAAAAGAACTTTGATTTGGAAAAGAAATAGCAAGGCAGTGAAAGATAGGTCAAAATACTACAATTTCCCTGATAGTTGGAGTTTCTGAGAATCTGAGGTTAAGAAGCCAGGAAATCAAGCCAAAAACTTCATGGGATCATTGACAAGATCTTGAAATCAAAGGTACTTATGACTCAGCCAGAAGTATTCTTAGACATTCCTATTGGGATAGAAACCCAGGATGTAACATGCTCAAAGCAGATGAACCATATTATGCAGGTTATTAATGGACTAAACCAGCCAGAATCAGTGGTACAAGTCTGAGATAATAGCATGATTTTGTTTCAACTTGGGTTTGAGTCCTGGATCAAAACACAAATTAATCATTTGACCATAGTCAAGTTAATTAATCCTTCTAAGCTTCAATTTCATCATGTGTAAATTGACTTAATTCTTGGCACTACCCAAGTCAGGGATATGTTGTAAAGAAAAGGTTAAAAAAAAAAAAAACCAGAAGAACTTAAAAACGTGAGTTTTTATTATTTGTATTGTTACTACAAAATAACTTGAAGCTAGAAGATGTAATTTTATGGGTAGTTCCCTGTTGCTTCCAGAAAAAAATACAGAATCTTCTGGGGCTGTTGTTCTTTCTTGAAGTAGACCAAAATGATATAACTATGTAGAGTCAAGTTTCAGTGTGTCTGACTGTGGCTAATCAGACCATGTAATGCCACACACAAGCAGAAGAATGCTAATATGAACAGCTTTCAAGGTTCTGATTACATAGTATAGTGAACACCATTCAATAACAAATCAGGGCAAAACATTCACAGAAAATCAAGGTACAGCATTCAGAATATTACAACTTAACACAGAAAATCAAAATACAGCATTCACAACAACTTATCACTAAAATGGCCACATAGTTTTCACCAAAGTGGTCACAT
>CM053585.1:56124016-56152418 GCA_028646515.1 Pseudochirops corinnae
AACAACTTATCACTAAAATGGCCACATAGTTTTCACCAAAGTGGTCACATAGTTTTCAATAAAGTACATTCATTTAGTCAATCACAAAATCCTTAATTCAATCACAAAGTGCAAAAGTCAAAGTTCTCCACCCCTAGGTCACAGTAAATCATAATCTTCTCAGTCAGTACACAGTATTCAGTAAAGTCTTCTTTCAATTTGACTCGAGACTGGCTCTCAGCTTCCATGGTTCCTCTTCCATGGTCCCAGCTCCAACTGTCACCTGGGTTCAAAAGCAGACAGCTCCCAGTTCCTTGTCTAGCTCCTTGTCCAGTTCTTCATCCAGTTCCCATTCCATATTGAATCCACAGTGTCCAGTCCACCTCAAGTCCTTCACAATTCCTGTTTCTGGGAAGACAAAGCTTAATAGAGCCACAATAATAGTCATATACATTGCTGGCACCATCATGAATTCACTATCTGCCTATGAAATCAACTCAGACCCACCAACAAGGTCTGAGAACTCAACACAAATCATCAACATAGAAATCAACACAGACCCACAAACAAGATCCAAGAGGTCAGCACAAATCATCAGTAAAGTCCCAGGACCTCCAAAACCCTCCTCCAGGACTTCTGTAAACATACAACCAGAAAATCCTTTTTCAGGGCTTCCAGTAAGGTCCCAGAGCTTCTGTACAAAGTATTACAAACAAACATCAACACAGACAGAGCAGACAAACAGGGTGCCGGGATACCACAAGTTTTCTCCTTCTTGACTCTACCACCACAAGAGTCCTCTTCTCAATTCTTTCCTGTCTCTAGCCCTAGGGCTCTCCTTATAGAGTCATTAGTTCCTCCCCAGGAGTTTACAAGTTCTAAGGTTCACAGGTTGTGAGGTTCATACATTCTGTTTCTTAACAGACTTGATACAAGGCTCAAAAGAAATTTGAACTGAAACAAGGTGTGAACTACTTCCATGCTTGCCATTACATATGGATAGAGGAAGAATGGCAGTGGATAGAGACTTGAGGCAGGCAGACCCACCAACAGGCTATTATAATTGTTTAGACATGCAGTAATGGAGGGCCTGTAGTAGAATCAGAGGAGAGAAGGGACATTTTTCAGAAATGTTGCAAAGGTGAAAATGCAAGGTCTTAGCAATAGATTGGATATGGGGCTTGAGAGATAGTGAGGAAACCAGAATGTCTCTTGGGTTGTGATTTTCCCATCACTGGAGGTCTTCAAGCAGAAGACAGATGGTTAGTCTTTGGACCTTTTCTAGAAGAGCTTCTTCTTCAGATACGGTCTAGTAAATGGAACATAGAACTGGGAGTCAGGAAAACTGATATCACAAGTTTTCTCCTTCTTGACTCTGCCACCACAAGAGCACTCTTTTCAGTTCTACTTTCTGTAGCCTGGAGTTCTCCTTATATATGGTCATTAGCTCCTACCCAGGAGTTCTAGGGTTCACAAGTTGTGGCGTTCACACATTCTGTTTCTTAATGGACTTGATACAAGGTTCAAAAGAAACTTGAACTGAAACAAAGTTTGAACTACTTCTATGCTTGCCATTACAGACTAATACAAGCTTGGAATGTTCTACCATAGGTCTGACACAAATAGTCCGTGGGAACACCTGGGGTGGACTCTCTAAATTTATTCATCCTGCATTTCTTTTGAGCTGTTTCAATTCTGCTTTGCTCATAGAGCACAGCACCTTCTCTGATGTGGGCACACCAGGCTAAGAAGTCCTATGCCAGTGTCTTCCATATCACACAATCAATTCCAAAGTTCTTAAGAAAGATCTTGAGAGTGTGCTTGTATTGCTTCTTCTGACCACCAAGTGAATGCTTGTCCTGTGTGAATTCTCCATAAAAATAGTCTTTTTGGGAAGCATATGTTTTGCATTTGAACAATGTGGTCAGCCCATTGAAGCTGTGTTCTCCCAAGCTGAATTTGAATGTTTGGCAGTTTAGCTTGAGAAAGAATTTCAGTGTCTGGTATCTTATCCTGCTAAGTGATCTTCAGAATCTTCCTAAAACAATTTAAATGGAAGCATTAGTTTTTTTCTCCCAGAGCAATTCTCAGTTTCAGGGGGTTTTACAATCTGCATTGATTTAGGGACTATATACAAACACAAAATTAATAGTAATTATTGTATTAATTTATAATTAACATTATCATTATTCAAAAATTCGAAGACTTATCAGAAATATGGCAGGAGAGGGATTATACTTTTTCCGAGCAACTATAGACAGGAGATCAGAGACCAAAGGATGAAAGTTATAAAGAGACAGATTCGGGCTGAATATAAGAAATTAAGGGGAGCATAATATAGTGTAAACGAAGACTGGATTTGGAGTCCAAGGACCTAAGTTTACATGCTGAATTTTTTCCATTTATTCAATAGTAGCTTTGGAGGAAGGCATATTGTTTCTGTTGCCTTATTTGTAAAAAGAGACAGTTGGACTAGATTTCAAAAAGTCCTTCAAAGTCTAAGTTCCACAATAACCTTTATGATATGATAGTTTCCTATATTTTGAACCAAAAGAAACCTAAAGGTTATTTAAAAGGCAGAAGGGGAGAGTGAAAGAGGGAATGTGAATTTAGAATCAAGGAACTTAACTTTGAATTCTACTTACCTGCCTTGTGATGAAGAGCAAATCTTTTAACTTGGGTCTCATCCACCTTATATAGAGTGGAAATAATAATTCTTTCACTATCTTAAAGCACTATAAAAATGTAAAATTTTCATCCAGCCCAACCCCCTCATTTTACTGATTAAAATAACAGACTCAGAGAGATTCAGAGACTCCCCTAGGTTACACAGCTGGTTAATTATATAACCAATGGCAGGTAAATAGAAAGATAAGAAATACAATCGAATACACCCTGTTAAAATACACACTCTTCACACAGGTGTGGGTGGGTGGTAAGCTAGGAAGGATATTCCTATAATAATGAGTTCTATATGAAATCTAAGTATAGTCATTATTTGTAAAAACAAATAAATAAAAACATTAGGGAGCCACAAGTTGTTCGTTTTTCTTTTTTCCTGATGTTAAGAAAAGTGCCTTGAACACAGAAACAAACATAAAAACACCTGCTCCATGGTCACTGTTTCTAGGCAGCTTTCTGGAAAAAGAGATGCATCGGTGATATCTGCTTCTGTCATGTACTCACTAGGCAATATCCAAACAAGGCAGATGGAAATTTCTCCAATACTCACTACTAGGGTAAAACATACACTGGGTACCATCTACAGCAGCCAATCTTTGTTAAGAGATTACATAAATTTGGAAAATAAACATTTTCACTTTACAAGTATAGGACTTCATAATCATAGAAACTCAGAATGATACTAATTATTTAGCCATATTCAAAGAACAAGTCACATCTAATTATTTGGGGGATTGTATAGATATCACCTTGCTCCCTTTTATTTTTTGTTAATTGCAAATACAAATTATAGATATGAAGATGTGTCCTAGTTGTACTTCAGCAAAGCTAAAGATATAAAAGGGGAAAAGACAGATACTGAAGTGTAAAGGAGAAGGTCTTCAGATGCAAAATAAATATTCCACCCCTTAGACAAGCTTGAATAGCTCAATTGAATATGAAGAGGCAAGCCAGACAATAAGCTTTTCTCTAGGGTACAGACTGCATTCATACATTTGTACTTAGCCATTTATCTGCAGAGCACTCTGAAAAGAGTCCAAGAAGAAAAGTGTTATTGGCTGAACCAAGACTGATCATTAGTCAACCAAGAAAACATTTATTAAATGCCTACTATGTTCCAGACACAGTGTTAAGTAAGTAGTAGGGATACAGAGGAAGACAAAAAACAGCCCTGCCTGTGAGGAGCTCATAGTCTAACTCAGAAGACAACAAGTAAACAACTGTACAAAAAGCTGTGTACAGGATAAATAGGAAATAATCAAAACAGGGAAGGCACTAGAAATTAAGAGAAATTCAGAAAAGTATCCTGTGGAAGGTAAGGTTTAAGTTAGGACTTGAAGGAAGCCACGAGGTAAAGACGAAGAGGGAAAAGCCAAGGAAGAGTCTCTGACTTAGGGAACTGGTCCCAATCCAAGAAGGGTTATCAAACAGGGGAGTCTAGACATCTTCCTATTTGGAGGTGACAAATTTGATTTAAGGGTTTTGTTGTAGGCCAAAATATTCTTGGGGGTCAGTTTCTATGCAGATGTCTTTGAGATTGTGGCTTTGGCTTCCAGCTTTGAAGCCTGCTCTCGGGGCATCCTTTGTCCTCTAAGTACATTTTGATAAGAATCAACTGACTTTTCCCATGACTTCCTGGGGTCTTGAAAACAAGGCCTTATCTTATCCAAGCTACTTTCAGGGTATGACAGACTATTATCTTGATAATAAAATTCCAGTATATGATTAGTATAAGAGTACTTGAATCTTTGTCCTTCGGATCTTTAAAAACCTAGTTCAAATCATCATTAAATTGGAGTTCTTTCCTACAAACTACTCGCCTGGTAGTTCTCTCTCACGTCTTTGCTCACACTTGTGGCTGGTACCCAAGTGGCCCATGACAGAGTATAAGGGGAAAAAAAAGAGGCAAGGCTTCTGCCAAACATAGGGTAACAGTTATTATGGTAGTTGAAAGAGCATTATAAAATGCTAGCCAAAAAGAGTACTCTAACAATAGATGAAGAGAACATTGTATGATACAGTCAAAGCTACAGCCTTAAGGAGATGAGAGATCACAACTGCCCACTAAAGAGCTGTACCAGGGAGTTTGTTGAATTGGCTCCTCCAGCAGAGACACTGTGTCTTGAGCAACTTGTCTGGCCCAGCCCAGTGACTACATGACCTTCCCCACCAAGTTCATCAGCCAGTAGCTAAGTAACCCACCTATCAGAGCACTGTAGCAATTCTGAAAAGCCAGCCTGGTACAACAGAGCAGTAGTCAAGCCCAGCATGGAGCTAGATATTAGAACTACCCTTGAATCCACAGGAATTGTAACTACTCTGGAAACTTCAGAGTAGTCCTTATATACTCCTTGCCCAAAGTGACCACAGAGGAGTCTCAGGGCAATCAAATGTGGGGCAAATTAACTCAAACTTCCCCGAATCGGTTCCACATTGATCTAGCTCACAACAGTTCTGTTCAGTGGTGTGGGAGAGTGTGCTTGACTGTGTTGGGGAGTTGGATGTTAACTCCAGCTGACGTAGGTGTATTAGCATCCTAGCCCACAAGCAATAGTAAAAACAAAGCATAAACAAAATATGAAATAATTTCTAGAGGGAGATTGATAAGTAGAGTTCCCTAGGAAAAATCCTCCTATAGAATGTACATATGAACTGGGTTTTAAAAGAAGATAGCAGTTCTTTGAGGAAGAGATAGAATTTGAGGAACCACTTGTAATACGTTTACCTTTTTCACAGGTCTTTCACAATCATTCATGTCCTCATCACAGAAGTTTTACTGCTATCATTTGATTGTTGTTGTTCAGTTGTTTCAGTCATGTCCAACTCTTCATGGACCCCATTTAGGGTGTTTTTGGCAAAGATGCTAGAGTGGTTTGCCATTTCCTCTTTCAGTTCATTTTACAGATGAGTAACTGAGGCAAACAGGGTTAAGTGACTTGCCCAGGGTCACAGAACTAGTAAGTGTCTGAGACCAGATTTGAACTCAGGACGATGAGTCTTCCTGACTTCAGGCCCAGCACTCTGTACATCGTGCCTCCCAGATGCCCAAGAGCTATGATATTCTTCAATATTTCAAGAATCCATCACTATGGGTACACCTTCTGTCAATGCTAAGCAAAACTCTTATATGTCTTGGTACACCACTTTGTGATTTGCGGTAGATGAAATATTTTGTTACTCAGTAACCAATCCTCTGGTGATGAGTCTCTTCCAATTTAGGTATGTTGACCCTCTGGAGATAGACCATCCCAGCGACGCACATGAAGCTCTACTAGGTTCATAGCTTAGTGTAGTGGAGTAATGGCCAAAATCTTGGTTCAGAGCACCTAGTTTCAAACCTCTGTCTGCTGTTTACTCTTTTCTCATGAATAAGTAATTTCCCTCTTTGGGATTGTTCTTTTGGTTATAAAATGAGGGGATTAAACTATATCACAAGATCATAGCATCATAGATTTCGAATTAGAAGGGACCTTGAAGATGTCTGATCCAAACTCTTTATCTTTCAGAAAAGGAAACTGAAGCCCATAGGAATTAAGTGCCCTCCTCAAAGTCACACAGGTAGTAAGTGAGAAGGCTAGAACTTGAAGCTAAGTCTTCAGACACCAAATTCAGTGTTTTTTTTTTTTCTTCTTTTTTGTCAGACCTGTAAGGGATTGCAATTCTTTTGGTGTAGGCTTCTGGAGCCCACTGTGATCTCCATGATCAAATAAGGTATCAAAAAAGGACATTAGTGATGCAGCTAGGTGGTACAATGGATAGAGCAACAGCCCTGGAGTCAGTAGGACATGAATTCAAATCTTGCTTCAGACACCTACTAGCTGTGTCACCCTGGGCAAGTAATTTAACTCCAATTGCCTCTATCTGCCCTCCCCTCCAAAAAAGAAAAGGACATTGGAAAACATTTCATTTACATATGAGGAAAAATAAACCTAGGAAGGCTAAGTTATTTATTCAAGGTCACAGAGGTTTCCTAAGCCTTAGTCTAGTACTCTCTACACCAGGTACCCTGCTACCTTTGTAACATGGTGGTTTGTCATCTTCTTGGCTCATAAGTTGTTTGTCTTCAGTATGATAAAGACTGTAAACATATCCATAGAGTCTGAGGCAACTCCAAAATCTTTCATTGGTGAAGAAGGCCCTTTGAAATGTGAAAAGTAGAGTTCCCCAGAGTAAATAACTCTATGCTCACAAAGATTCAAAATAAATGTAGTAGTAAACTTGGCATCTATTTTTCTCCATAGAGAAGCTGTGAAATGTTTAACAGTCAACATCTCTTCGAATGTTTGGAATGTCTACCAAGCGTGGCTGTACCTATCTGGCAGAATTAGACCTCAGAAGGGAATCAGCTTTGCAAACACCAGCCAGGAAATATGCTGGTTTAAAGTGCTTATGGTGTAGGCATCTTTATACTGGCTAATTCAGAGTGTCACCAGAGCAAATTTAAAGGAGCAGGCAAATTAATTCATTTCCAGCCCAGAGCCAACTTTTGGTCTGGTTTTCCCTGGATGTTTGTATCTGAAAACCCTCTGAGGTTTCCAGCAGAAGAAAGTCTATTAATTTTCCATGTACTTGTTGACGAAAAAGCTATCAGGATTATGGGTTGAATATTTCGAGTGTAGGAAAAGTAAGGGATGCAATTAATCTCTGTGAACTAAAATATACCTCTTTTCATTAATCTTTTATTGTAAATGAGCAAAGTAATTGAACCAGTACCACACTGTCAGAATGAATGCAATGCCAGTGGGATATGCATGAGAGAGCACATACTGATTGAGTATTAAATATCTAACGGCAATAATTTATGGTTCATTACCGCTTTTTGGAGTTTCTTAGTTGCATAGTGCTTGAATTTTAAGTAGTCAGATTTTCCGGGGAAACTGCTTTCAGATGCTGAAGGCTGTAAAGGCACAAAACCCTCAGACAATCTACTTAATTTGGATAGTTTCATACTTAGTTGAACCAGGCTTCATGTAGAAGATTTGCAGTTTGGCATGATTTTCTTCAGGATAGAATGACAGCTATTTCAGGCACCATCTATCTTGTTCTCTCCTCCCCTTCAAGGTTATGTATGAGATGGTCTGGGGTGACTACTGGAAAGAGTGATAGGCAGGGATGTATTCACGCATGGACCTTCAACTCCCTGCACATTCTGTAAATTCCATTCCAAAGAGTTGGCTAGCATAGTCAAGAAGGCAGGTCAGTTGATCTACGGGGAAGGATGGCAGCAGCTGTTGCAGATGTCCCTAATCAGGACACCACCCTCTCACCCTCTTCCAGACTTCCCATAAACAGTAGTTACAATCAGGAAGAGCCTGAAGCCCTGGACCATTGTCTTGCTGGCTTATTGCAGTCCTTATTACTGGGGTTAAGTTGAGCATTTTAAAAAGTTGGGTAATAAAAGAACTAAATGTGAACATTGTTTTTCTTTTCCTTTGCCTTTTCTTTTGTTTTTTTTTTTTCTTCTTGTTTGGTGTTTTTGTTTTTGTTGAGGAGGGCAACTTGGCACAGTTCTGGAGAATCTGGTTATATGGGTGACTTCCCTTGTGTGTGTTTGTGTGCATCTTTGTTGTGTGTGTCCATGGGAGTGGCTTATCTGTTGGACTATGCAGTAACCTGCCTGAGATTATAGACAAAGAGAACACCAAAAGACTGAATAATGATGACTCTAGAGGACAAAGTCAATTCCTGGTATATCACTGGCACCACCTTCGGAGCTCTTCACTATTCTCTTAGGTCATCAAGGTGTGCACGATACTTGCCCTCAGTGGTCTAGGGACTCTTTAAGAATCGTCAACTTTGACAAAACTTGGGCTTTGACTCATTCTATTTGTCCCTAATTGTATCCTATGATCCCCTGGGATCCATTTTTGTTTCACTTGAAAATGGAAAATTTTCCTCACTGGTAACAAAATACAGTCGATTGTAGCAACAGTTTCAAAAATATGTATTTCAGAATCCAAGATTGGTTCTATTCAGACCTCATGGAGTTTCAAAACAAACACTGGAAATAAAAACTACATAAACCTTAAATCTAGAGCATATTATAGTAGCTGAGGTTGTTTATTCTGCTGTCGGATTTTTTTTTTAATCCAGCTATTCTAGTTATATTGCTACTTCCTGAGGTAGAGTTGGTATTTTAGGCAAAGTTTAGATTTCTCTTTCATAACAAGTGTGATAACCCCTCCGCCTATGAATTCAAACCATCAACACCACATAATTTTCCCATAACATAATTTCATAAAGAATGAGAGGATATTCATTTAGTTGTTTAATAAGATCTGAATCTGAACCTAGCACTTAGCACAATGCTCTGCACATTTAATAATTGCTAGTTGACTGAGTGAATAATCTGTCTTTTTTTTTCTCCACCAGGAATTTGAGAAAGACAATATTTCAGTTTATTTTCCTTTACAATTTTAATACGATCTGAGCTCTGCCTAATACCTTTAATTGATTGCACAAAGGGATCACACTATATGAAAAAATGTCATGGAGGTAGTTCATGTGGTACATAAAAATTGAATTGAGACAACTGGAGTAGGGGCTGGGGGTTGTGCTGTATAGTTAGGGGCACTGAATTCTGTTCCTCAGAGTTAATCCTGAGAGGAATTAAGCCTCCATTTTAGTACTGATAAATCAGAGGTTTAGGGAATGAGTGCTGGTCTGGTCTCAGGCTGACCTTATAGTAGTCTGCTGAAGTTTATTTTGTCTTAATGATGTTATTGTTATTAATAATAAAAGTGCATTAAATGCTTTAAGGTTTCCAGAATTATTTGCATATAAACCACCAGGAAAAAGTAATAGTGTTGGCACTGGAGTTAAGAAGATCTGAGTTCAAATTCTGTCCTAGATATTTACTAGATATGTGATCTTGGGAAATCATTTAACCTCCCTTGGCCAGTTTCCTTATTGTTAAAATAGGCATAACAAATAATAGATAAGATAGAGTTAATAATAGTACCTACTCGCAAGGCCATTATATGGATCAGAAATAATACTGTTATGCCTATGTTATGGCCTTTTGAAATGCCTATATCTTTGGCAGGGCGGGAGGGGGGGGGTGGACCCTGGACCTCAGGGCCACGTGTGGCCTTCTAGGTCCTTAAGTGCAGCCCTTTGACTGGATTCAGTCAAATTCCCATGTGGCCCTCAGGCCAAGGTTCCCACCTCTGGATCATTACCCTTCTGGCCTCTATTATGAATATCTTACCTGATCTCGAAAGCCAGGCAGAAGAGTTTGGACTTTATGTAGCATGAAAAAACAATAACTCATTGTATAGGTTTTTACAGTTTTTAAATACCAACTTCCCTTCTAGTAGCCTTACGAAATAGAGCGAGTGTTCTTGTTGACACTTTACGGATGAAGAAACTGAGATTCAGAGAATTGAAGGAATCACATGACCTCTAAAATTACATGATCTCCTTGGGTGTCAGCTCCTTAATACGTAATAGGAGTGGTTAGAGTGGACTCTCTAGGTTCCATCTATCAATCAAAACATTTGTTAAGCTCTCAACATGTGTCAGACATTGTGTTAAGCTCTGGGGATATAGAAATAAGCAAAAGACAGTTCTTGCTCCCAAGGAGACTGCAATCTCTAAATCCTATGATCATATAGATTTCACCTTGCAATCCAGTTCTGTCACAAGCTACCTGCAAGCTGGGGGTAAGGATATCACTGTAGTGTATATATGTATGTATGTATGTATACACACATATACATACATACATATATATGCATGCATGCATATATGTGTGTGGATAGATAGATAGATAGATGGATAGATAGATAGACGGATAGATAGACAGACAGACAGATAGATAGATAGATAGATAGATAGATAGATAGATAGATAGATGGATAGATAGACAGACAGACAGATAGAAAGATAGATAGATAGACAGATAGATACATAGATAGTTGTATCAGAATTGAGATTTAAATTCAGATCTCCTTGACCCCAAGCCCAGCACTCTATCTCTCCTCTGCTAGTCAGGGTAACAATATGTGGATTATACCTACTCTTTCGTTTCTTATAAAACTTAAACCCTTTTGTATTGCAGCATTTCTAACCTAAGGTCTCAGTCAATTATAAAACCATAACCTTCTTTTCATTAGCCTTATGTAAAGGACAGATGATGCAGGGGATGGGGAAACTGCAGAGAAGAAAATAAGCCTCATCAATAATAACCAAAGGTCAAACACCAGAGAGAATCAAAGAGCCGTCTTTAGATGATCTGGGGCACATCATTCCAGACGTCATAAATGATACATTTTATGTGGTGAATTATGTCCAGGCTGTCATCACAGAAGACAGAATGAATTTGCCATTTGTCTTAAGACAGATTAATCCTTTTCCAATGGAAAAAATTATAAAACTAATTGAGAGAAAATGAGTCATGCTCTCAGTGAACATCAGTCAGAAAGGGTTGAGCCCATAGCACCAGTGAGACCCATAACAAGAGTTGGATAGATAACTAACACTAGCCGCTATAGCTCACTCACAGAGACACGGCAGAGGCAAGGAAAATGTGCTTAAAAAATCAATGCAGTTAGAATAAGAAGAAATCTTGTCAAGTTGGGGTAAAATCTTTGTATCAAATATCTCAGAAAAAATTCTGATGTCTAAAGCCAGGGAGAATTCACATGAATAGATGAGCCATTCAGCAGTAAATAAGTGGTTGCCGTCTATGACCAAGCAGTTTTTCCGAAGACAACATGAAAAGTAACAGCAACTGAATGAAAAACTAACTTAAGTTATATATAATAAAAAAATTCCAATTAAAATAACTCTGATATTTCCCCTTATGCCAATGAAATGGGGAGAGGGATGAAAAAATGAGAAAAATTGTAAATTATTGAAAGAGATGTAGGAAGAGAGTCTCACTAACACACTGCTGATGGAGTCATGAATTGGTTCTCACTATTGTGGAAAATAATTTGAAATTATGAGAAATAAGCTATTAAACTGTTTATGCCAGTTTTCTTGTTGAGTTATTTGACTTGTCTGACTCTCACCCTGCCCATCTTGAATTTTAAGTGAAAGGGGTAAATCACAGGAAAATAATCTTTTATCAGGATTAAAAAAAAAAAAAAGCAACAACCTCACAATGACTGTATAGAGGTCAATGCAAAGAGACCAATCTCTTATCTCCTTTCCACCTCCAGCAACAATCAGCTTCAAGGATCACCCTGGCATTTAGAATCCTGACCTAGAATCAAGTAAGAGTTTCAATCAGCAAAGAGATTTAAGTATATTCATTATACTGTACTGATTAAAGCAGGATAATGAACTCAGGCAATTTTAGGCGGATTCCAACCAACAAGAGTAGATGTAAAAACTAATTTATGGTGAACCCTTGCTTAAATGGACGATTAAATAAACCAGAACACAGTGCCCAAGACAGAGCCAGGACAAGGTTTCAAGACTGAGCCCCTTGTTGGAGACTGTTCACTGTGTGTTTTGGACTTTCCCTGTGAGGTAAAGGATTTCATGAAATAAATCTCTTTGGGCCACAAAGAACAGGATGTTCTAGGGTGCTAATTCTCATTATGCCTACCTCCCCTATACCCCACAAAACATCTTCTGCCCCAGGCAGCCTGACTCTAGTTCTGAATATTCTGGCTTATTAGCAATCACTGAGTCAATCAACTAACATAGTCAACATAGATCAAATTACAACCTATTTCATGACACATAAGATGTATATATATGAGGTATTTAAATAATAATCATTATTTCTTCAAGTAAAATTTAAATACAAATACATATACATGTGTGTTATATGTGTTTGTTGTATGTTATATATGCATATGTAAATACATAGATAAACCTGTATTTTATAAGGTACTCTAGAGACATTATTTGTCAGGTATCCAGCACTTTCCCAGTGTATCATGCTACCTCCAATAATGGAAAGACATTCCAAAGAAGATTACAAATTAAAAAAAAAAAAATCTTCCTCACTATTAGTGATGTCCAAAAGTAGGATGTTTTGCTTTTCATGGTAGTGAACTGTTACTCCCTAGAGATTTTTGCTTGGTGGTTTGTTTTTTTGGCTTTTTTTTTTTGGACAGGAGAAGGTAGGGCAATTGGGGTTAAGTGACTTGCCCAAGGTCACACAGCTAGTTTTTGTGTTAAGTGTCTGAGGCCAGATTTGACCTCAGGTCCTCCTGACTCCAGGGCCAGTGCTCCATTCACTGCACCACCTAGCCACTCCCCTAGAGATTTTCAAGCAAAGATTTGTTGGCCACTTTATCCATAATGTTTTAGAAAGTATTTGGGGTAAAGCATAAATTGGGCTAGATGACCTCTGAGATAGACTCTGTGACCCTTAATACTTTGAGCCCACTGAATATCGTTAAAGGATTTTATACAAAATTGAATAGAGCCTTCCTGTGGAACACTTATTGAACCTTTTTTTTTCCTTTTAAGGATGTTTTTATTTATTCAGTCAACAAGCATTTATTAAGTACTTATTAAGGCTCAGACATTATGCTAAGCACTAGGTATCAAAAGAAAGGAAGGAAAAAAAAAACATATTACAAAAGCAAAACTCCACAAAATAGTCCTTGGTGTCAAGGAACTCACTGTGAAATGAGGAAGACAACACAAAAACAAATATGTACAAACAATACACATGCAGGATCAACAGTAAATAATCACAGGAGGAAGGAGCTAGCATTAAGGGGGATCAAGAGTGGCTCCTTGTAGAAGGTGAGATTTTAGCTAAGATGTGAAAGGAGCCAGGAAAACCAGGACATAAAAATGTGATCAAGATAATAATGGGCTAAATAGGGAAAGTGTGACTTAGTGCATAGTGAACTAACCTTAAACCAGGGAAACCTGGATTCAAGTATTAGCTCTGACCTATATTGGCAGGATGACTCCAAATAAGACATTTCAACTCTCAGTAAACAAGACAATCCTCTAAGACTACAAGTGGCAGAGCCACATTGTTGGGGAACTCCTCACCCATTAGTTCCCTATGTTAGTGAAATCACAGATACAATCTCAATAGGTTAGGTAAAATCTGCCTCTTCCACTTATTGTTCTTAGTCCTTCCCTAAGAGGCCATACAAGACAAATTTAATCCATCTTCCAAAGAACAAGTCTTCAAAACCTTGAAGGAGATGATTATATCTTCCCAGTCTCTTCTCTTTTCTAGGATAAAGTAGATTCATAACATCAAAGGTTTTGAGCTGGATTAAAGTTTAAAGATGAATTAGTCCAACTGCTTCATTATACAGATAAGGATACTGGGTCCCAGGGTGGGCAACTAATTTTTCCAGTTCAATGAGGAATGAAGATTTGAACATAGGTCTTCTGACTCCAATTGTAAGGTCTCAAATTCAATCAACATACACTATATCACATTTCTAATATTGATGTCTAACCCCAAGAACTGCATTTCCAAATCTCTTGGGCCTTCCTAGACTCTCTCCCATTGTAGCTTAGCTTCTAATTTTACTATCTATTTCCCTTTCTCCCTTCTCATTCTAGTAGTTCCACATTCTATATAATATTTCATTATTTGAGATGGTTTATGAGTCATCACATCTCTATAAGAGAAGGAATCATTAAGATGGAGTCCACTAGTTTTGTAAACATATATATATATATATATATATATATAATTTCCTTTGTAATACAATGTACTTTATGCTATGTACTTTAAAACATTCTTCTGAGAAGAAATCTGTAGGTTTCACTAGATGGTCAAAAGGTCCATGATAGAAAAAGGTCTAGACTTCCTGACTTAGAGTATTGTAATAACCTCCTTAAAGATCCTTTCCATTTCTAAATCTGTGAGCTTATAATTCTCTGAATCTTATTGGTCTCCTTGCTTCAAACCTTTCCTTTTTCAAGCCATCCTGTTGCTGTCCAAGGTACCACTCTCCTCCCAGTCACCTAAGCTTAATTTTGGTGTCTTCTTGTCAGTTCTTATCATTTCTACCTTCATATAATTTCTCCTTTATGTCTTCCTCTTTCCACTCACAGATAACATCCTGGTTTATGTTTTTTATCACTACTCACCTAGACTAATATAGTAGCCTTTTCTTTGATCTCCCTGTCACAAGTATCTCTCCACTACAAGCTATACTCCCTTCACTAGCCAGAGAAATATTCCTAAAGTGCAGGTTTAACCATGTCAGTCTTTCCTCCCCCATTTCAATAAATGTAAGTGTCTTTAAGTTACTTCCAAGATAAAATATAAAGTATTCTTTTTTGCATTTAAAAGCTTTCACAACCTGACCCCTTCCTGTCTTTTTAGTCTGCTTATACCTTACTCCTTCTTCTATATACTTTAAAATGTAGCTACACATCCTTTTGTTGTATGCAGAACATGACACAGTACCTCCTGACTCCTTGGCTTTTAAAGAGGTATCACTGATACCTCTAATGCACTCCCTCCTCACCTTTACCTCCTAACTTCTGTTGTTGCTGCTGTTGTTCAGTCATTCTTCAGTCGTGTCTGACTCTTTGTGACCCCATTTGGTATGTTCTTAGCAAAGATACTGGAATGGTTTGCCATTTCCTTCTCTAGCTCATTTTATACATGAGGAAACTCAGGCATACAGTGTAAAGTGACTTGCCCAGGGTCACACAGCTAGTAAGTATCTGAAGTCAGATTTGAACTCAAGAAGATGAGCCTTCCTCTCCAGGCCTGGCACTCTGTGCATTATGGCATCACCTAGCTGCCCTTCCTGACTTCCATGACTTCTTTTCCTATTCATCTCAAATCCCACTTTCTGCAAACAGCCTTTTTCTCCATCTCTATATCTTTTCAGACATGTTGTTCGTGCCTGGAATGCACTCCCTATTCACTTCTGCTTCATAGAATCCATATGCACAACTTCAGTGCACAACTCAGATACAACCTTCTATAGGAAACCTGTCCTGATCACCCCATTTCTAGTTCCTTCTGTCATAAATTCATCTGTATGTATTTTATATTTAATAATAATCTATTCATGTGTGTATGTGTGTTGTTTGCCTCAGGCAGGCTCTAAATAGATACTACGTTGTTTTTGTGTTTGGATCTTCACCACAACCTTGTAAGGCAGGTAGGTAGGTAGGTTGGTTGGTGCTATGATGGTCCCATTTTTATAGTTCAAGAAACCGAGGCAGACAGAGGTTCTGTGACTTACCAAATATCACAACTAGTAAATATTTGTGGCAGCACTTGAACTAAGATCTACCTGGCTCCAGGCCTAGTGCTCTATCCATTGCCTAAAACTATGGGTGCTATAACTTCATTCCCATGTAATCTCTAAATTCCCTATTCCTGACCAATGGAGCAAAAGGAAACATAAAGCTGACAAACATATGTGTGTGTGTGTATCAATGTTCCCATTACTTCAAAAATTAAAACAATCCTACTCAGAACACAGGTCATCTCTAAAATTTACAAAAAGGCCATCCTTTCCCTTCCAGCAGTGTACTATAACCTTTCTCCGGTAGGAAGAGATATTCTGTTGCCTAAATTCTAATTGAGAGTCTGACTATTATGTCATTCTCAATTCTTCCCCAAGCTGAATATATAAAAACTATACGTTACAAAGAAATTTATGTTAGGAGGCCAGAATAACTTTAGATATAATTGAAAGTCTAATTTTCAATTAAATTCTAGCATACATGTTCATCCTGAAGGTTTCTTGGCATTAAAGGATCTGAGCATCTGGTATGACTCTTGGGCCAAACACAGACACTAGGATGAAGGCTATTGAAATTTGATAAATACCGATTTCATTTGAACCAGTGCATTTGGTTATGAAACACTATCATTTCTCTATGGGCTCTTTTTGTTCTTAGATACCATTTGTGTTTAGAAAATGAAGGATTAAATGAAGTCTGCCAGAGGTCCATTCTGACCTCTTTCCAGGTCCACAGTTAGGGAAATTAAAGCTATACTCTATATAATTCAAAGTCACAACTTACTCCCACCCTCATTATCTAGGCTCATCAAAAGAAAATAAATTTGAGCTTTAGCTATCCAGATAATCGTTTCAATTTCCTACCATACTTTTGCATGTAGATCCAAGCCTTCTTGCTCAAAAAAGAAATTTTTCCCCCTTTCTTTTTTCAGTATTCTGACAACCTATTTATGTACTTGTTGGGCAGGTAGGCTTCTTTTCTAACAACAGATTCATGCTCTTCTTCCTTTCATCTGTTAGAGATCTTCTTTTATTCCCCAACAAGCAGTTTTCAGTCTCCATCAGGCATTTCTTTATTAAATCAACACTATAAGTAAATCAGAGTTTGCAGTTTCTGCTCATATGGTAACTTTTACTGACACAGTTGAATCTTAGGTTTTGTTTTTTTCTTAATTGATATATTTACTCAGATCTAAAGTCTAATCTTGCTATAGAGATATACATATCAAAGAATGTCTCCCATTTTGGAAAACAAATTTTCACTCTTTACTCTGTTATTTTTCCTTAGTAAAGCAGGTCTTGATATAGTTACCATTAGACAGGATCTGCCAAAGTTAATTCTGAACGGTATTGAAAGGTCAATGCACAAACTTAGCACTCATATTTTCATGCCGATAACATGTGTGAACTAGCTGCTTCTTCCGTTTAACATACAGTGACCTTGTCTTTGGATTTAATGAGGAAATTATACATGCTGTAGTTACCTATTTAGTAAATGCCTCAGAATTGAAAGTATATCGAAGTGAAATGTCACCAAGAGGAGATGGTGGCATCCTAACCATCTGGCACAAAGAAAACCAAAGCTATCAAGCCACTGACCTGTGGAGCCTTTGTGGTGGCATGTGCTAAAGGCTCATGGGAGAATAGTGACTGGCAGGAGGAGGGTGGCTGCCATGTCGCCAAAGGGTACCCAGTGTGCAGTGGCCTCAATAATGCAAATCCATTTGCAGTATGTGTCCTTTGACATCCTGTACAAAATGCTTAGAATGTGTTACCCAATAGGCTCAGATGAAACTGGGGGAAACCAGGGAGAGTATCTATTATCTTAATTACTGTCAGACCTGTTTGATCTGGTCTTGATATACCCATATGGCTGAGTGTTCAAAGGACTTCAGTAGTCGGCCACTCTCCTAATAAGCCCTGTTAATTTGGTAATGTGAATGCTTCTTTGATTATGACAACAGAGGTTTCAAAACCACTCAAATTAAACTAGGCTACCTTATTAAAATTTTTGAATCACAGGTTGATTCTGAGAGCTCATACAGTGAAGGGAAGGAGAAAGGAGAGAGGAGAGAATTGGAGGGAGAAGAAGAGGAAGGTGATCACATAATCCAGGATTTGGGATCCTCATTGTGAGAAAATGGCATTGAAGCTGAAACACTAGTCTGTAAACATCAATCTGTGAAAACGAATTTAAGGTTTCTCATCTTTCTGAAATGAAGAATCAGAGGAAATGAACAATGAGCACAACTGCTAAATATGTATGTCCAGGTAGTTCCTCTCCATAAAAAGCTCTAGCTAGAGTCATATGGATTAAGCTGCTCTTGACAGGGGTCTGACCTGTAAAGGAAGGGAGACAAACTTGTTTGTTTGTTTTTTTTGTTTTTTTGTTTTTTTGTTTTTTGTTTTTTGTTTTTTTTTTTTAGCAAGGTGGATCATTGTCTCTACCCAGGAATTCCACAGAAAATATCTTTTAAAAAGTTTAGGTATGGCTCATTTCTAGGAGCTCCCCAAAAGAAGTCTTTTCTAGAAAAGTTTCTCAATGTACAAAATGTATATTAGATGAAGGATATCTATTTCCTCTACCACCAGATAAATGGTTACTATACAAAAGAGCCATAAATTGACATTAGCAAAAAGCAAAAACCAAAACCAAACTTAAAGCATAAAAGAATAATTCGTCGTCATTATTATAATGTCCCTGAAAGGTAAATTCACTTTAGGGGACTGTTAGACAGAGATTTCTTTCAGACTTGCACTCTCTAAAAAACTCGAAAGGTCTTCATCTTTTGGACAGAAGGGACAGGGTTTAGCCTTTATTAGTCCATTCTGTTGCAGATGATGGGGAGATTTTTCTCATGTGAGAAGCAGTGTAAACTCAAGAATCATCTCTCAACTCCATGAAGTAGCTGAGGCTGAAAATGTCTATTTTTTTTAGGATTTCTGGTTGTCGGTTGTGAATTTGCAGGTAGAAGAGAAGACAGAGGACAAAGACAGTAGAAGGTAGTCAGGGACTCAAGTGTGATTGGACAAATAAATGTTGATTGTCATTGTCATATGCTCAAATTGCTAGGTACCATTGCTATTGGAGTTGGGAATGAGTAAAGGAAAGAAATCTTTCCCCTTCCATTACTGGGAATCTGAAGGAGAGGGAAGAACAGAAGCACTCCCTCCTCCCCCCAAGAAGTAGGTCTGAAAGTGAAGAGAAATCCTTTCCCTCACTCCTCTTATAGCCTAACAAGGGTAGAGGGGTGTTTTGTTTTTTTTTTCCGAAAGACCCAATCCTTAATGATGCTCATCAGCCAATCTATTTGACACATGATAGGGATCAATGAGTAATTGTTATAGCATCTCAGCAAAGCATAAAGGCATGTCTTTCAGCAACAGAGTGGTGTGCATATCCAACTTTGAGTATCACCTCTGTTACTTGTAATTACCAACACTTTCTATAATTCAGTGCAAGACAAGAAGCATTTGTTTGATACCTACTTTATTAAAAAGCCTTGCTAAGTACTCAGGCTATTTAAGAGGAAAAAAACCCAAGCACCTGACTTCAAGATACTTGCATTATAAAAAGGATGCCTGGTATCAAAAAATTTGAATGATGGATGGTTTATTTCAACTTCCATTTCATTCATTCAATTTGGACCCTAAAACATTTACTAAGGAGTTAATATAGGCAGGGCATTGTGCTAGTTTTTCAAGATACTGAAATCAACGAAATATGGTCTCTGCCTTCAAGGTATCTATATAGAAGCCAAAACATTGACTCGTATTAGTATGCACCAGTATGCAATATGTATTTCAATGACTAAAAACATGTAGGGAGAGTCAGTGTTTTACTGGTCTCCATGAAATAATAAACTGGAAGATCTTCATAGGAGTTCTTAATTTGGGGTCTATAAACTTGTCTTTATAATTCCTTAAAAACATCATAAGGATTAAAATAAAGACAATTATATATGTACAAAATATGATGTGTTAAAGCACATGTAGCTATGTTATATTAATTTATATGTAACAAGTATATTAATGTCCTCTTAAGACATGTATGTGTTTCCTATTTATATAAGATGTAACTGGTTTACTTATAATTTTATGTATTTTATTTCATGCATTTAAAAACATTATTCTAAGAAGAGCCTCATAGACTTTATGAGACTGCCAAAGAAACCCCTGACCTCCCCCACCAAAAAAAAAAAAAGGTTAAGGACTCCTTTTTGAAGAAAGTTTCCAGTACATTGAGTAGATCCTCAAGAGGTGATTTCTGGAAGGGCATGGATAAGATTACAGAGGATAAGGAGGTGTGATCAGATCAAGAGTTAGATTGATGAAAAAGACCACACATTCACTGACACATTGAAGTATGAATGGGTCATGTAGTCATAGGCATTTAGAGTGATAAAAGACTGCTGAGTTCATCTGGACCAACTTCCCCATTTTACAGAGGCCCAGAGACATCACAGTCCTATTGCTAGTTAGTTTCAAACTTGAGACAAGGGACTGAATCTCCTAGGAGCCTCTTCAATGCTCTTTCCACTTTACCTGTATATACTTCTTATATCATTATACCTCCCCAGCTGCCCACTCCATTCCTGAACACTTTCCTCATGCCCTCCCAGATCTGACCACTCTCTGTACTATGCTCTACTACTCTCACTGACGACCCTTCTTCAGGAATTTTTCCTTATATAAACTCTCTGGCAATCAAATTAAGCTTCCTGCTGAACTACATGGGGTGGGGGAAGGAGGAAATAGAGGAAAGAGGATTGAAATTGGAGAAGAAAATGGGAAATCAGGGTACCAATCTCTTTCTAAACCTCTGCAAATCATTCAGATTAGTGCCTGAAATGAGGAAGCTCCCTTAGCAAGTCACTGCGGGGACTGCTTGCCTACAATTATTCAGAAACAGTTGCTATGTCTCCAAGTTACCACAGAGTGGCAGTGTTTTAGAGCATAACTAATGTGAGCATTAGTGGTAGGTGTTTCCTGCCTTGAGTCTCTCTGGGTTTTTTGTTTAAATTGTGATTCTTAATTTTTTCCACTAAATTCCACTCCCATTAGAACTACCTCAATCCCATTCCAAAAGTGCAACAATAATTTCCACTTAAAGTCATTGATAAAGGGAAGTGACTGCTTAGCACAGCCCAACCTAATAGAAGTCAAGGGAAATTGAGTTTTTTCCTTCCTACTTTTAGAGCCAGAAAGGCTACGGGCTGATTTTTCTTTGTTGCTAGTTCTTTGGCAAAGCCTAAACTCTAGGGGATTCCCAGTGCATGACAATGTGACTTAAACAGGCTACAGTTTAATTCTGGCAAGCTGTAAAAGAGGCAAAAACACAGGGGAAAACACATTTTTTTTGTTCATTTGTCTAGTGTATATGGGGGGGAGAGGAGGGAAAGAAGGAAGTCCAAACCCCGACCCCATACAGAAAGATTCTCTTTCTTGAAAAAATAATTTCATTGCATTTATCTTTATGCAGGAAGGACAGTCCCAGGAAAGATAATCCAAAAGCATTTTCAAGGAAATATCTTATTGCTGTTTAGTCATGTCTTACTCTTTATGACCCCATTTGGGATTTTATTGGCAAAGGTACTGGAGGGGCTTACCATTCCCTTCTCCAGTTCATTTTACAGATGAGCAAACTGAGGCAAAAAGGATTAAATGACTTGCCCTGGATCACACAACTAGTAGTGTCTGAGGTTAGATTTAAACTCAAGTCTTTCTGACTCCAGGCACAGGGGTCTATCCACTGTGCCACCTAGCTTCCCCAAGGAGATATCCAGGTTCTCTTAATTAGCAAACAGACATACAAAAGTAATTTATAGAACCTGATTAAAAAGCCAGTGCAGAACTTTCATCCCCAAAATGTTTTGGGGATGTTTTGGAGCCATATTTTGGAACTCCAAACTGAGAGACATGGTCTGATAAAGTTTTATTTTCTGATTTGTGATTTTCTTTTCCCCATTAAAATCCTAACTGATCATAGTGTGGAAGTGACCTTGGACTTTTCAAAGACATAAACACTAGCAGGCACTTCCCACCAAGCTGGAAAGGCATGGAACCTGGTACAAGCAATTAAGTCATGCCAGAACCAGGTTCATTATCAGAATGTCAGTGATTATGGGATGATTTTCTTCAGCCACAGTAACTCATTAGGGTACAGAGAGATTTAAATTTATCTCAATAGAGAAATTCCCCACACTGATGAAATTATGGATTTTCTTGATGATTTAAAGTGAGTTTATTTATGGGAAAAGTCTTAAAATATAATTTAAAAAATTAAATTGAGTTTATCCATATATGTAATGAACTATTATTTTTGAAAAATAAAAATGACAAAGAAATGCAATTGTTTTGGCAAAAAAATAAGTATTGGATAATATTGTAGTTATCTTGAGATTTTCATGATCCATCTTCCATTGAAAATGGAGATGGATTGTTCTATTCATAACTGTTTGAAGAATTCAGTGCCAACTTTGATGTTAATAGCCCAAGGGCAGGATTTGAAGACTTTGTGGCCAGAAACTTTGGCAGCGCATTGTTCCTATCCTCTCACATCCATCCTACCTCAGTTACACATACCAATTGATACATATATGTGGGTATAGATGTATACACATCTAGTACACATATCTTTGTTGTTTAATTTTTTTTTTAAATTAGTAACCATTTACTGTCATTCCAACCTCCTCTATTACTGAGAGTGAAGAAAGGAAAACAAAACTCTTATAACAAATATGAATAGACAAGCAAAGCAAAAGACTATATATATTGGTTATACATGTGTTTTGTGAATAATTACATTTCTTCAGTTTGTGAGTCTGTCTTTTGTGGCCCTCAGTCTTTTGTCACACAAACATACATATGCATATGTGTTTATAACTATGTGCATGCATATGCACATTATAGTATACAACACTATTTTATGATACTAAAATATTGTCATGTTATATTATGTCATGATATATCATATATTACATAATCATATGTGCACATATTTAATGATTACTTGATCCATCCTAATTCAGTTATGATTTGAAGAAGAGATTTATGGATTTTTTAAATTGTTTTTGGGGAAACAAAAGGAAAGAATATTTAAATTTGCAATGCAATTAAGAAACTCAGAAAATATAGTAACTATTTCTATAGGAATAAGATGCTCAAATCATGATTTGGATTTTATATCAAATGAAAAAATTAAGCTACTTTTTAATGTGATGCAGAAATATTCAGGCTCAAATTATTTGGAACTTGCATCTAATTTTCAATTTTTATAATTATGTTTTTAAATGATATTTAAGTGTACTGTGGTAACCTGAATCACTAGCTCCATATTAGAGAAATTGCTCATATTCTATTAGTTATTTAAGGGTTCATGCGGTCCTTATTTGCATAGTTTGAACTTCTGGCCTGATTTAAAAGCTAATCTTTCTTAAAGGGGTAGGGAAAAAAATTAAATATCACTACTAATTAGTAGTAATTAAATCAGTTCCTAATGCAAGCATGGCTAGATGACTAGATTTGAATCTAGGTTTTCCTGTCAGTAAGCTTAGAATTGTTACCACTACACCTGGCACATTGTCATCACTTAAGTAATCATTAAACTGAAGTTTTACCACCTTGAAACCTCTTCCAGATATAGGCTGATAATGTACCTTACTCCAACCTCAGTTCAGAAGTAACTTTTCCCTTCCCCAAAAACTTTCTTCCTCTGGTAGAGGTTTTGTTATTGTTGAGTCATTTCAAACTCTTCATGATCCTATTTGGGATTTTCTTGGCAAAGATACTGTAGTGGTTTGTCCTCTCCTTCTCCAGGTCATGTGACAGAAAGGAAACTTAGGCAAATAAGGTTACCCAGCTCGTAAGCATCTGAGGTCAGATTTGAACTCAGGTCCTCCTGACCACAGGGTTGGCACTCTTTTTTTTTCGGAGGGGGAAAGGCAAGGCAATTGGGGTGAAGTGACTTGCCCAAGGTCACACAGCTAGTAAGTGTGTCAAGTGTCTGAGGTCACATTTGAATGCAGGTCCTCCTGACTCCAGTGCCAGTGTACTATTTGCTGTGTCACCTAGCTGCCTCCTGGCACTCTTATCTACTAAGCCACCTAACTGCCCTTCTAGTAGAGGCTGGCTTGGGATAAATGACCGTCTCAGTTCAACACAGATTACATGAGCCTGGGCAAGATATTTAACCTGTACTTATATCCTTCATGGTCACTTATGTCCTCCTTGGGTCACTTGCTGGTAGCAATCTGCCTTTGTGGAAAGAGTTCTCACATAACAGGAAATTATAGATCCTTCTAATATACCTGAATATCAGACAACTAGGTGACTCAGTGGATTGAACACTGGGCTTGAAATGAGGAAGACATTGTCTCCATTAGGTTCAAATAAAATAGTATTTTTTTAAAGTACTTAGCACAATACCCAGCTCATAGTAGGCACTTAATAAATGCTTATTCCATTTCCTCCTGCCCCCCAATTAAGTGGCATAGGAGGTAGAATGAAGGACTGGAAGTCAGGAAGACAGGATTTTGAATCCTGCCTCAAGTACTTAGTAACTATGTGATTCTGGGCAAGTCCCTTTAACCTCTCTGTCTCATTTATTTCATCTGTAAAATGGGGGTAATAATAGTACTTAACTGACAAGGTTGTTTTGAGTATCAAATAAGACAGCATGCATAAAATGCTTCACAAAACTTAAAGCGCTAGATAAATGTTAGCTATTATATCTTCTAGACATATAAAACTGTGCAATCATTATTGAAAGATGGCATGCTTCAAATCAGAAAGGGCTCTTCAACATTGAAATTTTGCCAGACACTTTTTATGAGTTTTCATAAATTATAATCTATGAGGCTGTATTAATATCCTGTCTTCTTCAAATTGTTTTCTTGATCTTGTACCAAATGTAAAACCAAGTAGCAGCTAGATTTCACAGCGGGTAGAACATTGGACCTAGAGATTCACATTCAAATCTTCACTCAGACATCAGCTTTGTGACATTGAGTTAAGTCACTGATGTTCTGTTTGCCTTAGTTTTTCATCTGCAAAATGAGGATAATCATAGCACCTACCTTCCAGAGTTGTTGTGACAGTAAAAATGAAATACTATTTGTAAAAGTTCTTTGCAAACTTTGAATCACTATATAAATGCTGTTATGATTATTACTATCATTAGTACAAGTGAATATACTATCATTATTATGGTATATTATAATTTTATATATTATATTATATAGATTATATTATATAATATAATAACATTATAATATACTATTATTAGTATAAGGGGAAAAAAAAATTATGGACCTACTATATGCCAGGTACCGTGTTAAGTGCTTTACAAAAATTATCTCATTTTATTGTTATCTATTGCCCGAGATTTTTTTTTTTTAACCTTGGCAACCTCTGCTCTACTCTTGAAGTAATCATATTTAGGGACGTGGAATTTTAGGGCTGGAAAGAGAACCTTAGAGACTATCTAGTCCAAAATCTTCATTTTACCCTTTATTTAAATACAATTTAAATCTCTGTTCTGGCTATTTTTTAGAAGCATACACAAATTTTAAATAATCACCTAGTCTTTTCTTGCTTCCCTTCTGAGTTTGGAAAAAAAAAATCAGTCTGGTCTTGTATTTGAACTCTATTTCCTTACAACTTTGACATTTTTCCCTTTTTCTTCCAAAGACTAAGAGGATCCCTTTTGCCCTGAAGTACACCTTATCTTCTTCATAAACTTGATTAACATTTGCAAATATTCCCTTATGTTCTTTGGTCAATAACTATTTCAAATTCCCTTTATTCTTTTTGTGTTGGTTCAAGTTGCTTTCCATCAGTTTATACACTAAAAGGAGATTTAAAGAATGAGCCCCACATTTCAGCAACTTAAAACTGTCACTATTTTCATTGTCCAAGATGATTAATAGTCTTCCTTTTCCTTGATGTCTCTGTTTCCTTGGGCATAATTCTGTCTAATTCTTACAGCTGTGAAATCTCCATTCCTGGAAAACTTGAAGGAAAAAAAAAATGCTTCTTCCTAGGTGAAATAAAAGACATCCTTATTAAGGTTGTAAATTATTCTGAGAACATTTATTTGCATTCCTTTCTCTTAAAAGAAATTCCTGTCTTTGAGATTATCTCCTGGATAAGCTTTTGGATTCATGTTCAGAAACTTCTGAAAAAGTTACAGTGTATGGGAAAAGTCTCATATACTATTCAATATCTAATGTAAGCATTCAAGTAGCCTTTATCTGCATGGTTTATATTTATGTTCTGTTTTAAAAGCTGATCTATCTTAAAGTGGTAGGCAAATCTCACACATAGCATTACTCCTCTTAGGTATATCAGCTGCTGATGTTGGCATAGGTGGGAGAAGCTACTTGGTCCTTAAAACCACATTCTACCAGGGATGTTACATATTTTTAATGTCCTAGCCTTCACAACCACTGAACTACTGGATGACCATGTCCTACATGAAACCTTCCCTGAATGACAAAGACTTATATAGAATCATAGAATATGAAGCCTGGGTGACACTTTAGTTATCCTTCAGTACAAATGCTTCATTTTAATGATGAAGAAACTGAGTCTTAGAAAAATGAGTGATTTGTCTAAGATCATTGAGCTTATAATGGACTAAGTGTTCAAACCTAGGACTTCTGACCTTTGGATTTTTCCTCTGTCTTTTTGTGTCTATCCCCAGAACTTAGCTTAGTCACTGGCATCTAGTAAGCATTTAGTAAATACTTATGATCTATTATACCACCCTAAATAAAGGGTGTTTTTTCCAGTACAACAAAGAAGAAAATTGTTGCCTTACTTTTGAGACGTTTAAAAAGTTTGAAAGCCATAATTTCTGGATAATTAATTATTTTTATTAATGATGCTAGCATTTTATTGATAAAAGAAGGCAGTTACAATCTTGAATCCCAAAGATAATCATGGCAGCAGGCTCATGACTTATATGCCCTTGGAAAAGTGGGTATTCTGGAGGGTAGCAATCAACTCTGATTGGTTAACAATTAATGAGAACATGAATGTTACAGTGAGAAGTGGGCTCATTCCAATGAGGGACTGAGAGTGATATCACTTCACTCTTGGACAAAGAATCTGTCTCTAAACCAGACTACCTTCAGAGACAAAGGAGCTACCTCCACCCAGGCTTTCAAGTGGAACATAAAGGCAGAATTTCATCTTAGATTAAAAGTCTGATCTAATTGGGTGGGATAGCAATACCCAAAAGGGGGGGAATGTTAATCCAATCTTCTATCACTCCTGTCCTTGAGAGATTGGATTTTGGACAAGGAAATAGGACCAGAGAGAAAAACTTGGGTCTCTCCAATTTTAATACTTGACTATTAATATGAGAGGGAAATAATTATTTCTCCCACTTTGCCTTTTTCTCCCTTTCCAGAATGGCGTTTCCTAAAGAACAAAGAATGGATCTGCTCATTTTCCCAAAGATTCATAGAACATTCTGAAAAATGGGAACTATAATGATAGAAGGAAAGAAGGAAAAATGTACCTATGTTTGCTTTATTTCTTAAAAATGTAAATTCAGGCAGCAATGTAATCTCTTGTATAATCTTTCCTGCCATACACCACTCAAGACTCTTATAGGTTTTCAATAAATATTAATTAAGATAAAGAGGATGATGAACAGCCATGTTCCTTTTGAAAGAACCATCATGATGAGTACTGAATACCCCCATTTGTAAAGAAAGATATCCTATTTGTAATAATAAGGGCTTATAGTCCGGAAACTTTGTTCCTGAATCAAACTCAGAGTTCAGCTCACACATTCCCTATCCTACTGCATGTGTTGAAACACCTCTGCACATTAATCTTATTTTATTGAGCATATTCCACTGCCCCTAATATTCTGTTTTCTGTCTTCTTTATATGTTAGAAATACTCACCTGGGCTTTCTTTCATACAATTATTTTAGACTTTTATATTCACATTTAAACTTTAATATTCAAGCAAGACAACAGAAAAGTAATCCCCATACAATTGTACTGTAATTTTGTCTCTGCTACTATTTTTTATTTTCTCTTAGGCAGAATAACAGTAATCGGCCACAAGGAAATAGTCAGTTTGCCTCACAACCTTATCCCTTCAGAGATAAACAAGGCTAGACCCAGAAGAGGCAGTAATCTACCTAAAATTCGTTCAACATATATTTATGGAGTAGTCAATTGAGCAAGGCCTGGTGCTTAGAATTGGTGACAAAAAAAGTGAATTATACATGGTCCTCATTATCTTAACTGAGCTTGCCATCCATCTAGCAAATTATACATGGTTCAAGAAAAGAGATATATCATTTGACAAGGAAACTCTCAGGCACAATTGAAGGAACAGATACGCACACACTCATCAGTCCAATTGGACATGGACATAGAAACAATGACTCAAACCAGGAAATGACTCAAGGAGTGTAACCCTTGTAGCAGAGAAATGACTTCAAGAGAGAACTAACCCTAGCAAGCAAGAGTCAAGCTACAGAGAGGATTTGATAAGTGGAGGAAGGATATTGAAGTCACAAAGTACAGGAGTTGTCAATTACCTACATATGCTCTACA
>CM053585.1:56158550-56174519 GCA_028646515.1 Pseudochirops corinnae
AGCACCCAGCCTGTCTGCCCTGAAAGGTACCCCTTTGATAAGGTGAAGTTCTTTTGTCAGGAGTTATCTTACAGCTGGCCACTAGAACAAAAGGGGTAATCCTTTCTCTAAGGAATCCTTTTAAGAATTCTTAGGTGTTGCCTGTAAGGATCTTCAGGGAAGATCCTTACAGGCTGGGGGTGGGGGAAGGGACAGAGTTAATGACTTGGGGGGGGAGGGGAAGGTGACCTTTCCATAGCCTGATATCACATACCCAGGTGCCCACAGATGAGATTCAAGACAAAGTCACCCCAAAACATTACAAGACCTCAGCACCCCCTTCAAACTGTCCCTTTTTTTGTGGGGGGAAGGCAGAACAATTGGGGTTAAATGACTTGCCCAAGGTCACATGGCTAGTAAGTGTTAAGTGTCTGAGGCCAAATTTGAACTCAGGTCCTCTTGACTCCAGGGTTGGTGCTCTATTTCCTGCACCACCTAGCCGCCCCAACTGTCCCTTCTCTTAACCTAATGATGTAACTACTAAGAATAGACCCAAGGTAATAAAATACAGAAATGGAAGTATAATTTTGTGGTTGTTGTTCAGTAGTTCAGTCATGTCTGACTCTTACCTCATGAACCATAACATACCAGTGAGAACTGACTACATCTGACCTGATTTTGATTCCCAGGCCAATGAATTGCCTGGGACTGACCAGAAGTTGTCTCTCCAATATCTGGTTATTTTGTAAATCTCGGAAATTCTCCTAGCCCAAACTCTTCTCTCCCCAGATTCCCAGGTTTTCGGTAGGGACTTTTGCTTGTTATGCAAAACAACTTATCTGGTGAAACTGGGAGATACCTAACCCTGCTCACCTACAGCCTAGTCATTCTCTCTGCCTTGGTATCCTACATAAACTCGGTCCAAAGCCCCATTCCTTGAGCACTCCAGCACTTGCTGTGTGGTACTCTAAGCTGCAACTCACCTGACCCAATTAAAGACCTCCATTTTGTTGCATCAATGATTTTCATTAAAATTCAGGTTGACACCAGGTACTTCTATCCTTCACTGTCTCTCCAAGTCTGTCCAAGTTCATGTTCATTATTTCCATGACATTATCTATCCATCTCTTTCTCTTCTGTATCTTTTTTCTTTTGCCTTCAATCTTTCTTTACATCAAGGTCTTTTCCAATGAATAGTGTCTTCTCCTAACATGGCAAAAGTATTTAGGCTTCAGCTTCAGTATTTGACTTTCCAGTGAATAGTCTGATTTAATTTCCATAAGTATTGGCTGATCTGATCTCCTTACTGTCTAAGGACTCTCAAATGTCTTCTCCAGAACCACAGTTCAGGAGTGTGAATTCTGCAATGCTCAGCTTTCCTTAGAGTCCAATCTCACAGCCATACATTGCTACTGGAAAAACCATAGCTTTGACGACATAGATCTTTATCAGCAAAGTGATGTCTCTGTTTTTTAATATGTTCTTCAGATTTGCTGTAGCTTTCCTTCCAAGGAACAAGTGTCTTAACGTCATGACTACAGTCACCATTGAGTGGGGTACACTCTCTGCACCCTCTGTGAAGACTCCTCAGATTGAGAAGGGGGAGAAACTATCTGGAAACCAGAGATAGACTTTTGTAAGACTGGACAGACCTGAGTCCTTGGTTTACACAACCTAGGACCCTTCCCCCCTTCCCTTGTTGTCATCAGCATTAAGCCCCTTTCAGGAGTTTTAGACCTCCACCCTTGTATACCACACCCTTAAAAGCATTAGGTCCTTTTCCAGGAGTTTTTGACCTCTACCTTTGCTTGTGACCTTTTCCCCTCCCTTGCTTTGGTGTTTACCAAATAAGGGAATGGATGATACCATGGCTCCCTGTCACACCTCCCTGCCAATAAGAGATAGTGGTGGGCTTCTTTGTAATCCACCATTGGATTAAATTTCATGCCAAGACTGAGAGCCTGCCTCCTAGCCAATGGGAGAAGGGATAGCCTGAGGGGGCTTGACTGCATTAGGATATAAATTCTTGTTCTTTCTTTTTTTAGTGGCCTCCTCTCCCTGATCCCTGCTATGGAGAGGACCGCTCTCTTTCTTCTGGGAAAGAGAATAAAACTTCCTGTTCCTTCCTCAAGATACCTCTGACTTTTGATTTTTCTTGGGTAGGGGATTTTTGGGGTTGCTGTACCCCACACACCATCTTCAGTGATCTTTGAGCCCAATAATATACAATCTGACCCTGCTTCCATTTCTTCTCCCTCTATTTGCCAGGAAGTGATGGGACCAGTTGTCAAAATCTTAATTTTTTTTTTTATGTCAAGCTTCAAGTAAGCTTTTACACTCTCTTCTTTTACCCTTATCAAGAGGTGTCTTAATTTCTCTTCATTTTCTGCATCAGAGTGGTATCATCTGCATATTTGAGATGGTTGATATTTCTCCCAGCAATTATAATTGTGGTTTTTTATTCATGCTGCCTGGAATTTTGTATGACGTGCTCTCCATATAAGTTAAGTAAGTGAGGTGACACTTTACAACCCTGTTGTACTCCTTTTCCAATCTTAAAGTGATCAGTTCTTTCGTGTTTGGTTCTGACTGTTGCTTCTTGACCTGCATACAGGTTCCTCAGGAGAAAAGTAAAATGATCTAGTACTCATATCTCTTTGACGACTTGCCCAATTTTGTTGTGATCCACACAGTCGAAGGCTTTAGTGTGGTCAAAAAGATGTTTTTCTGGTACTCCCTTAAATTCCCCATATTTCAATGAATGTTGTTAATTTGGTCTCTAGTTTCTCTGCTTCTTCAAAAACCAGCCTGTTCTTATCAAAATATACATAATAGCATTCTATGAGGTAGTGATGCGGTATGGGATCTGGACCCTCAAAACACAGCCCAAGTTCAGAACTTTCCCACATATCCCCACCTAGACACTCAATAATCCTTTCAACTGTCCTTTTATTATGCCCCTCACTCAACCCAATCCTCCATTCTCTACTACCTTTGACCCAGTACAACCCCTCATTGTCTGTTAGCTCCTGACCACCCCAGGCTACTTCCCACCCTTTAATCCCATCTAGACCCCTTCTCTATTACCTTTGGATCACCTCAGGTGATTTATTACTCCTTGATCCCATCCAAATCTTCCCACAATCTTTTTTTCTCTATAAAAAAAGCCAGTCTTGTCCCTACCAAATGAGGAGACTCACTGTGAGTGTCACCCACCTCAACTTAACAAATTACTTGGACTGAATAAAGGCTTGAGTGTTTGAGTTCTCTTGAGGTAGACCCATGGCCTTTGTTCTTACATTTCAGGATTCCCAAGACCCCTAGACCACAACAGGAGTGAAGAACCAAAGCCAAAGTGGGTACCCATTGATGAGAGAAATGGCTGGGGGGAAAAACCTGTGGCATGTGAATGTAATTCAATATGATATGCAGGGATATGAGAAATTGTATTGTTAACATATTTTTGTTTAGTGGGAATATCTTTTCCATCCATTAATCAGCCCATGTGACACATGAGTCTGTAGGAGGAGGATCTTGCTGAGCAACTGGAGCAGGAAGGGTGGAGCAGAGCCCAGAAGAAGTTTGTCAGAGCAGTTAGAACTGAGGGAGAGAAAGGAAGCAGGCAGAGAGCTGTGAGTGTTCATTTGTAAGAAGGCCCTAGCAGGAGGAAGGCTTGGGAATGGCAGTGCCCTCTGCATTGGTATTGTGTATAGATTTTTTGTTGTTGCTATGATAGATTTGGCATTCTGGTGTTGGGATTTGGCTTTCTGGTATTTTTAATAAATGTTTTATTTCTGTCTTCCATGTGGAGAGTCTGCTATATTTTGTGATTCAGAATCATGCCAACATATTTATAGTCACCATAGGTGTTGTGAATATTATGTTAGCCTACAGGAATTTATAGAAACATTGGATATTTGTATGAACTCATGTAAAAAGAAATAAGCAAATCTAAAAGAACAACATATCCAATGACAACAATAATGCAAGTAAAAAAAAATTGCTGAAAGAGAACTAACTTTTGAGAAATTAAATGAGATAAATATCATCAAAATGAGGTAGCATTTACAAAGTGTTTAGCACCATGCCTGGCACATTTGTGCTTAATAAATTCTGGTTCCCTTTTTCTACTTAAAAATGAGTTAAAGTCATGAAGAACAGATGATATAATGTATTTCTTCCCTCATGGCAAGATAGCAGACTAATATGAAACAGTAGTGTAAAGTATGTTATATTATATATTCAATATATATAAAATACAGTTAATGTAAGTTTTTTTTGCTTATTTTTTTCTCTGTAACTACAGAGGGTACAAGCTGGAAGAGATGTTTGGAATTGCTGTGAAGTAAGGGAATTGGACCTGTGATTTCACTTGTATGGGGAACTCTTAGATGAGGAAATTCTTTCTTCTATATTCCTTCTACTATAGGTAGAAGGAAATTCCTTCTTCTCCTATAAGTCAATAATGCCTTCTCTAAAAATATGTATCCTTAGAGAGTTGTCTCAGGCCTTGAAAAGATGTGATTAACCCAAAGTTACAGAGCCAGTATGTATCAGAAATAGAACTTGAAGTGACATCCTCATGGCTACAAGACAAGGTCTCCATTCACTATATCTTATTGCCTCACAATAAATTGTACTTCAAGAATAATAATAAATAAGTTCATGCACTTGCCAGACTTCAGGAAAAGATACATTTGACTAATATCATTGTGGATGACTTAAGAATTTGACCCCCATTTGGTGAGAAGAGTTTGGGAAAAACATGCATTTTAGTCCTGGAGGATTATTTCTTCAGTGTGGAATACCTTGGTAGGAAAGTTTGGATTATGTCATATATTTTTGAGTAAGAGAGAAGATCTGGTCTTCTTTTTGAAAACAGGAACCTCTATGTTCCATGAATATGCAAATAAGTATTTTGTTTCCTTAAAAATGTCTTGGAAGCTTTTCTTTAATTTCAAAGGATCCAGGATTTATACAATATGGGAGATTCTGCCTTTATGCATAGATAACCTTATAAATCTTAGTATATAGTTTTATTAGTTACTCTTGACCTCCCCCAATTACTGCCTACCTCCCCCAATAACTTTTTATGGTCTTTTGGTTATCCTTTCAGTTAGGATCCTATCTGGATTTAGTTAGACTTGCCATCAAACAATAGATTTATAGCCCATTACTTGGACCCTAACTGAAGTTACTCTACTTGGGTTGAATGTGTCAAATTTTATGTCTTAACAATGGAGAACACAGGAACACCTCTGTACCACAAAGTGGACTTTAGTGAAGGATGGGCAACTCACTACTTCCTGAGGCAGTCCATTTTTGTAGAGCTCTAATTGCTAGGATTAATCTAGTGGTGATATCTAATATTGATTGGAAGAAAGAGAGAGTGCATCCATAAATTGGGTACAGGAGTACTTGCAAAGTGCAGTCCTTGAGGCTTTTTTTTTTTTTTAGTTATAATCTAGATCAGGGGTGGGGAGCCTGTGTCCTCAAGGCCATATGTGGCTCTCTATGTCCTCAAGTGTGCCTCTTTGACTGAATCTAAACTCTGTTTGGAGGGCTGTACTTGAGGATTTAGAAGTCCCCATGCAGTTTTGAGGCTGCAGGTTCCCCACTCCTGTTGTATTTATTCCAGGAGTAAGAAAAAGGGATTTGATTTATTCAGGGTTCCTGGAAGGGTACATGTACTAGAATTTTCAAAATCAGATGACTTGAATATTTTAAATGGACTGAATAATTGAGCAACTATATGGTTTTCATATTGATGTGGATCTATTTTCCTTATTTCCTCTGTGCTTAATTTTCTTAATTTTCTTCTTAATTAGTATTTCTTTCATTATAAGTATTCCTTCATTATGGTTCTTCGAGGTCATCTCCTATAATAAATTCTAAAGTTTTTAATATTATCTACCAACTTACCATGTTGGAAATTGGAATTATGCTTTTTTGGGTTTCATTTGGGAAGAAAATCCAAATAATTCTTATTTTAAAAAAAATATTGCATATTAATTTCTATTTTGTGAATTGCAAAGGTGGAGACTTAAGAATCAGAAATTTGTGAAACAATGTATTTACACTCTCCTCAAGATGTTTAATATAGGTTACAGTGAATGCTATTTTGTGAAATGAAAGTCTGGTATCTTTGTATTTCATCAGTTGTTTTGAAATGATGGTGTAATGCCACCCATGAGCAGCTTTCCAAAAGAATGCTACTGTGAACAGCTTTTCAAGTTTCTGATTACACATTATAGTGAACACTCTATTCAATGACAAATCAGAGCAAAACATTCACAGAAAATCAAGACACAACATTCACAATGTTACAACTTATCACAGAAAATCAAAATACAGCATTCACAACAACTTATCACTAAAATGGCCACATAGATTTCACCACAGTGGTCACATAATTTTGAACGAAGTATAATCATTTAGTCAATCAATTACTTAGTAACTCAATCATTCAATCAACTCAATCATTCAATCTTCCTTAAGGAGGCTTGGCTTCTTAAGGGTCACAAAATGCGATAGTCAAAATTCTTCACTCATGGGGCACAATAAGTTACAAATCAGTCACTATTCAATCACCATTCACTATTCAATCATCAGAAAATACATAGGCCATCTATCGCTCAGTGACAAGTAAATCATAATCTTCTCAGACAGTACTCAGTATCCAAGTACTTTCAGCTTGACTTGGGGTAGTCTCTCAGATTCCATGGATCCCCTTTCATGGTCTCAGCTTCTACCTGTATTCACCAAACTGTCACCTGGGTTCAAAGGCAGACAGCTCCCAGCTCCTTGTCTAGCTCTCTATGCAGTTCCTATCCCACACTGAAGCTCACAGTATCCAGTCCACCTTAAATCCTTCACAGTCTCTGTTCCCAGGAAGTCAAGGCTTAACAAAGCCACAAACAGACAAATCACCAGCACCACAGTCATGCTTCCTCAGTCTTCTGCAGCTCTCTAGCTGGTCCTCGGAAATCCTCAGCAGTTCTGGTTGGCCCTCAGACTCAGCAGAAGTTTTGGCTGGTTCCCAGAATCAAATAATTTCATCCAGATTCTCAAAATAAAAATTATTCTCTCCTGCCTGGGCCTCTCTTCCTGAGCCTCCAGAACCTGGCTCCAAGAAGATCTGAAATTCCAGCTAGGGCTTCTCCTTATATACCTATTAGCTCCTACCTGTTCTGCCCCTTCCTGTTACATCAGCAAATTCCTGTTTCATCCGCAACAGGGGTTCATACCTTTTGTTTCTTAACAGAAGCTTGATCTAATTAATTTCAAACTGGGTGCTAAGTACCTGTTAGCTTTGCCAATATGAAGGGATCAAATTACATTACTATTACAGATGGTAATTTTTCAATGTTTATTATCAACTATAATATATTTTCTAATATGTGTTCCTATTTCTACTGTAGCTCAGAAGAGAGAATTTATGTGTAACCAATGAGTAGAGGTCATTTTATTAACTAACAATAAAGAAAGTCAAAGAATTATTAGAATCATTTAACATAGCTTTCCTTATTATAGATGAGGAAACTGAGTCTCAGAGAGGGTAAATGACCTGCCTAATGTCATCCAGCTTATTGATGCCAAAGGTTGGGTTGGAATATATCTTTCAATTCCCAGTTCAATGAATCTTCTTCTGTTTTCATATTTTGAGAATCTGTGATTACTTCAGTATGTTTAATCCCTTTACCAACACCAACAATGTTGCTTTGGCACATTGACAAACTAATTGGAGGAATTATCTAACCTGGAAAAAATCATCCCTGTGGAGTGATGAACTTATCCACACTTAACTAGACATTTCCTGGGACAGTCTTTAATTTGGTCTGTAACTGAAGCCTTTTAAACTTGGGAGATCTTGGCAAACAAAGTCTGAACTATGCTGACATAGCCTATATAACCATAGGGTTACCTTGAAACAAAGATGACCTATTAGAGGGTACCTGTGGAGGTCTATCCAATCATACTATTTTTTTTTAATACCAAGGGGAAATATATGTAAATTCCAACATCTTACTATATTTGCTTCATTAAGAAAAAAGGAATAACTTTTTTTAAAAGTAGTTTCTAAAGATATGTAATATGTACATTTATATGAAATTATTCTCCCAAATATGATCCTAAATTAGGATTCTTGGAAGGCATCTTAAATAAAAATAACTTCATGTTTACATGCTAGTTCTTATTCCTTATACATATATTATCTCATTTTGTTCTTACAATAGTTCCAAGATGTAGGTAAGTGTAAGAATGACTATCTCCATGTGATAAATGATGAAACCAAGACACTGAGAGATTCAATAGATTGCTGGACATCACCTAGTGAGTTAACTTCTTTTTGGTCAGTCATTTATTACATACAGTTTCCAATCACTTTATTTATATCTCCTTTGCTTCTTACAAGAACCTTAAGATGGGTAAATTGATGTGGGTTTTTTTGTCTTTATTTTATTATTCTTAAAGTTGCTACCACAAAGGTAGAGAGGAGTCAGGAAGAGCTAAGCTCAAATACAACCTCTGCCACTTACTAGCTTTGCGACCCTGGGCAAGTCTTTTAACCTAGAGGCAGTTAGGTAGTACAGTGAATATAATGTTCGACCTAAAATCTGCATAGACCTGGGTTCAAATCGTGCCTCAGAAACTTGCCATCTATGTGACCCTGTCTCAATCCCATTTTTTTCTTCTACAAAAAGGAGAAAGTAATAAAGTAATAACACCTATTTTAAATATATATGTATACATATATATATATATAATTTATGGAATAAAAACCTTTACGTGACACAGTATGATAAAAAAGATGATCATACATGAAACTGCAAATCTATTATATATAACTTGCTACTCTATTTAAACATATAACAAAGCTTTCCTGTAAATTTCTTTTTTTTTCCTTCCCTTTTCCCTAACCATAGAGATGGCTACCATTACACACACACACACACACACACACACACACACACATACACACACATATGCACACATATATGTAGAATCATTCTATACTTCTATTTATCAATTCTTTCTCTGGATGTAGATATTATCTTCCTTCATTCGGGTATTTATAATAGTCAGAATGACTTATTTCCTCAAAGTTGTTCTTAAAAACAACTATTAGCTCCTATTTTACAGGATTGTTGTGAGGATCAAATGACATAATACTTTGTAAACTGTTTTGCAAATCTTAAATTGACGTGCCATTGTCAGTCATTATTTTATAGAAAAAGGCATTTAAGCTCATCAATGTCACTTGATTTGCCTAGAGTCACATGATTAGTAAGGTTGAGCCATATTCAAATCTAGCAGTAATCGAGATGACAACTTATGTGACCTCATCTTTGCCAACATATATGAGAGTCAATATCTGTACTATAAACTGAGCAACTGAGCAGATTCGCAGGGAATAGATGAACTGTTGTTGTTCTTCAGTCATTTCAGTCATGTCTGATTCTATGGGATGCCATTTGGGGTTTTCTTGGCAAAGATACTGAAGAGGCTTGCCATTTCCTTTTCCAGTTCATTTTACAGATGAGGAAAGTGAAGCAAATAGGGTTAAGTAACTTGCCAAGGGTCACATAGGTATTTAATGTCTGAGGCTGGAACTGCACCCAGCTCTTCCTGATTCCAGTCCCTGAACTCTATCCATTGTACCATCTAGCTTTCTATAGATGAACTTTACTGTGTTTAATTATTCTATCCTTCCAGAATCCTGAAGTATCCTTTATCTAGGAATAGAGAGAAAAATAGAATGAGTGTATAGGAAAAAGGCCTAGATTTAAAGTCAGGGCACCTACCTTCTAATCCCAGCTCTAGTGTTTATCAGCTGTTTTAGCTAGACACACATTATCTTTCTTCCCTGGGACTTAGCTTCTTTATCTGTAAAGAGAAAAGGGCTAGAGGTCTGGTCAACTTTTTATTCCTCTGGTTTTAAGAAGGAGGAGAGGTAGTGTGGTAGGTATAGTGAAAAGAATATCAGATTTGTTATCAGAAAATCTGCTTTTGAAACCTGGCTTTCTAGGTACAAGACCTTGAACAAGTCACTCAATCGCCACTCCAAGACTTGGTTTCACCACTAATATATGTATATGTACATGTATGTGTATATATGTATGTGTACGTATGTGTGTATACATACACACATTGTTTATTGGGTAGTTGTTATTGAGAGAGCATTTCAGCCTGTTCCATGACCATATCAGCTTCAGGCTGAATTGGCCCAGCATAAAAGAGAAGAGCTGACCAAGGGAAACCATTATGGAGTCTGGAAGGGCATAGCTATAGCTGTGTGGCTAACCTTGGGGGGTGGGGAGGGCAGTGTATACCCTTATATAGTTGTGTTTCTATGCTCCATCACTGTTCTGACACCCTGAGAAGATCACCAGGTGTCTTTGGGGGGTCCGTGTTATATTTATGCTTTAATATTTGCCTTCTTCTCCACCCTCAAGGGATCTTATGCATAGTGATTTTTCTTATATACCCATTCAAGAGTAGGGGTTCAATTCCCCAGAAAGGTAAGTCTGTGATAACATGATAATTCAGACATAGCCAATGTGGAGTGGATACAAAAACCATAGAATTAGATCTGTTGAGAGTGTCTATAGCATTGATGGTTGAATGAGAATAGGCTCAGAAGCACAGGTGTGACACTTGGAATATTTTATTTAGCTCTGGGTACCCGATTTAAGAGAGATACTGAAAAGCTGAAGAGTATACTCAGAAGAACAATCAGGAAGATGATACTCTTTGAGCTCATGCCATGTGAGCATCAGTTGAAGGAACTCTGAATGTTTAGCCTGGAGAAAAGAAGACTCAGGGGATATCACGAGTATTTGAAGGATTTAAGTTGTCATCAAATGTTTGAAAGTATGTTGTGTGGTAGGAGGATTTGATTTTTCTGTTTGTCCTCTGAGAGCAGAACCAGACCTTGATGGAAGTTTCAAGGAGGCACATTAAGGCTTTATATCAGGAAGCAATTTCCAACAACTGGAGGTATTTCAACATGGTATGGTTTACCTTGGGAATCAGGGAATTCTGTCCATGGAATGTATTCCAGCAAAGGCTGATTGACCACTTGTTTATGTTGCAGTGAGGATTATTTGGGGAGTATACCTTAGAATGGCTGCTGGGGTCTCTTCCAACTTTAAAATTCTGGAATTGTATGAACTGATTTTCTTAAGCTATTGGTCACATCGAGCATACTACAGTATGAATCTGAATTTTCACTGGAGAGACAATGGTAAAAACATTTATTTTAGAATGAAAAGACCTCATTTTGGGTCTCATTTCTGTCACTTTATATGTAGTTCTCCTGAAAAATATATTTCATATCTCTGAGTCTTGTTTCCTCATCTATAAAAGCAAGGAGTACATGTACAACTGACCTCAAAGGTTTGTTTTCAGGAAAGCACTTAATAAGCTTTAAGGCACTCTATATGTTAGTTATTATTAATAAACAGGACTTTCATTTTATGTAATCACAATTACAGCAGGGCTGATTCATCATAAGATGTTGGGGAAGATTGGCTTCACTCTGTCTTGGTATGTGAACATGCTAAATGAAGTTCAAGTTAGTGGAGCAGATGCTCAACCCTAAGTCATTGGGATGGTATGATTTGCCAACATCTGTCATTGTCTTGTGCCAAGTTTTATTCTAGTCTGCTGATATCAGATACATAAGTGTTTGGGAATGAGCAAAAGGAAAAATGGAAGATTCCTAAATTCAGTAGAGAAAGGATAGCCGATACATACATACATACATACGTATTGTACGTACATACATACATACATACAGACAGACAGATACATATGCATGTATATATAATTTATAAATAGGCCTATACTGTTTCTGCATAAAAATTTTAAATATCTATGTGGAAATATCTAAATTTAAATTTTTATATTAATAAGGTACCTCCAGGACATACCCAATGGCTTCTGTGTAGGTCCATCCAGGATAGAAAATGGTTCCAACTGGTCATCTTTTAAAATCAATCATAATTTCTGCCACAAAACAATAATTTTGCACATTTTGATTGATTTCTATGGCTCCTTAAAATTTACAAAATTCCTTCTTCTGACTAACCCTATGAAGAAGATAGTATGGTTCCAAATATTCTCACTGTACAGTGATGAAAACTGAGCTTTAGTAATTTCTACTCCTCAGCTAAAGCCCAGTTCAAATGACAGATTCTTTGAAGTCTTACCTGACACTTGATTTTCTTTAAATACTAACACATTAGATCTTCACAAAAATGCTTTGGTTTTCAACTATCTAAAGCATTTATAATATGTTATTTTGAATCACAGTGATCATCTATATGTCATAATGAGACTTTATGAGCGCAGGCAGTGTATTTTATATAAATTTTGTGTCATCCCCAGTACTTGGCATAGAGATATAACATATTAGGAAGTAAATCTTTACTGAACATTGAATAAGTAGATGACTTTCCCATTTTTATGCAGCTAGTATATGTCGGATTCAGGAATTATACCTAAATATTCAAATTTTTCTTCGGTTATCTTCTATTAATTTCCCAATTTACGAAACCGGTTAGTACAATATATAGTTAAAACAGTTTACAATTTATTTTAAAAATAAACCATGACTAAATGAAACATTCTCCTTTGACTCAGAAATTTCAGAGATGGAGGGAATCTTAGAGATTATTTGATCTACAGTCTCTAAAATGAGGATCTCATTTCTTCACTGGGTTGTGGTATGACCCTATGGGGAAATCAATCAGAGGATGGGAAGATGAGTCACATTGTACCCTGACCAGGAGCTTGTCTCCAATACAATCCCATCCTCTCCACTTATTGCTTAACCCTCCCCTTATTGACAACTGAACTGAAAAGATCTTAAGACTCAGTAGATGCATAAATGGGAGTTCTGTACCCACCCTTTGAAGGTCCTGGCTGCTATTAGGTTAGATCTGACAGGTGGCAATGGAAAGAATCTATAGCAACTACTCTAGCATTCTTGTTGAAGATACATTCCAACAAAAGAATTGCCCTAAGTCTGGCCCATTTTACCAGAAGATATGGACCAGGATTCACTGGATAATGTGAAAACCAAGATGAAATGTACAATTACTAATTAATAAAATATTTTGCTTTATGTTCCCAAGAGATTTAAATCTCAGACTCCTGAGAGGCTACAATAGCAGTTTTTTTTTTTTTAATCTTGTTGTTTGTTTTTCTCTCAGAGTTCATCAGTTCCCTCTTTGGAGGTGTTTAGCATTTTTTTCATCATGAGTCCAATAGAATTGTCTTGGATTATTGTATCGATCACTGTAGCCAAGTCTTTCACAGTTGATCATCTTTACAACATTGCTGTTACTGTGCACAATTATCTCCTGATTTTCTCACTTCATTTCTTCAGTTCATATAGGCCTTGTTATGTTTTTCTGAAACCACCTCCATTGTCAATTCTTATAACACAATAGGATTCCATCACAATCATATGCCACAACTTGTTCAGTTATTTCCCAATTGATGAGTATCACCTCTATTCCCAATTCTTTGCCATCACAAAAAGAACTGCTATGAATACTTCTTTTTTGTACAAATGAATCTTTTTTTTTTTTCCTTTTTCTATGATCTCTTTGGGATACAGACCCACTAGTCATATTGCTGGGTCAAAGGGTATGCATAGTTTTATATTTCTTTGCCCCTAGTGCCTAGTGCCAAATTGTTCTCCAAAATGGTTGGACCATTTCACTACTCCAATAACAGTTTATTAGTGCATCTATTTTCCCTCATCTCCTCCATCATTTGTCATTTCTGTTAGATATATGATGGTAATTCTGAGTTGTCTTAATTTGCATTTCTCTAATCAATAGTGATTTAGAGCAATTTTTTTTTCATAAGACTATATATAGCTTTGATTTTTTTTTTTTCTTCTTGAAATTGCTTGCTGGTATCCTTTCACCATTTACCCAAGTTGTCACAGGCCAGAAAAATGTCTCACCCTGAACTTCTGCTGACTCTGCCAATCCAAAATTTGATTTGTGGTGTTAGTTTAAAGTTCTTTGGATGGGAATATTGAGAGAGTTCAGCTGGGTTGCTGTCTCTAATCTGCCATCTTGGTTCTATCCCCAGATTAGATTTTAATGAGGTATTTTAGCTATGTTAAATTTGCTTCTGTTTCAGCTCACTCTCTGGACTTTGCCACTTCCTTGCCAGCTGCATCCTCACTCTGGAAAACTTACTCTTTTGAGTGGCAACTCCTTAGCCCAGACCATTATTTCAGGAGGATTCCTAACCATGATAATTTCACTAACGTCTTGAGTTATTCTCTTCCCTTCTCTACCTTTAATTCTCTGTCTCTCTGTCTCTCTCTCTCTCTCTCTTTCTTTTTCCTTCTTTCTCTCTCTCTCCTCCCTCCTAGAGAAGTATGAGATCTATACTCCCTTCCTTTTTGCTAAAAATTCTTTGAGTCTTTAAGTTCATAATTTGAAGACATTTCTAACATTCTCTTCTTACTCTTCAATAGTTAATGCATTTCAACAAGTGTTATCACCTACTATGTGTAAATTACTATATAATGGTAGTGCAAGAATATATATGGAATTGTATGCATATGCATATATGTGTGTATATATAAAATCACAGCCAATTAATCAAAAAGGATGGATTTAGCACCAATTACGCACAAATCACTGTCCTAGGTGCTGGAGATAGAGACAAAACCAAAACACTTCCTGCCCTCAAGAAGGTTACATTCTATAAGGAGATAATTGTGTATGAGGCATTACCAGTTGGTCAGAGCAGGAAATTCTTCTTTAGGAGGTTGTATTTGAGTTCAGAACATTGAGGGAAATTTGAGATTCTAAGAGGAACAGGTATAAAGAGAGTACATTCCACATTGGGAGATGGACTTTACAAAGGCATGGAGACAGGAGATGAAAAGCCATATGTGATGAACACGGCCAACATTTTAGCATAGTGATATGGCACACTGAGAAAGATTTAATATACAGAGCAATGTGTGTGCATTAGAAAATTGCAAAATGCATTTGTGGCATAAAGAAGGGTGCCATCTATTACCAGTTATGGAGGGCAGGGAAGACTTCTTGAAAAGAGGTTGCCTCTGGGTTAGAAAGAATGGAAAGAAATTCAACAGGCAGAGAGAGATGGAAATGAATGCCAAACATAAATAAGAGTGTGAGCAAAAACATGGAGGCAAAAAAAGTGAGGGACTAGCATAGGAGACAGCAAATAGTTCAGTTTGTCTGCAGTAAAGAATGTGGAGTCAAGGAATGGCATGAGATAAGGATAGGAAGATAGGGTAGATATAGACTGTATTATTTATTGAATTCCAGGCTCAAGAATCTGAACTTTATTTGTCAGGTGGTAGGGAGCCAAAGAGAGGTTTTTGATTAGAGGGGTGACATGGCCTGAGGGGTGACATGACCTGAATCTTTGTACAACATCATTCTAACAAAATCTTTAATGCCTTGATTTAGTTGGTTTTGCCATTCACTGTATTGAGGTTTTCAAAAGGCCTTTCTTGTGCTTTCTAGCTGCCTTGTTTATTACTGTCTGCTTGACAGTTTAGTGGCTTTTGGAATTATAAGTACTAGATTTTGAGCTAAATCACCTGAATTTGAAAGTGGACCTTGTAATAGTAATTAGTTTAGCAGGAAGTGCTAAGTGTGGAAGGTGCAAACTCTGTCCCACTGTTGAGAAGGCATGAACTCCCCTGTTGATGTGGAAGAAGGGGATTGGTTGAGGTGTGTACATAAGCAAGAATTCCAGAAACAGACAGACAGAATTGGAATTTTGCTCCCCTTGAAGGAAGAATCCTGGAGACTGAAGCCAGCTGAGGCAGAGAGCATCTGAGAGACAGAATTTGAATGCTGCTCCTGCTGAAGGAACAGAGAGAGAGAAAGAGTTTCTCTCCCAGCATCTGGCAGCTGAGAACTGACTGAGAACTGAGATGGAGTTTTCCTGAGACCAGAATCTGGTGAGGGC
>CM053585.1:56175019-56208337 GCA_028646515.1 Pseudochirops corinnae
AGAAGAAGAAGAAGAAGGAGAAGGAGTAGGAGAAGGAGAAGGAGAAGGAGAAGGAGAAGAAGCACAAAAACTACAATGGTGGCCAGGAAAGCCAAGATGAAAACAAGAAGAAAACTCAGAAGAAAACAACAATGTAAAAAACAGTTACAAGCAAAGTCTCAAAGACAAAATGTTAATTGGACACAAGAGCAAGAAGAATTCCTAAAAGAGTTAAAAGAAAGATAAAAAAGTAGTAGAGGAAAATTGAACTTTATATACAAAAATAATCACAGCTGGTCTTTTTATGGTGTCAAAGAATTGGAAATTGAAGGTGTGCTTATACATTGGGGTATGGCTAAACAAGCTGTTATGTATGATTGTGATACATTACATACTATTGTGCCATTTAAGAAAAAAATTATGAGGGGAATGATTTTAGGAAAAAAAAAAACATGACAAGACCTATATGAAATGATCCAAAGTGAAGTAATAACTGGGAGATGATTGTGTATAGTAATAGCATTGTTGTAATGAGGAACAACTGTGAAAGACTTGGCTAATCTGATCAATACAATGATCCAAGCCAATTCCAAAGAATTCATAATGAAAAAAGTGTATCCACCTTCAGAGAGAGAAGTGATGAACTCTGAGTGTGAATTGAAGTATAATTTTCTCACTTTATTTTTTTTTAACTTTTACCCACTGTAGCTGATGTAGAAATATGTTTTGCTTGATTTCACTTGTATAATTGATGTCATTTTGCCTGTCTTCTCAGTGGGTAAGAGAGAGGTGGGAGGGAGAGAAGTAATTTTGAACTTAAAATTTAAAAAGAAAAGAATGTCAAAAATAAACAAATAATACATTTAATTAAAAATACCTATTAATTATTTCTGTTCACTTTGAGATATCATAAAGATACAGTAGCCTTATTGTCTTATGGTAAGGGAAATATAGTCTTCTTGCTAACACTCTAATGTCCTGACATAATCTCATCTCCCTACATGCCTCCAGAGATGCTTTGATGTCAGTTATTAGAATGGATAGATAAGAGGTAGATAAAAGGAAACTGATCTTTGATTCAGAGATGGTTCATATATTTGAAGGCAAAGAGAAAGGAAGATGTAATACTAATAACTAACACTTATATGGCAGGTTAAGATTTGCAAAGCATTTTGCGTGCATGCTTTCTTATTTGATCCTCACAACAATGTTTTGATGTAAATGTTATCATTAGGCTCATTTTACACATGAGAAAACTGAGGGTGACAGAGTTAGTGACTTGTCCAGTATTATATAGATAGGAACTATTCAATACAGGATTTGAACTAGGTTCAGTTCTCATATCCACTGAAATACTTAGCTGCCTGTGAATATTCTAGGGAGAGTTGAGATAGCTTTGCCATGTTGGTATGCCTGTCACTGAATTTCAGGTAGTGCTCAACTTTGAAACCTCTAAGCACTGACTCTTTGCATTGAAAAGGTGGATCAATAGGTAAATAAATAGGCACTGAATTTAAGGAAATATTTTTTTTAGGCTGACCACAAATAGCAAAAAGAGAGATTTCTATTTGAGGGCCTTTTAAGAGCTTAGATGTCATATCTATATCTCTCCCTATATCTCATGCTATATCTGAGAGCTGGGAAATTTATGACTGGATATCGAATAGATTCCCTTGATTTAGACCAGGGGTGGGGAATCTGTAGTCTTAAGGCCACATGTGGCCCTCTAGGTCCTCAAGCACGGCCCTTTGACTGAATCCAAACTTCATAGAACAAATGCCCTTAGTAAAAGGATTTGTTCCGCAAAACTTGGACTCAGTCAAAAGGTTGCCCCCAAGGACCTAAAAGGCTACATGTGTCCTTGAGGCTGCAGGTCCCCACCCCTTATCTAGACCTTGACTGGGGAGGCTGTGGGTAGGGAGAACCAGTTATGAATAGAAATATTTTTTCCAGGTCTTTGGAGGGGTAGGGTGGAGGTATGGAAACTGAACTTGGGATGAAAGGAGTATTTTGAACTCTACTATAACTAAATTGTTTGCTTTGCATTTTATTATGCTTTTATCATATGTAATTAAACTATTGTTTTATAATAACTATTGCAGTTAGTGGAGTGTAAAGCCACACATGAGCAGCCTTCCAGAGGACTGCTGCTGTGAACAGCTTTCAAGGTTCTGATTACATAGTATAGTGAACTCTCTATTCAATAACAAATCAGAGCAAAACATTCACAGAAAATCAAGGTATGGCATTCACAATGTTACAACTTATCACAGAAAATCAAAATACAGCATTCACCACGTCACAACTCAACAACTTATCACTAAAATGGTCACATAGTTTTCAGCAAAGTGGTCATACAGTTTTAAACAAAGTATAATCATTTAGTAACTCAATCATTCAACCATCCTTAAGGAAGCTTGCCTCCTTAAGGGACACAAAGTACAAAAGTCAAAGCCCTCCACCCATGAGGTGCAATTAAATTACAATTTCATCAGTCACTACTAAGTACCCTCTTAAGGGGTAGTGGAAAGTATAAAAGACATCCACCTATAGGTCACAAATAAATTATAATTTCATCAGTCACTACTTAGTATCCACAGAGAGGTTTTTCATCTTGACTTGAGGCAGGTAGCTCCTACCTGACTCCACCAAACTTTCAGCTAGGTTCAAAGGCAGACAGCTCCCAGTTCCTTGTCCAGCTCTCTGTGCAGTTCCTGCTCCACATTGGAGCTTACAGTGTCCAGTACATCTCAAATCCTTCACAGTCTCTGTCCCTGGGAAAACAAGGCTTAACAAAGCCACAATAACATTCAAACACATTAACAAAGTCACAACAACATCTGTACAAAGTACTGGTACCACAATCATGCTTCCTCAGTTTTCAGCAGCTCCAGCTGGTTCTTGGAAGTCTTGCCACCACAAGTTTGAGTTTGCCACCACAATTCCAGGTTCTGTGTCAGTTCTCAGTTCTCATTTCTCTTCTCAGTTCCTCTCAATTCTCAGTTTAGCCTTCAGTCCAGCAGTAGTAGCCCAGCCTCCAGATGCTCACTGAGAGAAATTCTCTCTCCTTCTCTCTCTCTCCCCCCTGTTGTCTCCACTCATTCCCTCTCCCTGCCAGCAGCAGTGGCCCTGCCTCTACAATGCTTACCCCAGGAAATTCTGCTTGTCCAGCTCATGCTCCTCCTTATTCATGGTATTAGCTTCTCCCTATTCCACCATTTTCTATTATGTCAGCAACAGGGGTTCATATCTCCTATTTCTTTACAGAGGCTTAATTTGAAAGTAGGTGCTAAGTACCTGTCAGCTTGGCAGTACAAAGATCTTCAAATTTCATTACTATTACATGGAGGTAACCAAAATTTCAGAAATATATGAGGAAAAAAGGCACAAGACCAAGTAAGTACACTCAAGTCTGAGTTTGAGTAGCTCACAATCCAAATAAAAATCTCAAAGTTAAATGGTGGGTGCTAGGTGTTTATCTGTTCTATGTTCTCAGGGTTTTATCAATAACATTACATGACCTTGAGCATTACATTTGTTACATTTTGAATGCCAGATCAGAACATGTCCTGACAAAGGATTTATTTTCTTCTGGTTCCTTTTCCCCAAAGTGCGAAAATTGTTCAAGCAATTATATTTCAATACTTGGGACAATGGTTATTATTTTAGAGACCAGAATTTTCACGGCCAGTGGTCATCACTGAGCCACCTCCCCAAAGGTACAATATGTATAAGTACACAGTTTTAAATATATAGAATACAGATTAGCAGGAGACTATTTTCACAAGTAATCATCATTTTTTCTGTCTTTTCTAACTCGTTTTTATGACATGCATAATAAAAATGTTTATGCTTACTCGACTAATTCTGTTGCTATTTGCCAAAATATTAGAATTTCTAGTACATTCGATGGCTTGTGGGGAACACAGGGCAGAATATTCATTTAGTTACTATTTTCTAAACATTAGAATTTTTGGCTGATGAAGAGAAAAAAGAAAAGTCGGCGAGTGACACAGTAAGTGAAAGAGAAATAGAAAGAGATACAGAGACACATAGAGACATAGAGACAAGGAGATAAGAGACACAGAGATAGAGAGACATTAGTAAAAAAGAAACAAAGACAAAAAGATGAACAGAAACAGAGATAGAGGGATAGATAGCGGCAGAATCACTAATAAAGACAAATAGAAAAAAAATATTAGATTTACAGAATCATAGAATCACAAAGTTACAAGGAACCTTCAGGGCTATCTTGTCCATACCTGAGCAAGAATTCCCTCAATAATATCTTCAGTAAGTGGTCATCCAGCCTCCATTTGAAGGTCTCTATTCAGTGGCAGAAGAGGGGGAACATTATATACGGAGAGAGCCCATTCCAGTTGGGGATAGCTCTAATTTTTAAAAAAGATCTTCCTATCATTTAACCTACATCTTCTCTTCTATTTTTTCCAATATTTGGTTATAGCTCTACCCTATAGATCCAAAAAGAATCCATGACACACAGACCAGCTCCTTAACCTCAACCTCTTTATCTCATATCTTTCCTCCTTCTAACCTGCTTAATAATCTTATTTCTTTAATCAGATATGCCTCTTCATGCAAACTCCTAGAAATAGGGGAAGTAATTGGACATATTCTCAGAAAGCAGAGAAACAAGCAGGAAATGGTTAACCAGATAGAATCCATTTCATTCATTCTCAATGATGTCACATACAAAAAGTATCCCAAGCATTTCAAATTGCCATCATTCCTAGGTGCAGCTGAGAAACACTCATTCAAATTAAATATTCAGTTGGGCAGTAAGGATGCAACCAAATGATCTGTCACTAAACCTCTCTATCACCACCACAGTTGGCAAAGACTGTGTCTTACATAAATATTTGATGATCAGGAGTCAGTCATTGGCATTGCAGTAGTTATCCCAATTGGAATGGTCAGTCTCAACATCAGTGATACCCTTCAGAGGAAATGGCATTACATACTTAGCTCCCAGAGAATAATAACTGAATTAACGTAGCACTGACACTTGGCAAGCTAATATCTCCCAGCCTGGGCTCATTTGGCAATCAGAATAGTAAGGAACCACAGCATACACACACTTTTGGCTGCTGTTCAGCTGCCAAAGTATCAGAGAAAATTTGGCATTTAATGATATGCAAAGTGTTGTTGCTGTTTGATTGTAGTGTATACGACATAGGCTTTGGAGCATGACTTGAAGTAATTTAACAACTGGAATAACAGGCATTTGGGAAGGAACTAATTTCATAGGAAGGCAGATCACAGACACTAGACTTGTTCATGAAAATGTTACCTTGTCGTGTAATGCAGACTTAGAGATCAAGCTATAAGAAAGTTGATTGTAGGGAAATGGTTACCCTTCTCAGGTTATGTAGAGTCCATCTTTAATGGCAGCATCATTACTTTTGATAGAGTTTTGGACCCTTTGGACAGCCATTCCACTGCTCATCCTCCAAAGAGGAGAAAGCATTTTGCAGTATCATAAGATCACGGATATAGCTTTTAAATGAACCTGAAAGGTCATTGGGTCCAACCCCTTCATTTTATAGATGATAAGACTGGAACCTAGAGAGTTTCATTGACTTGCCCAAAGTCATAGAGGTAATTTGTTGGCAAAGTTAATGTTGTAGGTCAGAGCTCTAAGTTCAGCTTGCATGCTCTCTTCAATGTTCTATGCTGGAAATAAATTTTAGCCAAGACTTCTCAAAGGTGGTACCTGTCCCTTTCTTTTCTTATATATGGATTAGAACTAGAGTCAATGATTTGAATCCCCAGTTTGCTGCTTATTCCCTCTGGAATCTTGGAGATTTAACCTATCTACTCTTCATTTATAAAGTTGGAATTTCATAGCAGTTTGATAGCTTATATTTGGAGTAAAAAAAAATTCCATGTTGGGGTCTCAACTCTGCTTTTTACCAACAGAAGTCACTGTTGGTTCTAGAGGACTACAAGGTCAGTATGAGTCAACAGAGTGACAAAGTAGCCCAAAGAGCAATATGAGCTTGGGGTGCATTGAGAAGCATAATATCCAGAATGAGGGGGTGAGGGGTGCTACTTCTTCCTTTCCCACCAGTAGCTCTGCTAGGACTTCTCAAAAGAGTCACACTTCTTCCAGAATAAGCTCATCACCAGAAATCTCACCATCATGGAGATTGTTTCAGCTTTGATACTCAATGTCTCCTCAATACCCTTTTCACCCTTCTGATTACAGGCCTGGAGTGGGGAGCAAAAACTCCTCTCAAAGCCTCCTTTTATACAGGGCTCAGAATTTTGCAGTCAATTTATTTCCCACCAGCTGCTCTCCTTGGTTCAACTTTACAAACATCATGTCCTCTGGCATCTCCCACTCCTACCCTCCCCCCAGCTTCCTTTTATATCTTGTCTTCCATTCATGGGGGCAGGAACTGTCTTTCTTCTTATTTTTATGCTCGGGGCTTAGCACAATGCCTGGCATATAGTAGGTGCTTGATAAATGTCTATTGACTATATTTTATCTTGCTATATTTTGTCCTAGTCAGACCACATCTTTATTGTTGTGTTATTTCTGATAGTTACATTTTTAAAAAAGATATTGACAAATTTTGGAAGACTATATTCTCTCTTCCACTTTTGCCTTACCCCTAAAAGAGGGAGAGTAAGAGAGAGAGAGAGAGAGAGAGAGAGAGAGAGGGAGAGGGAGAGAGAGAGACAGAGAGACAGAGAGAGAAGAATATGGCCCAAACAGAAAGAATACTGGAAGCAATGTCAAATAAGGAACTGTGGTGTGTTTGTGTGTGTGTGTGTGCATGCTCACATGTGTGTGTGTATTGGAAGTGGTCAGAGAACAATAATAGCTGTTTTCAAAAATTTGAAAGGTATCACAAGGGGGAGGCAGCATGGTATAATGGACAGAGCACTGGTTCTGAAGTTGGAAGGTCTGGATTCAAATCTTGCTCCTGATATTAGCTGTGTGACCTTGAGAAAGTAATATAACTTTGCTGGACTTCAGTTTCTATACCTCTAAAATGAAAATGATGGACTAGGTGACTTTTGTGGTTCATTATAGTTCTATATCTATGATATAAAGAATAGGGGTAATTGGGGTGGCTAGGTGGTGCAGTGAATAGAGCACCGGCTCTGGGGTCAGGAGGACCTGAGTTCAAATGTGACCTCAGACATTTAATACTTACTGGTTGTATACCTTGGGCAAGTCACTTAATCCCAATTGCCCTGCCTTCCCCCTCCAAAACAGCAACAACAAAAAGAATAGGGATAACTTTTTTTTCCTGTTTGAACCTGTAAGTTTTCTAGGAGCAATGGGTAGAAGTCTTAGGAAGGCATATTTTGGCTTGGTAAAAGGAAACACTTCTTAAAAATCACTAATATCTAAAAGTGAAACAGACTGTTTTCCCTTACTGGACATCTTTAAGCAGAAGATGTCATAAAGAAGACTCCTGTGCACATATTATTCAAATACTGGTAGCAAGTAAGTGGCAAAGTGTTTAGAACATAAGGACATGAGTTCAGGAAGTCTTGAGTTCAAATCCAACTTCAGACACTTATTAGCTGAATCTTCCTGGGTCAGTCAATTAACCCCCATCTACCTCAGTTTTCTCATTCAGATAATGATTACATCTACCTCTCAGAGTTATTATGAGGTTCAAATGAGATAATCTTTAAGCAATTGAAAGAGCCTGGCACATAGTAGGCATTATATAAATGTTGGCTACAGTTATTATGACATACTATTATTGTTATTAGTAAATACAAGTTGGATAGAAGGAACACTGTGATCCTTTCTGACTCTGAGAAACAATGATTTACAGTTAAGTAATACATAACAAACTTTCCTCTCAGTAGCCTCATAAAGGAGGTACATTTGGTAAAACTTTCAAGTCAAATATTATAGATGAAGAGGCTAAAGAAGCTCAGAGGCATTAAGAAACTTGTCCATAGGGGCAGCTAGGTGGCGCGGTAAGTAGAGCACCGGCCATGGAGTCAGGAGGACCTGAGTTCAAATCCGACCTCAGACACTTGACACACTAACTAGTTGTGTGACTTTGGGCAAGTCATTTAACCTCAATTGCCCTAAAAAAAAAAAAAAATTAAAAAAAAGAAACTTGTCTGTGGTCATGTGGCCAGTAAGTAAAAGAGCCTCAGTTAATCCCAGGTTTTCTGACTCTTCTGAGTCCATTAATTTTGCTACTATAGACTCCTATGATCCACAATAGACTTTAAAATACACGTTTACATCTAGAAGGTGGAGGAGAAAGATTAAAAAATATTGTTAATGGCTGTAGTTGACATTGATTGCTCTCTTCCTAACTGAAAGGTCTAATATTTATCTTAGACCAGAGATATTAAACGTTCTACCATAGACTCCCCAGTAGAAACAGAACCTGAATTAAATGTAATTGGGAAATCCATTTAAAAATAAGTAAGCATGAAATAGGACATAGATAATGTTAATATGTAATTTTCTAAGTCAATGTCCTTTTAAGGATGGTTTTATAGCATTTTGTGGCCCCATTTCTATCTGAATTTGACACCATTGCTTTTTCTTTGATCATTACTTTTTGTTTGTTTTCTTGCTTCTGCAGATTTCCCTTCTAATTCATCTTTCATATTGTTACCAAACTAATCTTTGGTATGTATAGATTTGGTTATGTCACTCTTCTTCTTGGAACAAAACTGCAATAATAATAAGACCAATAAAATACAAAAATCTGCACCCTGAATAAAGTTCAGAGAGCCCAGTATTCACGACCTAGAACAAGCTAATGCCACTCTACCTTGCCAGCTTTATGTCATAATGTCCTTTGCTGCATAGTTGATGCTCTAGCCAAAATTCCCCTGGATTGTCCCTTGTGTTCTCATATATTTATTTACCTAGTTTTTTAAACTGCTACTTCTGCCTAGAAGGTCACTCCTCCATCTTCCCTGTTTCCCACATCATTTTAAGACTAGTTCAAGTGTCATCTCTTCCTCAAAGACTTCCTTGATTTCCCCAAACACACATAGTCCCTGATAATACTTTTATGAACTTATTATATCATATAGTACAGTTATTTCTGTTGGGATCATAGCTAGATTGTAAACTCCATGAGGGCAGGGGGATTGACTTATTCAGTCAATAATTAGTGCCTAGTATAAAAGTTTATACACACTAGATGCTTAATAAATATTTGTTACATGGTTATTTATAAGAGTGAGTTTGTTTTAGTGAGAAAATGCAAAGTAGATGCAAATCCAAGAATTAATAAGCCCCCTGTGAGATGATTTGGTTCAGTTTAATCCCATTTGTGGGTGTTATCTCAATGTTTTTCCACAAATGCCAGGGAACAATTCATTTTGGCATTACTAGGCAAAACAAGAGTCCAGGGGGTGTTTCTTACATTTGCAGAAGAACATTATTCTCTCTGTCTTCCCAACCTGATTGTAAGACATTTGAGGACAGGGCCAAACTGAATGACTGATTTGTTGACAAATATAGATTTTTCATACCACCTAATTTACTGATGAGCACATAGCCCAGGGTAAATAAAGTATTGTTGATTCTATCAGGCAATAATTCTGATGGCCTTCTGATGATCTGGATGGCTCTGGCTATTAGTGAAGTATGCAATAGAAGTATCATCTGTAAGTTTAACAATGAATTCTATTTTATTTACACTTATCTGGATTCATGACAAAGTCATTACATGCTAGGCAATTTGATTCAACCAATGCTTAATCTGCATCTATTTACAATATGCAAAAATTTATTACTATGTACAAGCCAGTGAGGGAACACAGACAAAAAAATAGACAGTCCTTGCTCTCAGGGAGACTACATTCCCTTAGGAGATACAAAATATAAACATTTGATTAAATACAAGATAATTTGAAGAAAGAGAAAATTGTAAGAGAGAAAATAGAAAAAAAAACACAAAACAACAAAACAAAACCTTTGACCTAGAGATGGTACCAGACCTGAATCTTGAAGGAAGCTGAAGATTTTAAAAGTCAGAAGGGAGGACAGGTTGCGTTCCAGTTATAGGGGACAATTCGTGTAAAGGTAAAGAGGTGGGAGGTGGCTGTGGTCAGGCAGCAACAGACTAATTTGGTGAAAAAAATGTATTGTGTGAAGGGAAATAATGTACAATAATTCTTGAAAGGTAGTCTGGGGACAGATCATAAAGTTATCTAAATGACAATTCAAGGAGATTATAAGATTATATTCCATTCTTGAGGAAATAGGGAGACAACAAAGAATGTTAGCTGGGGTGGGACGAGGTCAGATCTGTACTTGAGAAAAAGTGTTTCACCAACTGTGTGGAGGATGGACTAGAGAGAGGGTTGAGGATATGGGGTGAAGAGAGATTGGAAGGAGGTGACCAGTTGAGAGGATTTTTGATTATCTTGGAAATAAAAGATTAGAGTCTCAATTAGAAAGGTGTATATGTAAGTGGAAAGAGTAGATGTAGTACTTGAAAATACGGGTTGTTCCAAAAGTCTTTATTGCCATTTTAAATGTCTAAAAATTCAAAATTGCACTAAGACCTTTGGGACATGCTATATTCTCCCCCTCCCCTCCCCTTTAGCATTATTATATCTTTATAATCTTCCCTTCATGACCACCCCCACTGGCTTTAAGCCTGAGTAGTAGATATGGGCTTTGTCTGAAGACTTTGATATTTAAAAGTCATGCGATGAAGAATATTTTTGCTGTTAGAAATATATATATTTGTAAAAAAAAAAAAAAAAAAAGCAAAACTGGGGAGGAAGGTGGCAAGATTGTAAAATAACTGTCCTGTACTCTCCAAAATTGCCCTCCAAACAATTTTAAAGAAATATCTCAAAATGAATTTTAGAGTGGAAAAAAACAACAAAAGGGTGACATAAAACAATTTTCTAGCCCAAGACAACTTTCAAGGTCATCAGGTTAAGTTTGTCTCACTGGGATGAGAGTGGAATACAGTCTAGTACAGCTTCTGCCAGTGTAGGCCACACTTCAGCAAGCCAGCAGCGGGCCTTGGATGTGACTGTATCATCTGTGGCTTCTGGGGCTCTTAAAACACAGATGGTAAGGGGATTGGACCAGTTGGTCAGCAGGGGTTTACAGGAAACACTTTTCTGAACAGGGTGCAGAAATCTATTGCATTGCCCATATTCAGTTTTGAGATGCATTTCCAGTGCAAGAATTAGCATTAGCACATTAAAGGGTGTGGCTGCAGGAGTACAGGGGCTCCAGTCACAATTCTAGGGTGTCACTAGGGAGAATGTGTCTCTGGTCACATTCTAGAAAAAAATGCTTATGGTCACTCATAGACCCGAGCACAGGTAAGGAGAGCAGTGACCACACCTCTCCATAGATCATATCACCTTGGAAGAATTGAAAATTTACAGGCCCCCAGAACTAACTGTGAAAACAGTAGTAACAAAATCCTGAAGCTAGGGACAGTGCCTCTTCCTACTCCAGGAACAGAGCCCAAATTTAACATCAAGTTAAAAATTAAGAAATAGGCTGGAACATGAGTAAATGACAACAAAATAACCTGATCATAGGAAGTTAGTATGGTGTATAAGCAATGCAGTATTCACAATGCCTACAGTGATTATAAATATGCTGATATAGTTATTAATCACAAAATATAACAGGCTCTCTAGATAAGAAATATAGCTAGAGCATTCATTTAAATACCAGAAAACTAAGTCCCAAAACCAGAAAGTCAAAGCCAACACAGTAGTTATGAAGTTGGCACATGTAGTTAAAGTAGTAAACACCCACATTCTCAAGCCTTCAAAACCGGACAGGATACCTCAGGCAAAGATCCTCAGGCACACAACTGCTTAGCATCTAGGCAGCTTGATCCCAGCAGCTCTGGCCCCCGGAAGTTCTTGTCCCTGGCAGTCCTCAGCAGGAGTCCTTAGCAGAGATTCTGGCCCACTCAAAGAAAAAAAGAGTTCGCACTGCAACTGCTGCTGCTGCTGCTGCCTCTGCCACCGCTTTCAGTCAGCACTGCGTGGAGACTAGCTTGGTTCTGGTGTTCTCTTGCTCCACCCCTTCCTGCTACATCAGCAAGTTCAAGGGGCATGGAAGATCTTCCAATCCCAGTATTGTTACATATGGTGACAGGGAAGATCAAAACACAAACTCAAAAGAAGAAAACAAAGTCAAAACAGCTACATGTAAAGCTTCAAAAAATATAAATTGGTCTTAGTTCTCCATAGCACCCCTACATATTGCTAGAAGAGTTCAAGAAGGATTTTAAAAATCAAATAAGAGAGATAAAGGAAAATTTAGCAAAATAAATAGGGGGTGATGCAGGAAAATAATGAAAAGAGAGTCCAAATCTTGGTAAATGAGGCACAAAAATATACTCAAGAAAATAACACCTTAAAAAACAGACTAGGCCAATGACAAAAAAGCACAAAAATCCCCTGAATAGAAGAACATTTTAAAAAGTAGAACTGGCCAAATGGAAAAGAAGGTACAAAAACTCACTGAAGAGAACTCATTAAAAATTAGAATTAGGCAAGTGGAAGCTAATGACTCTATGAGACATCAAGAAACAATAAAACAAAATCACAAGAATGAAAAAAAAAAACAGAAGAAAACATGAAAAAATCTCTTTGGAAAAATATCTAACTTGGAAAATAGATCCAGGAGTGATCATTTACGTTTATTGAATTACCTAAAAGTCATGATTTACTAAGGAGTCTAGGCATCATCTTTTAAAATACTCAGGGAAACTGCATTGATATCCTAGAACCAGGAGGTAAAATATAAATCTATTAATCACCTCCTGAAAGAAATTGCAAAATGAAAACTCTCAGGAATATTATAACCAAATTTCAGAGCTCCTAAGTCAAGGAAAACATACTGCAAGCAGCCAGAAAGTAATAATTCAAATATATTGGAACCATAGTCAACATAACAAGATTTAGCAGCTTCTACACTGGAATGTGATATTCTGGAGGGTAAAAGAGCTAAGATTACAACAAAAAATCACCTACTCAGCAAAACTGAGTATAATACATTGGGGGGAAATGGATATGTAATGAAATAGAGGATGTTCAAACATTTTTAATGAAAAGATCAGAGCTGAATAGAAAATTTGATATTCAGAAACAAGACTCAAGAGAAGCATAAACAGGTAAACAGGAGAGAGAAATCATTAAGGGATTCAAATAACATAAAATTGTTTATATTCCTACAGGGGAAGATGATACTTATAATACCTAAGAACTTTATCATTATTAGGGAAATTAGAAGAAGTGTACAAAGACAAAAGGCATGAGTATGAACTAACTATGATGGGATGATAGCTATAACATAAGATTATGAGTGAGAAAGAATGATGACCATCATGGTATGATATCTAGAAAATAAAGAATGAAAAAGAGTTATGTACTGGGAGAAGGGAAAAAGGAGAGGAAGAATGGGGTAAATTATCTCACGTGAAAGAGGCACAAAAGAGCTTTTACTGTGGAAGGGAAGATGGGGGGTTGTGGCAAGAATCACTTGAATGTTACTACCATTGGAATTGGCTTAAAGAAGGAATAACTTATACTCAGTTGAATATAGAAAGCAATCTTACCTTATAGTACTGGTTCTCAACCTGTGGGTTATGTTCAGTTTGTAACAATGAAAATACATCCTGCATATCAGATAGATTCATAATAGTAGCAAAATTACAGTTATGAAGTAGCAATAAAAATAATTTTATGGTTGGGGGCCACCACAACATGAGGAACTGTATTAAAGGCCACTGCTTTATAGGGAATGTGCCATCTCCAGCTGTCCTAATCTATATCTTGTTATTGGACCCAGATATCTCTAAAGGAGAAAGTAAAGTGGTGATCTTGAATAGCCTTCCCTCACTTAAGTCTATTTCATTTGGAAATCATGGCATCATCTTCCTGATATCATGGTTCTCTTTGAGAACAAAGGATAAACAGCAACAAATCTAGAGGGAAGTAGGGGAAGAGGATAAGAGAAGTGAGGGGCTGATAGAAGGGAGGGTAGCTTGGGGGAGGCAGTTGTCAAAAGTGAAACACTTTGGAGGAGGCTTGGAGTGAAAGGAGAAAGAAAGATTAACAGAAGAAAAATAAGATAGAGGGAAATACACAGTAATTATAATTATGAAAAAAATTTTACAGTAAATTTCACTGATAAAGGCCTCATTTTTAAAATATATAGACAACTGAGTCAAATTTATAAGAATAGAAGTCATTCCCTAACTGGTAAATGGTCAAAGGATATACATAGGGAGTTCTCAGATGAAGAAATCAAAGTTTATGTATATGTGTGTGTGTGTGTGTGTGTGTGTGTGTGTGTGTGTATATATGTTTATATATATAATACTCTAAATTACTATTGATTAGAGCAATGTAAATTAAAACAATTGACTAATATGACAAATAAAGCAGATAACAAATGTTGGAGGGGATTTGGGAAATTTGGGACACTGATATACCTATTATTGAAGTTGTAAACTGAATCAACCATTCTGTAGAACAATTTGGAACTATACCAAAAGGGCTATAAAACCATGTGTACCCTTTGACCCAGAAAGACCGCTACTAAATCTGTATCGCAAAGAGATTTTTTAAAAAGAAGGACCTATATGTACAAAAATATTTAAATGACTTTTTTTGTGATGGTGAAGAATTGGACATTGAATAAAATGCCCATCAATTGCCAGATAGCTGAACAAGTCGTCATATATGATTGTGATGGATTACTATTGTGCTAAAAGAAATGATGAGCAGGATGGTTTTAGAATAACCTGGAAAGACTTACATGAACTGATACAAAGTGAAGTGAGCAGAACCAGAAGAACATACATAGTAACAGTGATACTGTACAACAATCAGCTGTGAATGGCTTAGCTATGCTCAGCAATACAATGATTCAAGACAATTCTATAGTTCAGGACATGATAAAAAATGCTATCTACCTGAAGAAGAAGAATAAATGGAGTCTGAATGAGGATGAAAGCAATTTTTTTTACTTTCTCTCTTTTTATAGTTTATGTTTTCTTTCACAACATGACTAATAAGGAAATTTGTTTTGTATAATCTATATCAAGTACCTTCTCAACAAAGCTGGAGGAAGAGAGGAATGGAGAGACAGAATTTTGAACTCAAAACTTTTAAAAATGAATTTTAAAAATTGCTTTCCCATGTAATTGGGAAAAAAATATTTCAAAAAGTATACCGTTCAGATATTCTTTTTTTTGGTTCCCTCCTAAGTGACTGTCTATCTTGTTAGGTGGTATAGTAGATAGAACAGGGGACTGGTAGGCAGGAAGTTCTGAGTTCAAATCCATCCTCAAATAATTACTAGCCATGTGACTCTGAACAGGGCATAACCTGTCTGCTTTGATTTCCTCAACTATAAAATGGGGTTTATAATAACAACCTATCTCACAGGGTTATTGTAAAGATCAAATTAGATAATATTTGTAAAGCAATGCCCAACACATAGTAAATGCTTAATAAATTCTTGATTCCTTCTCTTCTCCCCTTTCCCCCATTCCATAAGTCTCTGCATTTATACATTGTAATTATTTATTTAAACATTTACTTATTACAGAAAATTTTGGTATTATAGTGATCCTTTATACTCCAGGAAGAAAAATGAGGGAGGGCAGAGTCCCTATCTCAAATTCAGGAACAGTGCATTCCCCAACTAAACTTCATAAAACCCTGATTTTCTACCACCATCTGGTGGCAGCATACCTAAATTGTAGAAGTAGTCTTCACAAGGTCACAACTCCATGGTTATTGAGAATGCTGAAATTGAAAATCCACAATAAAGAGATATAAGTATTGGGACATTCACTCTGATTTTGCCACATAAGGAAGAAATCAAATGTGAGAAACTCCAAAGACAGCAGAAAAATGCACTGAATATGGAAAGAGATGTTTAGGGTGCGGAAAGGAGAGGCTGAAGAAGTTAATCACTAAAGAAAAACCAGGAGACTAGGGAAGGGGAAAAAGAGAAAAAGGGCTTAGAACTAAAAAAGGAATTTGTCTAATGCTTACATTAATTCAATTTAAAAGACTTTTATTAAGCAAGTAAGATGTGTAATACATTGTTCTAGGGGCTGAGAATTCAAATACCACAATAAAACAGTCCCTGCCCTTCAGGATCTATTAAAAGAATGAGATGAAGAGAAAGAAGGAGCAATAAAAGTTGACAAAGGAGTCATCTAAGATATGAGGACAAGGTTTACAGGATTTGATCATTTTATAAAATCATGACTGCAAAAGAGGTCTAGAAGAAGAGGGTGGCTGGTGATATTAGATCCAGGGCAAAGGCAAAGAAAGAACTTTGTTTCCCTATCAGCTCCAGATCTTATTGGCATTTCCATGACTTCAGTTCCCTTAACGCTGTGTGTATGTGATAATACACATTGTTCAGAAGAATGAAGAACTGTGAGAGAGACTGCAGTGGTGGCAGTCAAGAGCCTAGGAGTGCTGAGGTATTCCTGAGAGTCCACAGAGCAGAAGAAATGACTTCTAAATACTGACAGTTGAACTAGAGCAGCTTGATGCTGGCAGATGGGGTAGTTAAGAAAAGGTGTTTCCATTTAAGGACATGTCTACATAAGTAGAGAGCGAGAGAGAGAGAGAGACAGAGAGAGAGAGAGAGAGAGAGAGAGAGAGAGAGACAGAGAGAGAGAGAGACAGAGAGAGAGAGAGAGACAGAGAGAGAGAGACAGAGAGACAGAGACAGAGACAGAGAGACAGAGACAGAGAAAAAAGAGAAATACACAGAGAGACAGAGAGAAAAAAGAGAGAAGAGAGACAGAAAGAGAGAAACGACAGAGAGAAGGGAGAGAGAGAGAGACAGACAGAGACACAGAGACAGAGACACAAAAAGAGAGAATGGAGAGAGACAGAGAGAAGGGGATACAGACAGAGACAGACAGACAGAGAGAAAGACAGAAAGACAGAAAGGTAGGGTGATAAATAGGCAGAGGTACACAGAGAGATAGAGACTGTGAGAGAATGAAAAAGAGAAAGAGAGAGCCAGAAGAGCAGAGATGGGAAGGGGAGGAGGGGGGAAATAGAGGAACAGAGAGAGAGAGAGAGAGAGGAGAGAGAGAGAGAGAGAGAGAGAGAGAGAGAGAGAGAGAGAGAGAGAGAGAAAGAGAGAGAGAGAATTAAAAAAAAAAAATTATCCATTTCAGGAGCCTGAGTCTTGGAATAGATTGTTTCCTATACTATTGGTCTGGGAATGAGGCTTTAATCCCTAGAGTGTGTACAGAGATTGTTTTCCCAATTCCTTTGCTAATTTAGTCCCGATTAAATGTTTTACTTTTAAAATGCATGTTCATTGTCTGGTCTGCTAGCCTGTGCAAAATGAGTTTAGACAATCTTAGAGATTCCCAGTGGAACTAGGATGGGGGCTTAATCCAAATGAGATCCATTAATCATTCACACAAATCCATGTGGATCTGGAGTTGACTGTCACATGTGAGCCAGTATCAAACATTGAAGAGATGAAAGGAGAGATGCCATGGGCTATGGTGTGGTGGGAAGACTAGTTCTGGTTCTGTATATCTCCCATCAGAAGATAAATCTAGATGAGTTTATAGAGAATCATCTCTAGTTGGGCTACAACAACTTGTGCATATTATCTATTAAAGTGGAGAGAAGGTAGAAATTTGTGTTGCCTACATATGAAATCACAGATCTTTGAATTATTGAAATAGTAGAGTAAGCGGTTTCATACATAAGGCTGAAACCAGATCAGAGGGGTTTAATTTTTCTGTAAACATGAAAAGTCAAATAAGGAACTTGAAAAGCACAGAACTAAAGTTTCCTTATAGATTTGCCACCCAGCAATTTTCACAAGTCATCATTCAATCTGTACAGAGTTGTGTCATTTAAGTAGACCTATCTATATCAAATATTTGAATATTCTGGATCAAAAACTTTCTCTCTCAAGCACCTTTCTACGGCCCATTAATTCTACTTCTGACACCTGGAAATAAGATACAAAATCAAGATGTCTACTGTTTCTACCCCCGTCATTCTATCTTTCAGATGATTGATGGTGAGGTGAAGTTTTTCTCATATTTCTTGCAGAAATTTGTACCTGATTCCATGCAATAAAGGTTTGCATGCCAAGTGGGTCAAGATGGGATGGGTATATGGGGGTAAAGCCCTTCAGTGGGAGTAAAGGCACTGAAAGGGATACTTATGAACAGAAAAAAAAACCCCACATAACAATAACATTGAAGAGAGAATTCACAAACAACTTGGGAAGAATGTTAATAGAAGAGATAGCTTGGCACTTTGTAAGTTGGAGGTTGCTGATCCTTTGCTAGTGTCCTCAGACTTTTACAGCCAAAAATATTTATACTGAAGAACCGTGCCTTGCTCATTTGTAACTGAGAAAAGGAAAAGAGTCCCATCCTACATTTGTATACCACTAAGCATTTTATTATCTTGCTGATACCTCCTTCTAGCTTTTTAAAAACCGCGTGCTGATATAGGCTGACAGATGCACTAACAGAGATGGATGCGGCATTACATTCCGAGTTGTGTTGTACTTGCCAGTTGGGGCGAATATTAACTGAGAGTTCTATGTGACTGATACCCTGACACATTAGAATTTAATGCTCTAATGAAACTCACAGTAAGTTATGCCCAACTTCATTTCATATGGGTTTATTTTATTCCCTTTTGCACAGAAAACATCACATGGGAAACATTTTGGCTGATCTTATAATAATAGCTGACATTTATATGTCGCAATAGATTTACAAAGCACTTCAGATAAATCACCAAATTTGTTTCTCATAGTAATCCAATGAATAGGTAGTGCACAAGTTTGTTTGTTTGTTATACAGATGTGGAAACTGAGTCTTGGAGAAGTAAAATTGTCATTTATTACACAATTATTTGAGATTAGGGAAATCAGTCTGCTGATCCCAAACCAAATAAGCAAAGTATAAGGGAAAGGGTATTGTTACGGGCTATCTTACCTGGAGTCAGGAGACCTGAATTCAAATCCTATTGCCAATGCCTCTCCTAAGTATATGACAATAGGCAAATCAATTCACTTTTCTGAGTCTCAGCTAACTCATATCTGAAATGCAGAGAATGTATATGGGAACTATAGGGCTAGTGTGAGAACAACATATTGGAATCTCTAAAACATTACAGTCATATGAGCTAGTGTTATTTCTACTACCTTTTGACTATATCTGCAGTAATATTATGGATTAATGTACTAGTTATTCATGCTTTTAAAAAATGAATTCCATATCAGCCCTGGTAACAAATTTGTTTGATGTTTTTCTGATATTGGAGACATCTTTTTCATATCATGAAACTGCAAGTCTTTTAAGGAGGTAGAAAGGGGGAAATATGCTCATCTTTGGTAAAAAGCAAAAAAAAAATCGAAAACTCTTTTTAAATTGTGGGCATCAAAAATGCCTTTTAAAAATTTACAGATTCCTGTTTGCCCAGTATCAGATAACATGAGCATGACTTTAGAGAACAGTGCACTGAGCTGGAAGAAAGATGTTGTTTTAGCAATGTAAATAATATACAGTGGAATCTACTACCCTTAGTTTTCTTTTGGATGTGAAATCAGCTTCTCATCCCTTCAGGAGATTGTTGGGATGGCAGACTGCAATAAAAATAAGTGAATTATATGTAATTGCAATAAATCTTGCAATAGGTTTCAATGAAAACAATATACCAAATATATACATACATATATAATTTTCAATTAAAATGGAGCAACAACAGTCATTCAAGCAAACCCTATATGCATCTATTTGTTTTTTCTTAACTGAGATCGACAATCAAGTGGTTTCTTCCAAATAGATAGAATGCTATCTGACCTGTGTATCAATTCTTTCATTCAATAACAGTAAGCTAATTACTAATTATATTTATGACTGAAGGGAATACATAAAGTTTAGAGAAGACACATATCCTACCCACAAAGACCTAAGAGGGCAATAACATTTAAAAATAAATGACTGATATCAAATCATTAATGATAAAAATCTCAGAAGAATGAAAGAGAAGTGTTATGTGAAGTCAAGGAGGTCGATAATGTCTGAAGGTAGTAGAGAAGTTTTCATGAAGAAAACAATACTTGAATTCAGCCACAACAAGCAAAGGGAAGGGACAAAGGACATTGCAAGCACAGAGAATGTTGTGAACAAAGTCATAGTCTTATCATAAGACATACCTACTTAGGTCCAGTTTCCCTAGATCATAGGACATTGGGGAGAATGTTGTGAGATGAGGCTAGGACGGTAGTTTGGTACTACATTATAGAAGGCCTTGAATTCCTGATTTAGAAGTTTGTATCTGTTCAATGGGTATCCATGGTTTGATTTTAGGCAGAGAAGGGATGTGAGCAAGTATGTATTTTGTTGTCTCCCCTAAAAGTATGTATGTTTTTTGAGGACAAGAGTTATTTAACTTCAGTCTTTGTAGTCCAATACAAAAGTGTGTGGCATAGGAAAGGTGCTTAATAAGTGCTTATCGATTGATAGATCACCTATACATAAAAAGATTTATATAGCAATAGTGTAATGTGTGGGTGAATGGGGGTTAAACATTTTTCCATTTTCATTTTTTTTGCCCTATTCTGCCCTTATAGGATCAATGAAAGCTAGAAGTGATGGTTGCAACATTTGCAAAGAAATGAGGTAAATTGAAAGAATATTAGGCTGAATCAAATGGTCAAAGTTTGACTCACAGCTGTCCCACTAATTTACTATATGAAGACTCATCTTCCTGAGTTCAAATCTGGCCTGTATGTGACCCTAGGCAAGTCATTTAATCGTGTTTACCTCAGTTTCCTCATCTGTAAATTGAGTTAGAGAAGGAAACGGCAAAATATTCCAGTATCTTTGCCAAGAAAACCTCAAATGGGGTCATGAAGAGTCAGACACAACTGAAAGTGACTGAACAACAAAAAAGAAATATTCTTTCTGGGGATCTAACATTCTGTGATTTTATAGCATTTCATACTGCTCTTGTTCATAAACTACATTCTCATTTGTTTTATACTTACTTATTTTATGAACATAATTATTTACGTTCGTATGTTCTTTCTCTTACAAGACTATAAAGTCCTTGAGCTCAGGGACTATATCTTATTTATCTTTATATCTCCCACAATACTTAGCAGAAGGTCTTCTATATAGAAAGTACTTAATATGTATCTGCTAAATTAATACATGAATGGTTTTTTCAATTTATTTATTTTGTTTTCAACATTTATTTCTACAAGATTTTGAGTTAAAAATTTTCTCCCTATCTTTCCCCTAGCCCCACCCCAAGATAGCAAGCTTACTGAATACCCCTTCCCCCAATCTGTTCTCTCTTATATCCTCCCCCTTCACCCTCTAACTTTCTAGTAGGGTAGGATGGATTTCCATACACAAGTGCCTGTATATCTTATTTCCCAGTTGCATGTAAAAAAGAAATTAAAAAAAAATAACATTTGTTTTTAAAACTTTGATTTCCAGATTCTTTCCCTTTTTCCCTCCTCACCGACCCCCACTGGGAAGACAAGGAATTCAATATAGGTTGTACATGTGTAGTTACACAAAACTTTTCCATAGTAGTTATATTGTGAAAGGCTAACTATATTTCCCTCCGTCATATCCCGCCCCCCACTTATTCTATTTTCTCCTTTGACCCTGTCCCTTTTCAAAAGTGCTTGCTTCTAACTACCCTCTCCCCCAGTCTGCCTTCCCTTCCATCATCCTCCCTCTTATTCCTTTCTTCCCTATTTTCCTGTGGGGTAAGATACCCAATTGAGTGTGTAACTTATTCACTCCTTAAGCCAAATACAATGAGAATAAGGTTGACCCATTCCCTTTCACTTTCCTGCTCTTCCTCTCCATTGTAACAGTTTTCTTTTGATTCATTTATATGAGATAATTTGCCCTATTCTATCTCTCCTTTTGTCCTTCTCCCAATATATTCCTCTCTCACCTCTTAATTTTATTTTCTAGATATCATCCCTTCATCCAGTGCCTTCTATGTATACATGTACACACACACACACATATAAACACACTTACACCTTCTTATACATACATCTATACATATATTCCCTTCAACTATCCTCATACTATGAACGTTTTTTTCGATTTTAAAAAACAACACTATAGTAAAAATTGTAAAAATTTATAAAGAAGACCAATGTTTTCACTTCTGCTTACAAATTTTTTTCTTTCTTTTTTTTTAAGGATCAACATTGGAAGGCTAGACAGCATCCAAGGTGATCGGGATGGCAAGGAGATTATAGACCGTACATTGATGAATGAGTCAAAGGAAGCCTGAGGAAGTGAATACTTAAGGGCAGCCATAATCACAGTCTGCAAACATTCAAGAGATTCTCATTTGAGACAATGAGTTTGCTTGTTCTGTTTGACATCAGAAGACTGAACTAAGGGCAATGGCTGAAAGGTATGGAGGAGCAATTTTTGCTTGACTTAAGGAAAATCAAAGGAACAAATGGACCCTAACCATTTTCTGAATAATTTGAGCCATACTAGAATTCCGTCCTGATGGATCACATTCAGGAAATAATGAGTTGCCCATTGCTGAATTTAGAAAATCAGATGCTGAATAGCTATTTGTCACGGACATGGCAAAGGGGATTCTTATTCAAGTGCAAAGTTGTTGTTTTTTTAATTTTTCAGACAACAAATATTTATCAAATGGTTACTATGTGCCAAGCATGGTGTTAAGTACTGGGTACCCAAATATAAGGGGAAAAATAGCTTTTACCCTCAAAGAGCTCACACTCATAGTCTAATGAGGAAGACAATATGTAAACCAAAAACAACAATCACCCAGTACGTATTAGACATATAGAATATAAATGGAAGATAATCTTGGAGGCAAGGTACTAATATGGGAGGGAGAGGGTTGGGGAAAAGAGATTGAGAAAGGTCTCATGTATAACGTGGCCTTTAAATTGGACTCAGTGGTCTCTGAGATGCCTTCCAAATTTGACATTCTTTGATTTTATATGGATAACATGGGGTTTCCACCTAAAGTATTCCAAAGAAATCAACATTTTCATTCATTGTTATACATTCACTACAATAACTAAGGGAGTACTAAAAGCTAAGTGCAATGATGAAGGTTAGACTATTAATTGTGATATCAACTCTGAGAGGTTGTACTGAGAAAACATGCCCCAATGAGCAGATTGCTGATTTGGGGGACAAATGACCTGACCTACCAAACCCTAGAATTCGCCATAGGAATTGGGTAAGTCATCTTATTTCTTTTCTTACTATTTGCCACTTCTTTGAACAATAGCAGTTAGATGGGACAGAGTAATAGATCCAGAGACCAGATTTGAACTTGGATCATCCTGGTTTAGTAAACTCTAAAAACTGCTTTTTAAATGCATTCCTTTATACATTCATTTGCAAGTGTGCAGAAAAGTTACTAATCTTTTTTGAGTTGTGTATATTCTCAATAATGCAGCAACCTCCGTATTTTCTCCAAGTTCTGAGCACTCTACCAATGAAGGCACCATATGGTCTTATTTTTTTAACTTTCATTTTGTTTAGTTAAGTATTTTTTTAAAAGCCGAGTAGTAATTACCATACTTTCAAAATTCATAAGATCTGTGATTTCATGAATGTAGGTGATCTCTCCCCACCAGTGAAGATGATAATTCCTCCACACATAGATATTTCAGAGATGATGGATGTCAAAGAAATTCATCTCCCTGTGGTCCAACTTTTCCCAATGTGCCTATCCACCCAGACCTAGAATGGTGCTCAGATGACAGAGAGAGAAACTTGTTTTTAGATCTTAGATCCTGTCCAGTGTAGTAGAAACTGTCAGGATTTGCTCTTTACTAGCATTCTTTCTGAGAACTCAGGGCCCTTTCTTCTCAAATAAGGACCATAGAGAAGAATTAATTAATACTAATTGTTCATGTTCATATAGCACTTTAAGGTACATTAATTTTTATATACATTTTCTCATTTGACCTTCACAACAAACTTGTGCTATTATTAATTCCTCTTTAATAGAAGAATAGTTTGAGAATATAAGTGACCAGCTCAGGGTCACACAAATAATTAGAGTCTGAGGTGAGATCTGAACTCATGCCTTCCTGACTCTATTGTGCTGTGCATTGTAGTCACACTGCTTCTTAATTTTTAATAAGTACCTAAAGTGGTAAATAGCCAATAAAAACTATATAATACGCATAACTTATAGCCATGTATTTTAAATTGGCTATTTTCACATATAGGAATATATTTCCATATATGAATATGCATATATATGTATGTGTGTAATACAACCTGTATATATGCACACATATGTATACACATAGGTATGTGTATAGGTGTAATACATGTACATGTGTATTCAAATATGCACATAACACACATATATCTGTATATATACATATATATATATATATATATATATATATATATATTCACATATTGGGACACCCATAGTAAAAAATTCAAAATGCAAAGCAAACGAGACAAATAGTTCCTCATTACTGTCATCTCAATAGATGTTTCCTTCCTTCTTGAAGCATCCTGTTCCTTCTGTCAACCTCGGCTGAAGTGTCCATCCTCATCAATTGTCTGTCATATTTAAATGTCATCCTAAGAAAGGCTAGCTATAGAAGACTAAACTTTCTGAGTGACATTGGTCCTTTTAGGTCATTTGCATTTCTGGCACAGCGGAAATTATTCTAGAAAAGTTCTGCCTCTGTAGGGGTTCTTTGAGGACTAATTGCCTGGATTGTCACTTGATCTGTACACTTTTTATGTGCAGGTCAGAAAGTAAGCCTTTATTAGTACCAGGAATATTTTGTTTTATCATGCATGATCAAATAATGTCTCCAACTCAGTCTACTTTGCATTAGTTGAATTAGGTTGAAGGGACTTTTACTGTCAACACACACTGGCTCATTTCAATATTCCCAGGTTCCATGAATTCATCAAAGTGGTTGGCCCTGCTTCTTACACAATTTATAGCCCTTATGCAGCTAAATAGATGGTTTCAGGAGTTTCTTCAGTCAAAACATTCATTCCCTTCCTCTCTCCATACCCTCATGCCAATCTTCAGATGATGAGTTTCTCTACACCATAGGTAGTATCATCCTTGGGTGTTCAACACACAACACAGCCTTTTGTCAGGGTTTCTTGGCATGGGTCAGAACTTGCAACCCATTGCCATAACTTTTAAGAACCTGTGGCTGCTTTCATATCCCCAGTGATGCATTAGGGTTAGACTTTAGTGGAGGAACTTCTCCTCAGTGACACTGTCCAAGAGAACAGTTGGTATGACATGCTATAATATAAATTGTTGACCTTCACGAGACCCTGTGTCTAAACCAAAATTGTGTTCATAATAAGAAGAAGACAAATAATTCACTTTTATATAATGCTTTGGCAGAGATTAACAGAGGGCTCTCAGGCTAACAATACCCTGAAGAATGTAGTACAAGTAGGATTATCACCATTTCATGGATAAGAAAACTGAAGCATAAGAAATTGATTTGTCTTACATAACTAGTATTCCCTAGGTCCAGTACTCAAACCAAGGTCTTCTGTTTTCAGATTCAGTGTTCTTGCCAATAAAGAATTACCTTTTATAGGTCAAATTGATCAATCAGCAAATCAGTAAGCATTTATTAAGTGTTTTTAGGTAGTCAGCCTCTAAGTGGCTCAGTGGATAGAGTGTTAGGCCTGGAGTCAGAAAGACTTGAATTCAAATCTGGTCTCAGACACATACTCACTGTGTGATCCTGGGCAAATCATTTCACCTCTGAAGAAAGAAATGGCAAATCATTCCAGTATTTTTGCCAATATACCTCCATGGGCATTATGGTCCATGGAGTCACAAAGAGTCACACATGACTGAATAACTGAACAGCACCAACATAGTGCAGGTACTATTCTAACTACTGGAAATACAGATAAAGGCATCTGGGGGGACCAGAATAGGCTTCTTGAAAATAGTGGAATTTAAGCTGAATTTTAAAGGAAATGAGAGAAAGTAAGAGGTAGAAGGGAGGGCACAGAATCTTCTAGGCTGGGAGACAATATCTACAAAGATATTGAGATAGGACATAGAGAGTCATGTTCAAGGAACTACAATTAGTCCAGTACTTCTGGAAAGTAGAGTATGGTATAAAATAATTAGAAAGGTTGGAAGGGAGCAAGTAAAGGACTTCTAATGCCAAACAGAAGAATTTATATTTAATCTTGGGGGTAATTAATGGAGAATCATTAAAGTTTACTAACTAGGAGGGTGGCATGATTAGACCCTACACTTTAGGGGGGAAAATAGCTTAAAAGCTCAATACAGGATAGCCTGGATTGGAGAAAGATGAGGTTGGGACACCAACCAGAAGGCTATTGCAATAATCCAGGAGAGAGGTGAAAGGTGTCTGAACTAAGGTTCTGACTGTATGAATACAAAGACAGCAGTAGCATAGAAACCAAGTGAGGAGAAAACATCCAGAAGGAGAAAGTGTGAAAAGTACAGAAAAGTCAAGAAGGATCAGGTTTGAGAAAATACCTTAAGAGTTTGCAATTAAGAGATCTCTGGTAACTTTGGAGAGAGCAGTTTCAGGCACAACACAGATTGCAGAGAGTTTAGAAGAGAGTGAAAGGAGAACAAGTGGAAATACCTAGTGTGGGCACTTTTTCTCAAGGATTTTAGCTCTGAAGTCTTGGAGTGATTTTGGATGATAACTAACACTAATTAGTGCCAGAACTATGTTACAATAGAGTGTAAGCTTCTTAAAGGCAGGGTCTTTTTTTTCAGTCTTTGTGTCCCCAGATCCTGACACAATACAAAAACCTGATAAATGGTGATTGGTTTTATGACCAGGGAAGCAGAGTGATTTAGAATGATTCAGAGTGATTCAGAATGAGTTCTGAATCTGGAGACGGAGGGTCTTAAGTTGGAATGACCACAATAACTAGCACCTACATTATACTTTAAGGCTTATTTTGAGCCTCATGACAATCTTGGATGATAAGTACTGTGATTTTCTCCATTTTACAGGTGGGAGGTTCAGGTTATATTGCCCAGAGTCACAGAGCCAATGTGTGTCAGAGGTAGGATTTGAACTCAGGTTCTGGTGTCTTCAAATCCAGTGCTCTATCCATTGTCATTAGCTCACTGTCTAGCTCTGACACTAACTCCCTTGCATAAATGCTCTGAACCTCAGTTTCCTCAGCTGTAAAAAATAACGGGATTGGACCATAACACTTGAAAAGTCCTTTTTGGTTTTGCAACCATGGTACCAGACTCTCTACTGATGGATGAGCCTGCTTTCTGCAAAGGAAAAAATACTAGGCCTAGAGTAATAATAATTTTCTCAATTCCCACCCTGAGGACTTGATTGCACATAAAACCTGAGCTGAGTCTCTTCTCTCTCACTCTCAGTTTCCTTATCTATCAGGTAAGAGGAATTGGCAAGAGGTTTTCTAGGGATCTGTGGCGAAGCAGCAGTCTACCAGGGTGGATTGCACACTGTCATGGTAATGGTAATTTGAAGATCTTCTCTGCCCCTTAATAAGCCTAAGGGAATTTGAAGACCTTCCTTGCTTTGAAGATGTTCCCTATCCCCTACTAGGCTGAATGTAATCATATGGAGTGTGTGGTGGGAGGAGTTTGCTGATGGGTGGAGCAAAGCCCACAGGAAGCTGGGAGTCAGAACAGTTAGAGATGAAGGACACAACCAGGGAGACAGCTAGGCTCATGAGTGTCAGTTTGTGGAAAGGCTAAAAGATGGCATGACTCTCTGATGCATTGTGGTATATTGACTTCTATGTTGCTATGATAGATTTGGTTTCCTAGTTGTTGGGATTTGGTTTTCTGGTGTCTGAATAAATGTTTTGCTTCTGTCTTCTATATGGAGAGACTGTCATATTTTGTGATTGAGCACTATGCCAGCATATTCACAGTTGCAGTCGGTACTGTGAATATTGCATTGGTGCTCCACATACTGGACAAGAAATCAGGAAGACTAGCGATAGAATTTTGCCTATAATGCTTGCAAGCTTTGTGACTATGTATAAGCCCCTTAACTTTTCTGAGCTTTAGTTTGCTCATTTGTAAAATGGAGATTAAACTAGTCCTAAAGGATCGCTTAGATAGGAGTGGTGATTAACTCATGACATTAAGTTAAATTCTCTGCAAGCCTTAAACCTTACAGTACTGTATGAATGCCTGCCACTAGAAACAATTTCATAAATATAGGATTTGTGGATGCACGTTTAGTTAGCAGTTTGTCCTAAAACAAAATAAAACAAAAAAATAAAACTAGAAGTTTTAGTGGACTCATATAAACTCAACATGAGTCAGCACTGTGATTTTGCAGCCAAAAAAGCTAATGAGATCTTGAGCTGAATGAAGAATATTACAGTTTCCAGGAAGAAGGAGACAAAAAGTCCTTCTGTATTTTGCCCTGGTCAGACCACATCTAGAGAATTGCACTGAATTCTAGGAATCACTCTTTAAGAAAGGCATTGGTAAGTTGGAAAGCATTAACAACACAAGAGGCTGTGAAGAGGATTGGGTCCAAGTTGTGTACAGGTGACTGAAGGAGCTGGAGTTACTTTTTTCTGAAAGAAAAAAAAACAACATTATTTTGATGAGGAAGGGGAGCATGATAGATGCATTTAAGTATTTAGGCTGTTATATCCTGCTTGTCCCCAGTAAGCACAACTAAGAGCAGTGGGTAGATGTTAAAAAGAGGCATATTTAGGCTTGATGTGAGGAAAAAAATTCCCCTCCCCTTACAAACTCCCCAACAATTAGAGCTACCACAAACTGAAATGGACCAGAGGCCGTTTGGTGGGTCTCCTTGTTGGACATCTTTAAGTAGAGGCAGAAATCCTTTGTGGGTGATAGGTTGGACTATATGGCTTTCTTGGATCCTTTCCAACTATAAGTATGTGGTTTTGTCTTTATTATATACAGCTCTCACTTTCTGTAGCCATTGGAAGGCAGATCCCATCCCTGACTGCAGCCATTGAAGTTTTCAAATGAGCTACCTCTAAAAATGTGGAAATAGCTTTGAGATTAATTTCTATTAAGGCAAACTCGAGTTAGCTTTTCTATTGATGTTGTGAAAAAGAAAATAGTCTTTCTTGTGGTCGATAAAGAATTGAAAAGTGTGGTTAATAATAAAAGGAGAATTAGGAGCTCCTTTAATGATGATATGTCATGTGCTAGCCTATAGAATAAATAGCAATTATCACATTGGAGAAATGAGTTTCTTAGAATTCACATTGCTCCAGACAGCTACATCTATATATCATGCCCTCCTGGACAATTCACTTTATTCCTCTTATTGAACAATGAAACTCAGCAAGATTCCCCACCTAGGTGCTCTGGTAGAGCATGTTTGTTTAAAATTCAAAGGCAAGGAACAAATGTTAGAAATTATGCTATTGTCATTCAGTTGGACATTATGTTAATTTCTTAGGCAATAATATAATTCTTAAGCCACTAAATGCTGTAACAAAGTCCCAGTGTAGGCAGCTGAGGTGGTATAATGGATAGAGTGCTGGTCCTGGAGTTAGGAAGACCTGAATTCAAATCTCATCTCAGATACTTAATAGTTGTGTGACCCTGGGCAAGTCATTTATCATCTATTGGCGTCAGTTTCCTCAACAGTAAAATGCAGATAATAACACCTACCTTGTAGCATTTTTGTGAAGGACATACTATGTATAAATCACTTTGCACAGTGCCTGAACATAATAAGTGCTTAAAAAATGGTCTTTCCCTTCACTAGTGTTAGAGCTTATAGGTTTTAGGACTGCTTCATCTCTTTCATTTTACAGATGCAAAAACTGAGGCCCAGACCACCAATATTTAAACATATCCTCCAGTGCTCAGTTCAGTGTATTCTGAAGCAGCTAGGTGGTACAGTGGATAGGCTGCTAGGTCTGGAGTCAGGAAGTCACACTCATCTCCCTGAGTTCAAATGTAGCCTCCAACATTCATGAGTTGTGTGACTCTAGGCAAGTCACTTAACCCTGTTTGCCTCAGGGTGCTCATCTGTGTAAAATGAGATGGAGAAGGAAACAGCAAATCACTCCAGTATTTTTGCCAAGAAAACCTTGAATGGGGTCAGGAAAATTAGGAAATTGCTAAGAACGACTGAACAACAGCAAACCAGTGCATTCTCCTACCCTGTGCTGCCCATGGTGGAAAAGACATTGAACTGGGGAATCAGAAGGCCATTCCCTAACACTGCTTCTTAATTTATAAAATAGAAATTTCATATTTCCTAGACACTTTTCAACATGCTTATAAAGATCAAGTAAGTACTGCATATGACTACTTTGCAACAAGAAAATTCTATATAAATGCCATCTATTCAAAATATTCTTATTAAATACACAAAGAATGCTTAAATTATTTAGTAGCTCAATAATGCAGCTATAGCCATATTTTTACCAAGTTCTCAGCATTCTTCAGCCAATAGCACCATATGTTCCATTTTTTAAAACTTCTGTTCTATTTAGTTAAGGTGTTTTTTTTTTTCTTTTTAGCAGAGTAGTAATTACCATCCTTCAAAAGATCTGTGATTTCAACTATTAAAGTGCACTCTCTACTAATATATCCTACGATCCCTCCAGGTCTTAGTAAATGAAATTCTTGAGTTATAGTGAGTCACAAGTGTAGGATTTTTGGTGGAGAATTAGAATAATACAATCATAAAAGCATAAAATGTTAGATTTGGTTGAGACTTTCAGACACAGAATGTCAGCACCAGAAGGGATTTTTCATATCCTTTAATCTAACTCCATCATTAAGCAGATGAGGATACTGAGGATCAGCATGGTTAAGTGACCTACCTAAGGTCACAATCTAGCTCATAGGAGGGCCAGAATTAGAATGATGAGACCCTTATACTCAGTCCTATTTTTCCCTACTAACACCACAGTTTTCTCCCAAATTATAATTGCTACTATTTTGATATGATACCTGACAATGCCATGCATTGTCAGGGACCCCCCTAACTGAAGGTCTTCAAATAAAGGCTAGATAAATACCTGTTGGGTCAGTGTTAGAGCAGATTTCTTTCAAGGCACATGTCAGGCTAAAATTGCCTTTTCTCATTTTGACATTCTGAGATTCTCTGAAACATGTTTGTGGGCAATTAGGCTTTCTAGAAAAGTAAAATAACCCTTTCTTTCAAGGAACTTAGCTTCTAATGGGGGAGATAATATATAGAATAATATTCAGCTGCAAGTAAAACTAAAAGACCTAGGTATCCTTAGGGTACAGTGGCAAGGGAGGTGGTAATCATTTTATTTAGGATTTTTTTTCCTTACCATAAGCCTCTCTCTTTCCAGTGCCATGGAGATCCAATCTTCAAACTGCAGAAATTTGTCTAGGCCTCTATGCCCAATCCCATGGAAACACTCTGTGCTATAATAGACCTCTTGCAAGAGAGTGGAGGAACAGAGGAAAAGGGGGTAGAACATGTGTCTGGGCTTATAATAGAGCTCAACCCTATGCCCCAACCCTCTTCTTTTCCCAACACCTTAGAAATCCAAACTTCAAATACTAGAAATCAACTCAGGTTTCAATAGCACCACCATGGACACACTATATTGCCAGGCCAGATAACTGAGGAATAGAGAAAATGGGATAAGATACTGGGGTGGGGGTGGGGGACCATCTGGCATTCCACTAAACCAGCTTCCAATTGGGCCCAATTCTTCTCCCCAAAGGTCACTTAGGGCAGAAACTTAGCTTGGCAAACCATGAATTGCTTAGCATGACAGGAGGAAGAGATGCCTTGAAATCTAACCTTCAGGGAAACCATTATCAAGGGGAAAAATCTGAAAATAAGCATTAAGGGAAATAAGGGAGGAAAGAAGAATAAAATGATCAAAAATGTCAAGAAAGAAAAAAAAAACCCTTAAAGACATTGAGGATAAGCAGATAAACCAATAGAGGAAACATTAACAGTAGAAGGAAATATGGCTTCCAGATCTAGCAAATAGATTCAGATATCTATGAATAAATACTGCACAAAAGACATTCAGTTGTAAGAACTTTACTTTCTTTTCTGTGTCTTCAGTAGCTACAGCTGCAGCATCCATAGAGGCAATGGCTTGGTTGGAACTCAACTCAGTTAGTTCCCCTGGATGGATTCTCTGAAGTTTAGAAGTCAGATCTGAAATGTGGATGGGAGGCACCTTTCTCAAGGTTCCTTGATCTAGGATCTAGGGATGTCTCTACTGGCTTCCAAGGGGAGATATGAATTGAGAAAATGAGAATAATTTGCCTCCTCTCTCTTTTATGATCCATTGCTGCTTTGATTAGTTTGCCTTATCTACTGGTCAGTGGCAATTGACAAAATTGTCCAGTATATTTTTTTGTAAAATCAGAGTCTCCTGTTTTATCTTTGTTGCTCTAAATTACTGCTTCAGTCAGGCATATGGGGAAAATAGTGGAATGTGGCTAGAGGGTCCCAGTAATTAGTGGTAATTAACAGAGTTAGAGAGAAAGAACAACAGAGAGTATACACAATAAAGGGGGAGAAAAAAGATGCCATGCCAGATAACCAAAACCAAGAGACTATTAGGAAATGGGAAAAGTATTCATAGAATCATTGATTTAGAATAAAATTCAGGGGTCATCTAATTTAACTCCCTCATTTTACAAATGAAAGCAGAGAAGTTAAATGACTTGCCCAAACTCATTTAATACAGTAATGTGTAGATATCAGCAAATGATCATCTGTATCATATAAAAATATAACTATCAGTTTTTGTATACAGGACAAATGGCAACAGTGTGAAATCGGGAGGGAAGGATCTCTTAGGGTTATAGTCATGTGGGAATGAAGCTTTCTGGGATACTACAAGGTATATACCCTATCAAAAAGAGGAGAAATACCTTAAAAATGTGACTTCTGTGACCACAAGATGGGGCCTGGAAAGGGAGAAAAAGTCCTCAGAATGATGCTATTACCCACCTGTAAATATTATGCCTTAGCAAAATCTCTATTGCCTTATCATACTTATCTCATCAATTTCACACAACTTTTCTGACTGAGGCAGGGATATATATATATACATATATACATATATATGTGTGTGTGTGTATATACATATATATGTATGTGTATATATATACACATATACATATATAATACACATCCATCCATCCATATATATATATATATATATATATATATATATATATAGTATGTTTATGCACACATATACATATATATTAAATTATATTTTCAGGTAACAAGTGCTAATTTTCTCTCCTTCCTCCCAGTCCCCACCCCCAGCCAAATGAACAACAAAT
>CM053585.1:56208437-56222436 GCA_028646515.1 Pseudochirops corinnae
TACACCCATCATATATCCCTCTCTATTGTGTTCTGTATGATACTAAGTTCTTAATTCTTCCAAAACCACCATGCCTCCCTGTCATATAGCAACATTCCAACTTGTCCTTCGATGCTCAGAACTGGAAATGGTCTAGAGATTTGGTTTGACCAAGGCAGAGGACAATGAGAGTCTTTCATTCCTTCTTATGAACCTTACTACATTAATCCATCCTAAGATATGGTTAGCTTCAAGAGGAAATGATAGATTCCCCAGACTAATAAAAAGAAAAACACAGATTAATTTGCTTTATTGAGCCTCAATTTATTCCATCCTTTAAGTAGTTATAATAATATCATGATAAAATGTGATAGAAATTCAGACATGGAAAGACTGGCTCTCCATCTAGGTCTACTCCTTCCCAGATCAAGCATTGTGCCCTCATAGAATCATAGAATTTCAGATCTCAGAAGACATCTCACCCAATGGACACCTGAGCAAGAATCCAGTCCCTCACTTTTGCCCTTAAATTCCACCACAACCTGAAGGACAGAGAGGTCAGATGATTGAACAAAAGTTCTGTGAAGGAAATACTTCGTAATTCTGATTTGTAATATTTAGTCTTTGCTACTCCTTTCTCCCCAAAGGGACAGTTTTCCTTTCAGTAGGATCCTTGGGTGGATGAGTGAAGAGATTTTTTGTAAGTTTTGTTTTTTGGTTGAGAAACATTTGTTTTCTCTACTTCCTTCTCCAAAAAAGAAAAAAAAACAAGGAAAAAAGAGAGAAGTCTTTTAATAAATATGTGTAGTCAAGGAAAACAAGTTCCTATATTGCCCATATCTGGGTGGGGGAATTTAAATCACTGGCCTTTTCAAATATTGAGTTGAAAATATATCAGGAAAAGAAATTAAAAGAATCCTGAACTTGGAGTGAGAAGAACTATGTTCAAGCCCTCCCTTTTACAGTACCCTCTGCGTGACCTTAGGCAATCCACTTAACCTCTCCTGGTCTCAGTTTCCTCACCTGTGAAATTAGAGATTGGGCTTCTTTTTGTGTTTCAGTTGTGACTGACCCTTTGTGACACCATGGACCATAGCACATCAACCCTGTCCATGGGGTTTTCTTGGCAAACATTTTGGAATGGTTTGCTATTTCTTTCTCAAGATAAAGACAAACAGAAGTTAAGTGAACTGTTCAGGGTCACACAGCTGGTGTCTGAAATCAGATTCGAACTCAGGTCTTCCTGACTCCAGCTCTATCCACTGAGCCGTCTAGCTGCCCTAGAGATTGGATTAGGTAATCTCTAAATTCATCTGCCAGTTCTAAATCTATCATCTTTTGAAACTTCTGATATTGGTCTATTGAAATCATACTGGCTTATGGAGTAGCAGATATAGTCTTGAACTTGGAATGAACAAATCCCAAATTTGAGCCTACCTCTGATGTTTACTGTGTAGCCTTGAGCAAACCACCTAGCTTTTCTCAGCCTCAGTTTCCTCATCTGTAAAATTAGAATAATAGTATCTATACCATGGCTATGAATATTAAATAAGATATTACACACATGTAAACACATACATATGTATATGTGTGTATATATGTATATATGCATATATATGTAGATAGGCAAATAGTGCTTTCCAACCCTTAAAGAAATCTATATGAAAATTAGTTATTTTTAAACTTGGCTTGTGTTTGTATGTCTTTTTTTTCCCTCATAAACTGAGATAACATGTTTTTTTTTCTGCTCTGAAACATGCTTATTATGAGCAGCATAATTCCACTATAGTAGAAATGTACATCTCCTTTCAGAAATGCTTTGAACTGAGTAAGTCACAGCAATAATTCAGAAAACAGTGGTACAGCCCTGGTACATTTCCATTCTTGTTATATTTCAACCTTATTTATGATAGTCTCTTTAAAAAATCCTCAAATTGGTCTTGGAACTCCATGTTACCATAGAGTAGGGGCAGGGTGTTTAACAATCTCTTTGAATTTGATCTTGTGCTGAACCAGTGTAAGGCAAACGACAAATTCTCTGAGAAGAAAATGCTCCTATTAACTCTTTTAGACTTACTCATCACTGACATGGAAAGATACTGGAATGGGAGGTCAGACAACTAGGTTCTTTCCTTAGCTCTATATCTAACCAGTTGAATGACTGTCTAATTCTTAGGTTCTTCCTCTGTAAAATGAGAGTGATAGATTATAATATTTCTAAAGTTTGTTCTGTATATAAGATTCCATGATTCTATTTGTATCCATATTTATCCACCTACATATTCTATCTAATCCCTACCCACCCCCTACTTGAAGTTTTAGCTGTTATATCAGCGGTTCTCAACCTGTGGGTTATGTTCAATTTGTAACAATGAAAATACATCCTGCATATCAGATATTTACATTACGATTCATAACAGTAGCAAAATTACAGTTATGAAGTAGCAATGAAAATAATTTTATGGTTGGGGGTCACCACAACATGAGAAACTGTATTAAAGGGTCGCGGCATTAGCAAGGTTGAGAACCACTGTGTTATATCCTTATATGTTAAGGTCCTAGGAGGTTATAGACTATATTCCCCATGATCAACAAATATTTGCTAAGTGCCCATGGTATGCTAACACTACATTCTGGGAGGCATAAAGAGCCAAAACTGGTAAGACGGAAGGGGTAAGACGCTGGAAATCACAGAAAGTCTATTCTAGAAAGTACCTTAGCGATTGTTTTGTATGACCTCTTCATTTTATTGGTAGGAAACTGAGAGACAAAGAGAGCAAAGGACCTACTTAAAGACATCTGATTTGTTATGAATGACTGAGCCAGGACTAGGAATCAAGTCTAGGCAGCCAAGCTAATGCTCTCAATATGACAATAAAATAAAACTATGGATTTTACTCTTTACCCAATGAAATATGTGGCCTTGGGTGGTCCATTTCTTTCTGAGACTTGGTTTTATCAGCTGTAAAATAAGGATTTGGGGCAATATGATCACAAATTTTTTTTAACAGTGTGCTATAGGGGTATGGGTCCTGGTCCAGGGTCAGGCTCTCTTAATTTATTATCCAAATCTCTGACTGTGAACAAATCATTTAACCTCTGTTTTCTAATCATTAAATAAACATCTTATTTCCACTAATAACCTGAAAGCCTATTTGAGGGGAAGGCACTTTATAATTCTCAAAGTATTTTAGGGATGTGAGACATTGCTCTGATGTCCAGCATTTTGTTTCAGTTTTGGTTCAACAAGTATGATCCACATCTTCAAAGTGGAACCTACGTTTGAAATGAAATATTTGCTTCTAGAATTATCAAATCATAAAATGTAACAATAGAGAAGATTTTAAAGTATTTTAACCTGACACATTTTACAGATGAAAACATATTCACATTTTTGGACTCATGCCCAAAACTGAACTCATTATATTGGGTCAGTTAAGGATAGAATACGGAGTCTGGAGCCAGGAAGATCTGAGTTCAAATACAGCCTCAGACACTTACTAGCTGTGTGACATTTGGGAAATCACTTTGTTTCAGTATCCTTACCTGTAAAATGGGGATAATAATAGTGCCTACCTCCCAGGGTTCTTGTGAAGATAAAATGAAATAATTTATTATAAAGCCCAGCTGAAACCGGCTAATTGGTCACCATGGGGGCAGCTATTACTTCTCACAGATTGTCGTTCTTAAAGAAGACTGATTATGTTAAGAGGATGATATCTTTTTTTTTTCAAGTGAATTGGATTTAAGTGAGGCAGAGCTGTGCAAAATCGTCAGCCTCATTATCTCCTCCAGAGTCATTGGAGTTGGGGTCCAGTGGCAACACATAGGTCAGGATGACTTGAGATGCCCTGGATACAGTGGGAGACCTTGGACTTTTTAAGCCAACGTCTTTCCCTGGTCTCAGTTTGTCCGAGGCAAGACCCATTCATTAATTAAAGGTTAGGTAAGAATTGAGGCAAAAGATGGTCTAGTTTGCCTTCACAGAAGGTAAGGAGGACAGCAGAGGATGAGATGGAATCATAGAAGCAATGCTGCTATTTCCTTCTCCTCTTTTTGTTCCTCCTTTTCCTATTCTTCCCCTCCTCCCTTCCTTCTTACATGTGTGGAGTCATATCTTTACACATGGGTTGTCTGTCCAAAGGAATATAAATTCTGATTGCTTTTACTTCACAAGATATCCTGGGGTTTGGGGGGCTAGACCTGAAATAATATTCTCAATGAAGTTGAGTCTCATTGAAGGGTCTGGACAATTCACATGAAGATGTGACTACTAAAAATGAACAGTCCCTATGGAAACATGATCAAGACTAGCACTATTTTGAAACTTACCCAGTCAGAGCCTTGATGGGATATGGGGGCCATCACCAGTCATCCTGACTTATGTCTTACCACTGGACTCCAATGACTCTGGAGGAGAGAGTGAGGCTGATGACTTTGCATAACTCTGTCTTGCTTAAATCCAACTCATTTGCAAGTAATGACATCAACAAAATTTGAGAAAGAATTTAGTATTTAAATGAAGCTACTTGACTATGCCTTTATACCCCAGCACTCTAGTTCTCACTGATTGGTCAGTAATAGGCCCCAGGCCAAGCCTCACTTGCTTTTTTTGTTTGTTTGTATGGTTTTTTTTTTTTTTTGTTTTGATGTCTCAGAGAGAGTGTAAATAGCAACTGTTTCTGTTCTGGCCAGAAATTCTGAGGGTCTTTCCCTCCCAGATTGATTCTTTCCTGAAGGCAAACTAGGGTCATCTTTTGTCTCAGTTCTTACCTAGCCTTTAATTACTGAATGGATGTTGCCTTAGGCACACTGAGACCCAGGAAAGACCGTGGCTTAAAAAGAACAAAGTCTACTACTATGTCCTGGGCCATCACCAGTCATCCTGACTTATGTCTTACTGCTGGACTCCAGTGACTCTGGAGGAAAGAGTGAGGCTGTAGACTTTGCCCAGCTCTGCCTCACTTAAATCTAATTCACTTGCAAGACAAGATATCACTCTCCTGATGTCATTGGTCCTCTTTGAGAACAAAGAATGATCAAAAACAACAACATTGTAAAACACATAGCACGGTGTCTGACAGTCAGTGTTATATAAGAAGTATTATTATCATATTTTCTCTAAAATCTATCCCTCCTATAAATTTCTCTTTTCTATTTACAATCCCCATCCTTCTTATGACCCAGACTTCCAACTATCATCTACTCTTTGATTTTTTTCTTTCCCTCAATCCCATTACAAAATGAGTTGTCAAATCTTGTCAGTGCTACAACTTTTCCACTTACTCTCTTCTCTTCACTTATTCCCCTCTTCCCCAGTTCAGGCCCTCAGCAACTCTCTCCTGGACTTAATATTATTGCTTCCAAATTGGTCTTCCTTCTTCCATGGTCTTTTATAACTGCCTTCTCATTGCTCTACCTTCTTCCAGTCTTTTCCCCCTCCAATCCATCCTTCAAGCAGTTGCCAAAATGATATTCCAAAAACATGCATCTGACCATTTCACTTGCTACAATATATTCAATGAATCCAATTTGTTTCAAGCATAAAATATGTCTTTATTTTTATCTTTAAAATAATGCACATTCTGGCTTCTGCCTTTATTTCCAATTTTATTTATATTATTCCTCTAGTCAAGTTAACCTGTCACCCATACTCATACTTGACACTCCATTTACCTCCCCTGTATCTTTACAAAGGTGGTCACCCTGAGGGTGGTTAGGTGGCACAGTGGATAGAGCACCAGGCCTGAAGTCAGGAGGACCTGAGTTCAAATGTGGCCTCAGACAATTAACACTTAATAGCTGTCTGACCTTGGGCAAGTTGCTTAACCCCAACTGCCCTACAAAAAGCAAAACAAACAAACAACAGGTGGTTACCTATGTTGGAATGCACTCCCTCCTCTTATCTATTCCTTGCAATCCTTAGCTCAAAACATAGTCAGGTACAAGGGCGTTTCCTGATCACTCAAGTTATTAGTGCTTTCTTTCTTTTGATTTTTTTTTTTTTTTTGTATATGACCCCTGTGTACCCAGCAAACGATACCGGGGCATGTAACCAAATGTGACCAAAGTGATACCTGAGAAATGTAACCAAATCAGCTAGTACATTGCCTTAACTAAGCCTGTGGGGTAACAGCTTGTCACTTGAATTAAGTATCTAGCACGAAAGTATAAGGTCTGAGTCATTTACTCAATCAATAAAATTCTCCATAAACTCCTCCCCTCCCCACAGTGGCCCTTTCAGTGTTTCCTTGGGTCATATACAGGATAGCTGTACAAAGGATTGGGGTATTCCCTCTGGCCATCACATGGTGGTCAGCCTGCCAATGCTTAGGTTATTCACATTTCTCCTTAGCTCCCATGTATCTTCAAGCTGCATTAGGCTGTTTAATCCTGTACTATAAGAATTTGGAATTAGGTTAAGGGAGTATAGTAGTAGGAATACCTACCAGAATCCTTATCCATGAGGAATGGGCTAATTCTTTTTTTTTCCTTGAAATACATCAAAACTGTCCTTGAGTCTTATTTGGCTCAGATGACTGAAGGTTGATGCTGGAATCACTGGGTTGCATGGGTACAAAAAGCCAAGAGGAGCCCTAGCTAGGGCCTGAAACTTGACCTTTGAGTTACAATGGACAACATAGAGATAGGGAAGCTGCATTCAACTGAATCAATATTCTATTCTTTGATAAATATACTTTTCCTTCTCTGAATATCCTTCCCAAACTATAGTGAAGTAAACCAAATCATTAGGTGGTTTATGGATGCCTCGTTTTGTTCTAGGCTCAAATATGAGATGCCAGTCTAGCCTGGTCATTTCAGGAATGTCATGAAAAATACTATGCCCCTCTGGCTGGGCATGCATTCAGTGCCAATTTGGAGAAACAGTCAGGCAGTCGGGGAGCAAGCAGAATGAAGAACCAGCAAAGAGAACATCTTTGTAAACTACTGGTGATCAAGCACTTGGTCATGGGCAAGACTAGCATCATCAAATGCTATGTGTACCGGAACTTCTTTTTGCATTACCTGGTTGCTATCAGATTAAATTTCACCTTGAAAGTGTTTTACTAGGACCTTTAGATCATGGTATGCCTCAAGTTCCTGGATTTCACAAGTCAAGAAGCCAAGGAAGCATTTAGACTTTGATGTTACCAGGCCAGCCACATCCAACACAATGACCAAGTGGGAAAATGATTTGGATTCCACTTTAACTCTTCTCATCAATGGCAAACCAGTGTTAGCAGTTATGTGAACCAAAAAAAAAAATGCTACCACAAGAAGTAGGAATTCCTGAAAATGGACTTAAAGTGGAACATTCTACAAGGAAAATGCTTTGGTGGGATGTTTTGAAACAAGAGTGAAGAAAAATATAAACATTCATACCTGGTGAAACACATACTGGCTGAATAAGAATGATCTCCTTCCTATCGAAATGGATATTTTGAAGCTGCATCTTCCTTCATCCAGAAGCATCAGCTGCTGTAGCTGTTCCAAATGGGAGGTGGGTTATTTATGACGACCTGGTAAAAATGATTTCATGGCTCTGTCATCTTTCTCTGAATATGTATTATTTATGCTGAATGCCGGGATAGGGACACAAATATGGTCTGTACAGAGATCTACCCTCATTTCCTGCAAGGGGAAAACAAAACAAATGTAATAAAAGCAGCAACAATACATTTTCAGACTGAATTTGTCACCAGCTCCTGTCCGCTAATAGTCATAACTGCATGCCAAGTTTTGGAGGACACTCAGGGCCCGAGCCCACTGGTTCTGGGCCTCAAAAGGTAACTAAAAGCTTTTTTAAAGGGAATTCAGGGGAGTTGGGAAGGACACCGATATAGTCATATCAATACATCTTTCCATGTCTGAGGACATTGGCTGATTGACAGGGCTTTGGACTGATGATGATGTCATTCAGAGACATCTTCTCCCAACACAGGGATGGAGTCCTTTCTGATTTAGCTCTGCAGAAACACATACCAAGTGAACAGAGCACTGGCCCTGGAGTCAGGAGGACCTGAGTTCAAATCAGGCCTCAGACACTTAACACTTACCAGTCATGGGCCCTTGGGCAAGTCACTTAAGCCCAACTGCCCTGCCCTCCTCCCTCCAAAAAGCAAAAAGTAAACAACACACACCACATAATTTCTAGCTGCTAACATCAAAATGTTAATTATCTTCCCTTCTCCTCCTCCCTATTATCAGTAGCTTGCTTTAAGTGTTGATATCCAAAGTATGATCAAATATACCTCCCCTTTTAGTGCCTTTCTACATGCTTTTCCTAAGCAAAGTGATGTGACTCATATATATTCAGAATACATATCTATATCCATATATAGATATAGAAATAGATATATAGGTAGATATAGGTACATAGATATATATAGATAGATAGATATATAGATAGATACATGAATGGCCATGCAAACATGTATGTGTGCATGCATGTTTTTCTGGAGTGAAAATTAATATATGGAAAGATATGATTGTAGTGCCAATGCAATATTTATAGCACCCACAATCACTATAAATATGCCTGCATGGTGCTAAATCACAAAATATAACAGACTCTCCATACAGAAGAAGAAGCAAAACATTTATTCAGACACCAGAAAACCAAATCCCAACACTAGGAAACCAAATCCATCACAGCAACATAGAAGTTAATGCACCACAACATAGGAGAGAGCCATACCATCTTTTAACCTTCCCACAAACCAATATTTGACCAATATTTACTCACAAGTTTATCTGTCTCCCTTGGAAACAAACACTCCTCTCAACTGTCTAGCAGGCTCTGACTCCCAGCTTCCTGTGGGCTCTGCTCTACCCTTCAGCAAACTCCTCCCATAACAGGCTCCATGTGATTACATTCAGCCAATTGGAGGCAGAGTTTACTTTCAAAGCAGGGAAGGTCTTAGAATTCCTATTACCATTACAGCAATTTCCCCAACAAAGTCAATCCATTGATTCTGATAGTCCTGCTCATGCCAATAAAGAATTACAAAGCTTAAGAACCAGGAAGGAAAATAAAGCAACCAGGCATGGATGGCAGCTTTAGTTCTCTTGATGCCATCATTCTATCCTGTAGCTTCATAGATTTCAAGTGCAAGTTTGTACAATTTCCAGGTTTCTCACAAATTCTGTTTCCTTCTGTGAGAATTTTTGGGTCCCTCAGGTCCTCAAAGAGGTGAAATGGTGCTTCAGAAATATGTGCTAGCTGTATGCAGTTTGTATTTATTTATATGGGCACATGCTCTATGAATATTAGTTCTCTGAGGACAGAGATGATTTCTTTTGTGTTTGTTTTTGTTTTTGTACCACCAAGCATGTTTCTATAAGGTCCTTAGTCATCTGTCAAATGAGTCAATGAACAAACAATCAAATGAAAGATCACGTTTCCCATTCCCACCAGACATGCTAAAGGCATAGCAGAGAACAGCCCAGAAGACAAGAGAACATCTTGCCAATATTTCCAAGGAATGCCTTAGACGTTCGATTCTCCTCCCTAAGAGTTTTGAGTTCTGTCCTTTCAGCTCTCTCCTTTCCCTTGCTACCAATATAAGATTCCTGTCTACCTACTATTTCCCCTTCCATTCCATTATTCATTCTTAACCTCTATAAATCACCTAGAAATGAACTTGTTCTGTGTGAATTCAGGCATCTAGGGTCATGGGCTATATCTTCTGGAGTTTGGCTAGACTATTCTCCATCACACACCCAAGATCTGTCTCTGGGCTTACAACCAACTTTGTGTGAGACTTCTTATGTCAAAGGAGATGTGATTTCTAATAAGATAGTGTAGAAAAGTGGTGTGAAAGTCAAATAGAAACATTTCCTGCAAGGCATATATCAGAATACCACAAACTAAAATTGCCTATATTGTATTGTATTTTCATTTTTGTTAAACATTTCCTGATTACATTTTCATCCATTCAAGCCCACTCAGGAGTTTTGCCAGCCTCAGGTTTGACACCTGTGGTGTAGAGAATGCTGATGACATACTGTGTTCTTGAAACAAGGATGCAATTGGTGCCAGAGCTTCTTCTGAGAGAGACAGATGTGGTTTCAGAGATTCTTTGGGAGAGACATGTGGAGAGAAGAGTTGCCAACATTCTGCAAAGTCTTCATAATACAAGGGTGGTATTTTAATTTTTTAAGCGAACTAGTGATTTAAGTAGTTTAAGCAGCATTTAAATGTAGAATTTATAGAGGGAGTAGGTCATTTGGAATGATGATAGACAGTGACCTTGGCAAAGAATAGGGCTGTCTTTATGTCTATTTTGAATCCATACATAGAGAATAGTAGTGCTGGAACACACTTTAAAATATAGAAGAGAAAATTTTTTTAGCTGGAAGAGATCATAGGTTATCTGTTCCAGCTTCATTCTTTTACAAAGGAGGAAACTGAGTTATGGAGACATGACATAGAATGTACAAACCTGGCTAAGTGTCAGAAGCAAGACTAGATTCCAGACCATCTGAGTCTTAATCAGTTAGATGAAGTAGGTATTTGTTCACTGGGTTTCCTCCAAGAAGTAAACAAAATCAGTCATATAGAGTCACCTAAACAAAATAAACTGAGATTGACTGAATTATTTTTTCCTAGTGATAGGATTGTTTATGATTTGCTTTTGTTTTAGCTACAGTACCAGTTATTAAATTCTCCTATTTACTAAAACTCTATGTAAAAGCATTATTAATACAAAGATAAAGCCTAGAGTTTTATCTCTACCTACTTTAGATGTGATTGTCTGGTTCCCTAGCAGTATTAATTAATCTAGGTGAGAATGGGACATTGCCAGAATATTTCATTATAAAAGGCCACTGTTTTGGGTGGAAACTTGCATATGAAAAGTATAATTTTTAACTGTGTGAGGTCCTGCCTCCATCATGTTTTCCTGACCTGATCTATGCCAACATCCCTATGGCCTTTGACCCCTTCTCTGGCCTTTTTTCACCACTCCTTCCAAGCCCTCCAGATTTATTTACCTCATTGAAGTCTTTAGTCTAACCTTTCTATAGTGTTCAATTTATCCATTGGAATTATTCTTTGAACCATGTTCTTTTCTGCCTAGGCAGGTTCTCCCTTTGTTAATTAGCCCTAATTACTGGCAAGTGTCAGACTCAACCCTACAGAGAGTAGATGCCTGACAATATCCTGGATATATTCTATGTTTCTCAAAAAAGGTGTGGACATGTGTGATTTTAATTTAATTCAATAACAACCAAAAATTAATTACGCACCTAATTTGTACAAGGAACTGTGTTATTTTGGCCCCTGGATACAAAGTCTTATGAAACTGATAGGAATCAGGACAGGGTGAATAATGATGACAGAGAGACCTTGAGGCATGGAAAGGCCAGTTGAGGGACAACTTGATTCCATCAAATTTAACAAACATTCATTAAGGACCTACTGTGCCTATGGCTTGGTATAAGGCAATAGGAATACAAAGACAAAAAAATGAGAATGACTCTACCCTGAAGAAGCTTATATTCTACTGGGAGTAATAAGGTAATTATACACACACACAGACATACACACACACACACACACACACACACACACACACATATATTTAAACATATATATGTTGGTTTGTGGGAGGACCAGAGGATGGCATGGCTCTCTGCTACATTTTTGTGCAATAACTTTTATGTTGCTTTGATGGATTTGGGTTCCTGGTGTTGGGATTCAGTTTTCTGATGTCTAAATAAATGCTTTGCTTGTGTCCTGTGTATGGAGAGTTTGTTATAATTTGAGCGTCATGTGATATTTATAGTCATGGTCTATATTGTGATTATGGGTGCTGTAAATATTTCTTTGGCACTACATGAGTTTGCATGTTGAAAGAGGAAGGTTAGGGCTTGATTTGAGGATAAAAAGAACAAATTCGAGGACAAATGAGTTGTGATATTGCTATCCTCCTCACTAGAGGATCATTGATACCTTTTGTTTCTCAGCTGAGAGTTTTGTCCATTTAGTTCCTTATTCTAAAATATACCTTACTTAATAACACTTACAATGTAACCTGGAATAATCGTCATATTCAGAAACATGGGAATCAGAGGAGCTTGTATAAAAATATATAATACCCAATTACCCATGACCATATTGGTTGAGTTTTTGTGAGTTTGTTTAGATAAAGGACTTCAAAATATGGTTCCTTGGGAAATCACATGAGCTAAATTGGATAATACATGTGTACACACATATGTATGTATGTATACATACATTATATATATAATATGCACACATACATACATATGCACATATACATAAGTATGTATATACTGCCAGTACACTGGGGAAATCACTTGTGGCTAATTTATGGGAGGATATAGGCAATAGCAGTAGGGGATGGATAGGTGTGGATATGTTGTAATATGCACAACTAAAGGAAATATTATAATAAAAGAGGTTGCAAATCCATCTGATAGTATCAGTGATTAATAGAAAAGAGTATAGTGCCAAATTAACCAAACTGGAATTTAAAACTGATAAATGTGGGTCTTACTCTTTGATTCAAAAATGACCTTCGCAAGTATAAGATGGAAAAACCACAGCTTGACGGAAAAAGATAAGCAGCAGGGAGTGGAGTCTGGGGAAGACTGAAAGCTTACAGTGTTAAATAACAGTAGTAATGGTAGTAGTAGTAATGGTGGTGGTGGTGGTGGTGGTGGTAGTAGTAGTAGTAGTAGTAGTAGTAGTAGTAGTAGTAGTTGTAGTAGTAATAGTAGTAGCAGGAGAAGGAGGAGGAGGAGTGATAGACAACAAAGTACTACACATCTGTTATGTCATTTCTTACAATAGTCTTGCTAGGTAGATGCTATGTTTTTCCTTAATAGTGGTTTTTTTTAATTACACGTAAAGATAGTTTTCAACATTCATTTTCATAAAATTTTGATTTACAAATTTTTCTGTCTCCCTCTCTTCCCTTCTCCCTCCCCAAGACAACAAGCAAACCAACATAGGTTATACATGTACAATTATGTTAAACATATTTCTACATGAGCCATGCTGTGAAAGAAGCATCAGAACAAAAGGGAAAAAAACACTAGAAAGAAAAAACAAACAAAGTGAAAATAGTAGTCTGCTTTGATCCGCCTTCGGACTCCATAGTTCTTTCTCTGGATGTGTTTAACATTTTCCTTCATGAGTCTTTTGGAATTGTGTTGGATCATTGTACTGCTGAGAAGAGCTAAGTCTATCATAATCATAGCACAATATGATTACATTTCCTTCTAACCTTGGTTTTATTTGTGCAACACCTTTGTAATTTAATGTAATCAAAATTATTCATTTTGCATTTCATAATGTTCTCTGCCTCTTGTTTGGTCATAAATTCTTCACTTCTCCATAGATCTGACAGGCAAACTATTCCTTGCTCTACTAATTTTCTTACACTATCATCCTATATATCTGAATCATGTATCCATTTTGACTGTATTGTGGTATAGGATGTGAGATACTGGTCTATGCTCAGCTTTTGTGTTACTATTTTCTAATTTTCCCAACAATTTTGTCAATAGCAGAAGTTAGGGGTTGCAGAATTTCCTAAGAATAATATCATATCATATGAAAAGAGTGACAGTTTTGTTTCCTCATTGTCTATTCTATTTCTATTTATTCGTTTTATTTTCTTATAGCTATAACTAACATATCTCTTTGATGTTCTTTGATGACTTGTTCAATTTCTTTTTTTCAATAAATAAGTTTATTTATTGTTTACATCATTCATTTCCACAATATTTTGAGTTACAAATTTTCTCCTCATCTTTCCCCTACCCAACACCTCAAAACAGCCATCCCACTGTATAACCCCTCCCCCTCTCTGCTCTCTCCTATGTCCTCCCCCTTGCCCCTCTGACTTTTCAGTAGGTCAGGATGCATCTCCCTACCACCATGCCTGTATACCTTAATTCCCAGTTGGATGTAGTTAATAATAATAATAATATATGTATATATACATATATATATATATATATATATATATATATATATATATATATA
>CM053585.1:56222936-56257886 GCA_028646515.1 Pseudochirops corinnae
AGAAATTACATTTATGGTTTTTCCATGTTGGCATGTAAATAGTTCAACTTTGGTGAGTTCCTCATGATTTCTTTTCCATGTTTACCTTCTCATGCTTCTTGTATTTGAGTGTCAAATTTTCTTTTCAGTTCTGGTTTTTTCAGCAAGAATGTTTGAAAGTCTTCCACCTCACTGAATGACCATATTTTCCCCTGGAACATTATGTTCAATTTTGCTGGGTAGGTGACTCTTGGTTTTAATTTTAGCTCCCTTGATCTCCAGAATATCATATTCCAGGCACTTTGATCCCTTAATGCAGAAGCTGCGAGGTCCTGGTTATCCTAATTGTGTTTCCATAATATTCAAATTGTTTCTTCTTGGCAGCTTGTAATATTTTCTCCTTGATCTGGGGACTCTGGAACCTGACTATAACATTCCTAGGAATTTTCTTTTGGGCATCTTTTTCAAGAGGTGATCAGTGAATTCTTTCAAGTTCTATTTTGCCCTCTGGTTCTAAAATATCAGGGCAATGTTTCTTGAGAATTTCTTGAAGGATGCTTTCTAAGTTCTTTTTTTTGATCATGGCTTTCAGGTAGTCCAATAATTTTCCAATTGTCTCTCCTGGATCTATTTTCCAGGTCAGTGGTTTTTGAAGGAGATATTTCACATTGCCTTCTATTTCTTCATTTGTTTGGATCTGTTTAATAGTATTCTGATTTCTCATAAAGTCATTTGCTTCCATTTGCTACACTCTAATTTGAAGGAATTATTCTCTTCAGAAAGCTTTTGAGACTCTTTTTCCATCTGGCAAATTTGACTTTTTAAGGCATTCTTCTCCTCAATGGTTTTTTGGGCCTTTTTTTGCCATTTGAGTTAATCTGTTTTTTAAGGTGTCATTTTCTTCAGTCAGGTTTTTGAATCTCTTTTCATGATTTTCTTGCATCATTCTCATTTCTCTTCCCAATTTTTCCTCCACTTCTCTTATTTGGTTTTCAAAATCCTTCTTAAGCTGCTCTATGGCTTGAAGGCAGTCTTCATGTTTCTTCGAAGCTTTTGATGTGAGAGTTCTGACTGTGTTGTCTTCCTCCTGTTCCATGCTTTGATCTTTTTTGTCCCCAAAGAAGGAATCTAGAGTTCAGTTGCTGTTCTTATTTTGCTTACTTTGCCTACTCATGTTTTTGCCAGTTAATTACTTGATTTTTTAGCTCTGTGTAACTCTGCTTCCAGAGGGGAAGCTGTGTCACAAATCGCTAGGGTTTTCACAGCTGCTGCAGCTATTGGGAGGCTGCTGCAGCCCCCACCAGCTTTGGCTCACTGAAAAGCACTTCAGGACCACCACCCAAGACCATGATCTGGATCCAGGCTGCTTAATGAAAGAGCAGTTAGCCTCTGAATGATCGCTTGGCCCCCCTGCAGTCTGCAGGCCAGGAGCTCCAAAGCAGCCACGTGGAGGCTGCTGCAAGGCCGCTGCTTCTGCTGCTTGCTTACCCTGGAGGCAGTTTGGCTGGATTGCTTTTCTCCCCCAAATTTAGCTGAATTCCACTGACCTTTCACTTTGTCTTTGTTTCTTATGGCTTGATAATTCTGGAAACTTCCACAGCTGCTGCTGATCCACTCTCCTGAAGGCTCCAGCTACGGCTTGTCCTGGCTCCCCCAGGGCCAAGCCATGGTTTTAGGATTGGCTAGGCTCGGCTCCTAGTGTGCTGCGATGAGCCCTTCCTGCCGAGCTGACTTCAGTGGGAGATGTGATTTTCTGCATTTTTGTGAGTTTTGGAGACCCCAAATTTGTTTAGAGTCATATGTTATGGGTATTTGAGGTGGCTATGTGGGAGCTGCAGAGCCTTGTTGCTTCTACACTGCCATCTTGGCTCCTCCTCAATTTCTTTTTCTAAAATGGAGTTAAATATTTTATTTTCTCTTTTGATGGTTAGGGTAATTTATATATTTTTGTAAATATTCATGTATTTCATTGAAATTGTTGACTTTATTGGCTTGCAGTTGGGCAAAATAAGTCCTATTTGTTGCTTTAATTCCCTCTTCATTGGCAGTGAATTCACCTCTTTCATTTTTGATACTGGTAAATTGACTCTCTTCTTTTTTTGTTTTAAATCAAATTAGCCAAACCTTTATCTATTTTTCCCCATAAAACCAGACTTTAGTTCTATTTATTAGTTCAATAGTTTTCTTACTTTTAATTTTATTAATCTCTCTTGATTTTCAGAATTTCTAGTTTGGTATTTAATTGGGGATTTTAAATTTGTTCTTTTTTGATTTTTTTTATTTGTATGCCAATTCTTTGATCTCCTCTTTCTCTATTTTATGCATATAAGCACTTAGAAATGTGAAAATTCCTTCAATCACTACCTTGGTTGCATCACATAAATTTTTGTATGTTGTCTTACTTTTGTCATTCTCTTTGATGAAAATATTGATTGTTTCTCTGATTTGCTGTTTGACCCACTCATTCTTTAGGATTAGATTATTTAGTTTCCAATTAGTTTTTAGACTATCTTTCCTTTCTTGTTTGTAATCCAAATTCCTTTGCCTTCCAGAATATCATATTTCAAACTCTCTGATTCTTTAATGTGGAAGCTTCTAAGTCCTGTGTAATTCTGACTGTGTTTCCCTGATATGTTGATGATGAAACAATGATGATTGTTTCTTTTTGGGGGCTTGTCAGTATTTTTTTCCTTGACCTGATAATTCTGGAATTTAGCTACAATATTTCTTGGAGTTCTTATTTTGGGATCTTTAAAGGAGGTGATTGGTAGATTCTTTCAATGACTACCTTCTGCTTCTAAGAGGATAGTTTCTTGATAATTTCATGAAAGATCTTGTCCAGGCTCTTTTTAAATTTTGATCATGGAATTTAGATAGTCCAATAACTCTTAAATTATCTCTCTTGGATCTATTTCCCACTTCATTTGTTTTTCCAATGAGGTATTTTACATTTTCTTCTTTTTTTTTTCATTCTTTTGATTTTTTTTGACTGATTTTTGATGTTTCATAGAGTATTAACATCCACTTGCCCAATTCTAATTTTCAAGGCATTATTTTCTTCACTTAGGTTTTTGTACACACTTTTCCATTTGGCCAATTCTATTTTAAAGTAGTTCTTTTCTTCAGTAGATTTTAAAAAATACTTGTGCTTCTTTTTCCAAGCTGATTATGTTTTTTTCATAATTCTCCTTCATAACTCTTTTTTCCCCAATTTTTCTTCTACCTCTCTTAGTTGGTTTTTAAGATCCTTTATGAGCTTTTTCAAGAAGACTTTTTGACCCTGAGACCAATTCTTCTTTGAGGCTCCATATGGAGGCATGTTCATGTTGTCATCTTCTGATCTTCCTTGTCACCATAGTAGCTTTGTATGGTCAGGGTCCTCTTGTTTCTTATGTATTTCTCAGCCTATTTTGTGACATTTAAAGTTAAGCTCTGCTTCTGGAGCACAGGGGGCACTATCCCAAGTTTATTATCCTGGGGGCCAGGGGCCAAGGGCCTGGTCACTGGCTTTCCAAGGCAGGGCCTCAAGTGCTTGCAACTTTCCCACTGAGCTGGGGGTGGTCTGCCCTAGTCATGGTTATTGTAATTTGTCTTATGCACTGAGGCTGGAGGTCTCACTGCTGGCCTGCTGAGCCAGGACTGTGGGGCCTCAGTTGCTAATCTGTACTGTGGCTAAGAGCTTCCCACTGGAGTTCTGGGACACCATCTGTGCTGGGCTGTGCTCCTCTTAACCTATGAGACAGACCTTTCCAGAAGACTATAATATTAATGGAATCTGAAGCTCTTCCATGCCCCTTTGTATTGGCAAGTAAGCAGGTACTTAGCACCTTGTTTCAAGTTAACACCTTGTTTAAGCTATTTAATTAACACAGAAGTAGTTAACGCCTTGGGAGGAAGTTGCTGATGCAACAGGAAGGGGTAGAATGGGGAGGAGCTATACTGTATATAAGGAAGAGCACCAACAGGACAGTCAGAATTTCTCTCAGTGAGCATCTGGAGGCTACAACTTCTGCTCAGACCTTCCTTCTGGGAACTTCTGCTGAGACCTTTCCTTTGGGAATTTTTGCTAAGAACTTCCAAGAACAAGGCTGAGGAGCTACCTTGAGTGAGAGAGGAGGATCCCTGCTTGAAGGAGACTGTTCTGTTGTGAAGGCCTGGAAATGTGGGCATTCAGTGCATTAACCATGTGTATTAACTTTGTAACTGCTGTAATGATTTTGGGTTTCTGGTTCTGGGACTCATCTTTCTGGTTCTGGGACTTGGTTTTATGGTATTTGAATAAAGGCTTTGGTTTTGTCCTCCATGTGGAGAGTCTGCTACATTTTGTGATTCACAACTATACCAACATATTCATAACCACTGTGGGTGTTGTGAATATTGCATTATTGTTACAAAGACCTTCTAAGTTATCTTAAGCTGGAAAATTATTTCACTCTATCATTTTGTAGATTCTGTCACTCCAGAATCCATTTAAAGGCTTGCTTTAATATTGTTTCTGAGGGAAACTGGGTAGACAACTTACTGGCTTCTCTCTTCCATCTGGCTACACCCCTAGTAGATTCTATTACTGTCCCAATTTTATAGATAAGGAAACTGAAGAAAACAGAAGTCAAATATTCTTTACTACAAGTCCAGTGTTCCATCCACTACACCACCTAGCCTTCTGGACATGAAATCAGGAAAACCTGCATTTAGATGCTACCTTGTAAACTTAACTGTTTGGGTGACCATGGACAAGTTGGTTAATTTCTCTGCCTCTCAGTTTAGTTATCTATTGAGTAAGGATTATAAAAGCTTTAGCATTTACCTTGTGGTGAGGATTACATGGGAGCGTATTTAGTCTCCCATAATAAATTGCTTTGCAAACTTCAAAGTACAACATAAATGCTAATTGCTATTATTTGTATCAGTCCATAGTATGATGTAATAGCCAAGAAAGCTAATGTGATAATGAAAGACACAGGATTTGGGATTAAGTATTCAGTTCAGGTTGTCACATTTTAGAAAGCATATTGATGAATTGGAAAGCGCTATACAAGGAGGATGACAAGAAGAAAGAGGGTGTTGGCTTCATGACATATGAGGATCCGTTGAAATGACCTGTTAAGCATTTCAAATCAGACATCTCAGAGATGTTTTAGACTTACCATGCCTAAAACAGAACTGTTTTCTTAGTTTCATTTTTCTTGCAAAACTCACTTCTCCAAAGCTTTCCTACTTCTGTCATAAGTACCACCATTCCATGTTCTCTCAGGTTTGGAACCTCAGTCTTATTTTTCCTTGATTCCTCATTCTCTCTCCTCCACATATCCAATCTTTTGTAAAATCATTCCATTTCTAACAACACCTCTATCATATCTGCTCCCTTCATACAGCTATCACCTTAGTTCAGGCTTTTATTGCCTCTTACCTAAATTGCTGCAACAGCTTCCCAATTGGTATCCTTTTCTCCAGTCTCTCATTACATCAATCCATTCTACCTCTACTGTTGGCAAAGTAATATTACTTAAGCACATATCTGACCATGTTATCCCTCACTACCCCCAATAAACTCCAATGGCCTCCTATTGTCTCTAAGATAAAATATAAACTCTTTTCTTTCATTCAAGGCCCTATGTCACCTTCTCCAAACTTATCTTTTCAGTCTCATTGAGCATTACCTTCCCTTCTTCCCATTGTACAATCCATCCAAAGTGGCTTTATCTGATCTTCACCCACAATATTCCATCTCCCTGTCTTTCCAATATCTATCCCACATGCATAGAATGCACTTCTGACTTACTTCTGCCTCAGAGATTTTCTCTTTTCTTTTTTAAAATTTTTTTTGTTGCTTTTTGGAGAGGGGAAGGTAGGGCAATTGAGGTTAAGTGACTTGCCCAAGGTCACGCAGCTAGTTTTGTATTAAGTGTCTGAGGCTGAATTTGAACTCAGGTCCTCCTGACTACATGGCTGGTGCTCTATTCACTGTGCCACCTAGCCACCCCCTCTTTTCTTTTTTAAGATGCCACTCAAGCTGCTAGAGCCTTCTCTCCCAAAGTCCCTTATATTTGACTATTTGGGGGGATAGTCACTATGTTGTATTTATTTTAATTAGAATGTAAGCTCCATGCAAGTAAGAATACTTTTGCTCTTTGTACTGGTATCCCCTGTTCCTAGCACTTTGCTAGGCAAATAAATATTGATTGATCAATCACTTGAAAGAATAGAACATATTTTGTCATGGGGATTAGAGAAGACTTAAGGCTAAATGTCTTCAAATATTTGAAGTGCTGTCATCTGGAGGAGGAATCCCATTTGTTTTGTTTGGTCCTAGAAATAGGAGAAATGAGAGAATATTTCAAAGAGGTGAATATAAACTAAATGCAAAGAAAAACTTCCTAAGAATTAGAATGCAAAAAAATGGAGTAAGATCCATTCTCATTGTAGGTTTTTGAATAAAAATTGTAGGAACATTTGTTGAGTGTATCAAAGAAGGCTTTTACACAGCTTTACAAAGAAAGTATTTATCCTCAGACATCCAGGTTACTTCTGACTCTGGGCATTCTTAACTTCTGGCCATATACTGTTCAGACTAATTTGCCCCTGAAATCCCTTTCTAACTCTACAATTTGTTTATTCTATAATTGGATGAGCACTGGCTTCGAGACTTTGATTTAACACACTACATGCTAACTATATACCTGGTCAAAATACAAAAGTTTTTTTTGGGGGGGTGGGAAATTTTTTTTAAATTTTGACTTTATTAAAAGCACTACTTTTCCTTTCCTTCTCTTAAACAATTATTTTTTTAAAAATCATTAATTCATTTATTTTTAGTTTTTGACATTCACTTCCTTAAGTTTTAAATTTTCTCCCTCTCCTTGTACCACTTCTCTGCAAGATGGCATGTGATATGATATGGTTCTACACACACATTCCTACTAAATACATTTTCACATTATAATGGTAATGGTAATTTGAAAATCTTCCCTGCCCCTTAATAGGCTGAATGTAGTCACATGGAACCTGTTATGGGAGGAGTTTGTTGAATGGGTAGAGCAGGAAGGGTAGAGCAGAGCCCAGAGGAAGCTTGGAGTCAGAGCAGTTAGAATGGAGGAAGGAGAGAGGACATAGGCAAAAAGATAGCTACACTTGTGAGTGTTTGTGGGAAGGCTTTGGGGTGGTATTGCTCTTTTCAGTGTTATTGTGTATAGATTTCTTTGTTGCTATGATTAATTTGGTTCTCTGGTGTTGGGATTTGGTTTTCTGGTGTCTGAATAAATGTTTTACTTCTCTCTTCTATACAGAAAGTCTGTTGTATTTTGCAATTAAGAACTATGCAGGCTTATTCATAGTTGATTTCAGTGCTATGAATATCACATTGGTGTGCTACAATCATGTTACATAGAAGAATTATAATGAATGGGAGAGACTATGAGAAAAAACAAAACAAAACAAAAAAAAAGAAAATAGTCTGCTTCACTCTGCATTTCTACTCCATAGTTCTTTGTCTGGATGTGGATGGCATTTACCATGAGTCCTTTGGAACTGTCAAAATACAAAAGTTTTTTCAGTCTCCCATTCCTTCTTTGAAAATACAGGCATAAAAACATTTGTTCCCTACCTCAGAGTGGTGATATGCATTACAATGAAGCTTATATTCTGGAAGTCTTCACAGAAGCCTAGCCGGAGATCAACATATAACAGGACACATAAATAGCCCTTTAAGAGATGATATAGAAATAAATCAATAAATACTTTAAGACAAAAGCAGCTTATTTGTTTTCTATCCCAAAGGCTACATAGGTACTCCCTTGGTTGATTCTAATAACGACCTTATGAAGTGACCAAAGATAGTATTATTATCCCTATTTTACGCAAGAGAAAACTGAGGCTCAAAGTCATTAAACATTTGCCCAAGCTCACTGATCTGGTATGTAATGATGGCAGGAATGAAAATAATCCGCTGGTTCAAAGTCTTTTGTTCTTCTCACTATGATAATTGAAAGGGCAAGTCATTATTATTTCTAATTCACAGAGAAAGGGAAGCAGAGTCTCAAGTGAAGTGAATTGATTTGCCTAGGGTCATCCATTACTCAAATCCAGGTCTTTGGAAATTAAGTCTTGCCTTTGACAAGTAAGAAAGGAAAAGACCATCCTAATTATCTTCCCATCCCAGCATTCCTCCCACAGGGATGATTTGCATTGACTTCATAGGCCCTGCAGAGGAATAAAATCCAGTCTGTTTGGTACTGTTTGTGCCTATGTAGTCTACTCTCACCTCTACTTGAATCCGCTCACTTTTTCAAATAAATACTCAGTGTGTTAAAAATGTACTTTGTAACCCCACCTATTTTCCTCTGAGTGCTATCGTTGCTGGCCAATTTCTTTGAAAGTGCTTCCTAAAAAAAGATTTCCTTCTCACTAATAGGGATCTGCCCATCAACAGCTGAAATCCCATGCTAGCTATTTACCAGTACCATAAACATACACTGAGTATGAACTTTGTTGGAGTCTGATTGTTCTTATTCCCTAAAATAACTACAGTACATGTGTTTCCATAGTCCCTTATCCATAGATTTTCTTTTTAGATAAGAATGACTAATAATTCTTTTGTTCCAGAAAAACTCTCTCCTGATTGGCCCTTTTATATGATTAAGGCATTTTATGCACTGCCTCCTGCCTACCTCCTCCTAACTGTTATCATTATCATTCTCATAATAGCTAGCGTTTACAATTCAGTTCAAGGATTACATATATTATCTCATTTGATTGTCACAACAACCCTGTGAGGCAGGTGCTATAGTTGCCTCTATTTCATAGATATAGACACTGAAGCTAAAAAAGGCTAAGTGACTTTCCCAGAATCACACAACTAGTAAGCTGCCAAGGTTGTATTCAAATTTAAGTCTTCCTGACTTCAAGTCCAACAGTTTCTTTTCTGTACAACCTAGCTACTTAATTGTAAAAATGATATTTTACTTAAATTTAATTTAATTCACTTTAATATTTATGAGCTCTAATAACAAAAACAACAGAAACCACAGGATTATCTCAATAGATGCAGAAAAAGTTTCTGACAAAGTACAGAACTCATTCCTATTAAAAACACTAGAAAGCATAGGAGTAATTGGAGGTTACCTTAGAATGATAAGTATGATCTATCTAAAACTATCAGCAAACATTATCTTTAATGAGAATAATCTAGAAACCTTCCCAATATGATCAGGGATAAAGCAAAAATGCCCATTATCACCACTATCCCACGATATTACATTAGAAAAGCTAGCTATAGCAATAAGAGAAAAACAAATTGAAAGAATTTGAATAGGCAACCAGGAAATAAAACTATCACTCTTTGCAGATGGTATGATGGTATACTTAAGAATCCTAGAGATGTAATTAAAAATTAGTTGAAATAATTAACATCATCAAAGTTGCAGGATATAAAATAAATAATCAGCATTTCTGTATGTTCCCAACAAAGTCCAGAAGGAAGAGATAGAAGGAGAAATTCCATTTAAAATAACCATAGACAATATAAAATACTTGGATGCCCACTCGACAAGATAAACTCAGAGACTATATGAACCACAATGATAAAATGCTTTTCATACAATAAAGTCAGCTCTAAACAGTTGGAGAAATTTTAATTACTCATGGGCAGGCCAAACCAATATAATAAAAACGACAATTTTACCTGAATTAATTTACTTATTCATTGTCATATCAATCAAACCACTAAAGTATTATTTTGTAGAACTAAAAAAAAAGTAACACAATTCGTCTGGAAAGAGAAAAGGTCAAGATTATTAAGAAAATCAATGAAAAAATGTGAAGGAAGGTAACCTAGCAGCAGCAGATTACAAATTGTATTGCAGCATAGTAATCATCAAAATAATCTGGTACTGGCTAAGAAAGAGAGGAGTTAATCAGTGGAATAGATTAAGTATAGAATATTTAGTAGTAAATGGTCACAGTAATCTAGCATTTGATAAATGAAAAGAGGCAAGAGCTTAGGAAAAAAATTCACTATTTGACTAAAAAATATTACTGGGAAAACTGGAAAGTAGTTTAGCAGAAACTAAGTATAGACCAGCTCCTTACATCATATACCAAGATAAGGTCAAAATGGGTACATGATTTAGACTTAAAGGGTAATATCATAAGGAAATTAGGGAAGCATGGGATATTTTACTAATCAGATCTATGGATAAGAAATGAATTTATGACCAAATAAAAGATAGCAAGCATTTGAGAGTGTAAAATAGATAATTTGGATCACATTAAATAAAAAAAAAAAAGTTTTGCACAAACAAAACCAGTGAAGCGAAGATTAGAAGGAAATCAGGAAACTGGAGAAAAAATATTGTACAAGTTTCTCTGATAAAGACCTCATTTTTTAAATATATAGAGAACATAGTTAAATTTATAAGAATATGAGTCATTCTCCAATTTGATAATTAAAAGATATGAAGAGTCAGTCTTCAGAAAAAATAAAAGTTATTTATAGTCACATGAAAAAAGATGCTCTAAATCATTACTGATTGGAGAAATGCAAATTAAAAAAATTATGAGTTATCATCTCATACCTACCAGATTGGCTAATATGAAAGAAAAGGAAAATGATAAATATTGGAAGAGATGTGGAAAAAAATGGGACATTAATGCTCTGTTGGTGGAGCTGTGAATGGACAGTAATTTGGAATTATGCCCAAAGACCTGCAAAACTCTGCACCCCCTTTCACCCAGCAATACCACTGCTATATCTATATCCCCAAAAGACTGAAAAAAAGGAAAATGTTCTATATATATCCCAAAAAATTATACCAGCTCTTTTTGTGGGGCAAAGAATTGGAAATTGGGGGATACCTTTAATTACCGAATGGTTGAATATAATTGTGATGGAACACTATTGTGCTATAAAAATGCTATAAGAATGGTTTCAGAAAAATCTAGGAAGACATATGAACTGATGCAAAATGAAGTGAGCAGAACCAGGAGAACATTGTACACCATAACAGCAACATTGTGTGATGATCAGCTTTGAGAGACTTAGCAATACAATGATCTAAGACAATTCTGGAGGACTTATGAAAAATGCTGTCCACTTTCAGAGAAAGAACTGATGGAGTCTGAATGTAGATCAAAACATGCTTTTAATTTTCTTTTTCTTTTTTTCTCTGTTTTCTTTTATAAGGTTACACTAATATAGAAATATGTTTTTCATAACAGCATGTGTATAATCTGCATCAAAGTGTTTGCCTTCTCAAGGAAGGGGAAGGGAAGAAAGGGAAGGAAAGAATTGGGGACTCAAAATTTTTTAAAATGTTAAAAATTGTTACTACATGAAATTGGAAAAATATGAAAAAATATTTAAAATGGTTTATGAATAATTTTACATAAAGTCATTTGTTTTTAACCACAAGCTTATATAACAAGTACTTTGCAGATTAGGAAACTGAGACATATAGGATTGACATAGTCACATGCTACATAAACATCTGCGTGGAGATTCATACCCAGTTCTTTCTGACTCTAGGATCAGTGCTCCATATGCAATAAGACATTGCCTTTCACAAGTAAAGATTAAGAGTAGCCCTTGATGATGTGAAGACTTTAAGCAAACCTTGTCATTTGAGCAGCCTAAAAAAAGAGAATCCCTATCACACTCACCTTTTTCTTTTTTTTTTTTTGTCCTTCATTTTTTTTTTAAATTTTATTTTATTTTTTTTTATTTACTCATTTACCGCACTCACCTTTTTCTTGACAAAGATGCCGTTGGGAAAAGGAAATGGGTCAGAAATCACTGTCAAGAAGGATATCCGATTATGGCTGTCTTTGTGACACACTCCTCTATGTCCCACACCTCATGCAATTTGACAGCATAGTCTGTTCTAGCATATAAGACTAGGTACCTTAGAATGCTCAGAGCACAGGAAAAACACATCCTCAGAAATGATGTTATAAGAAAAGCACAGCACTAGGATTTAGGAAACCTGGGTGCAGGCTCTGGTTTTGGTCTTGGCTTACTGAAAGATCTTGGATGAGTTACTTTACTTCTCTATGACTGTTTTTTTGTAAAATGATAAGGTTGGAATAGATGAGCTCAAGTTCCCTTTTCATTCTAGTATTCTATAGCACACAGAAAAAAAAAAAAACATCTAGAAACACTGGAAATTCTGATCCTATACAAGGAATTCCTACATGTATCCTCTCTCCCTCCTCCAAAATAAGAGTTAGATACCCCTATTATGATGAGGTTATACATTAACAATCACAATGTTGGCCTTACTTCTCTCTGATTTTATGTGCTGTTTACAAATACTCCTTCCTTCCTCCCCATCTGATAATGACCAGAGTCTCCTTTAGGACTATAACTTACAATATGTGGGCTGGCTTAGCCCATGTATTACCTGCCTTCCCTTCCTCAGTGTCCTATCATCATAAACTCAGAGTTTTCCCTACATAACTTTGACACTACTTCAGATTCTGGCCCACATGGGCCAGAGTATGGGCTTAGTGTTAATACAGCTGTTTATATGTCCTCAGTATCACTACATTTTCATTTTGATCGATTTTTCCACTATACTTCTGAACTTTCTCTCTTGGAAATAAATCAGACTTCTCACTGACCACTTGATCTTAAAGAAAATACTTAGCATTTGATCTTAAGAGAAAATTGGATCTGTGATAAGACTATTTCTAGTTAATATCGGATAGTTAAAATTTTTAAATGTCTGCTTTCCTTAAAATTCATCAATTACACTAGCTTTTGGTTGGTGTAAATCACAGACCTTCCCCTATTTAAATTCCCTGCATAAGATTACAAATACTGATTTATAATTAACAATAGTAAGCCAACAAATTAATTGTGTAAAAACAACTTTTAAGACATGCAGAGAGTGGGTGGGGGCAGGTGGAAGAAGTCAAAATGGAGTTGAAAGATGGTAATTCTGCTGTACATAATAGGAAAGAAAGCTATTGCTCTTTCCTTGAAGTTCAAAGCAGTTCAAGGAAGATTTGGGGGCTTGGGGTGGAGAAGGATAAAAAATCTGAATATAAAAAGATCTGTTGAAAAGTCTGGGAGTGTTTAGTCTGGAGGTGGGGGGGGGGGGGCGGAAGAGGAGGTGGTGGTCAGCACTATAGCTGTCTTTAAGGACAGCTTTGTGGAAAAGGGATTAGATTTGTTCTCTGGGACTCCTGGAGCAGTGGGTGAATTTTGTAGAAAAGTAGATTTTGCTTCATGTAAGGAAAAAAAAATGTTAACAAATCAACGTCCACTAAAATGAAATGGGTTTCTTTGTGAAGTAGAAAATGTAAATACCGTTAGACTCATTTTGCAGATGAGAAAAATAAACCTCAGAGAGGTTAAATGATTCACTGTACTTCAGAAACCCTAGGTTTGAATTCAATCAATCAGGCATTCAATAAGCATTTAATTAAGCACCTACTATGTGCCAGAACCTTGCTTAGCAAAGTAGAAACAAAGAGGCAAAGGACAGTCCTTGCCCTCTAGGTCCATGAACCTTTTATTTAAGTATATATTTTGTAAACTATTTCCCAATATATTTTAATGCAATTAATACTAATGCATTTGAAAATAATTGGTTACCTTTATGATCTTGCACATTTTGTTTTATACATTTAGAAACATTATTCTGAGCCAGGGTCCATAGGCTTATTCAAGTGCCAAAAGGGTTTTGACACAAAAAGACAAATCTTGTTTAGTGTTATTAGGGTACCTTTCCACTGAAGTCCTTCTTAGATCAAAGTCCTCCAGACAGTGGTTTTGTTTATTTTTTTTCCCTAGACCACAAAACATTTACTCTCAAGGATTCTTACTACTTATAAAATACATAGGTTTAAATATGGATAGTTCCTTCTCTTCTTCCTTTCTGCTACATCTTTCTCTTCTAGTCTCCTAGATTCTTTTTTCTGCACAGCTCCTAGTCTCTGACCTTTAAGCTACCCAGACCCACTAAGGTCATTCATAGGTAAAACAGCTAAATAACTTACCTTTTTGCAATATGTGTTTTTGAATTTGGAAAATACCATTTTAAAGAACCTACCCTGTCTTCTATTTTTACCCAATCCCTACACAATGGGAATCAGACAAAATGTGTATTCCAGAGCTCATAAACAAGCTGCCTTATGTACACACAAAATGGCTATATAGATCTAAGTATAGATCTATATTTCTATATCGATAGATCTAGATCTATTTGTGTGTTTCTTCATTTATTTATTTATTTTATTTATCCATTTTCAGCGAGACCCTCTCCATCCTGCAAGAACCTGAAGGACTCCATATAACAAACCAACCAAGATTCAGAAAGTCACAATGTGAAAATAATGAAAGATCGATGGCACTGGAGGAAGGAGAAAAAAACAACTTTTGAAACGATTGATTTTCTCTTTTGTAGCTACTGCTGTATCTTTTTCCTCTTGCCAGGCATATTGATGTTGTGTGTGACTAACTGTGAGAACCGGGACAGGAGGAAGAAAGCGATGCATTACCTTCCTGAATGGGAACATGATGACATTTGTGACAGACTTTTCAACCCCTTAATCCCAGAGAACCACTGAACAACTGCTTTTTTTTCCCTTGTGATGGCAAAGAATTGAGAGTTGGAGAGTAAAGACAGGCATGTGAAAGTATCCTCCTTTTCTTTTATTTGGTTGCTCCTTATTTAATATCAAGGATACCAGTGCATTTCCACTGAGCAGTATCATTACAGACTAATTTCTTTGAAAAATACTTCCTAAGCAACATTACAAACTCACAAAATTTGCCAGTGAAAGTAGTCTCGTAACCTGCCTGAAAAACGCATTGAAAAAAGGTTAGATGCTAATATAAATATTTGTTACATATTTTCTTTCTCCCATAATTTAGGAGCTTATCCCTCTCTACAGAATGCCAGCATAGTATGCATATTCTTCATATGTGTGCTTGCCATTCACTAATATTACTCATATGGCTGTTTTTGTTCTTACCACCCTGCAGTGAGAGCTTAGGGATATACTTTGGACTAGAACTTGGAAACAGAAATTGATGTGGATCTGGGGTGCACATTGTCTTGTCAATTTTATGTAGATCCATGCTAAATGCTTATTTTTGTCCTTGATTTCCATAAATGGTCAACACACTTTGACAACCTTCCACATTTCTAACTGCCTGCCACAGAGGCTGATGAATAAAATGATAGTGACTACAGGAACAAAAGGATGCTGATGACACATGATGGAAAACTTGATGAAAACTTGTGATCTGATCAGAAGGCTTGGAGAAAGATGGAGGATGAGAGAACTATGCCTATACACGGTACAAAGATGGTTCAAAAGTTCTATGGGAAAATGAAGTTGATCTTCATTTCTTCTAGAGAAGTAAAGAATGCTTCCATGTTCCTGTACTAGATTAATAAAAATATATATTTTTATTATATTTTTATTATTATATATATATAAAAATATATATATCTGGAATTGCAATTGGTAGACCTGTATTCAAAAACCAACTGTCCTACCTAGTATCTGTGCAATGTTCAGTGACACATTAGAATTCTCTGGGTTTCAGTTATAAATCTAGAAAGAAAAATGAGAGTTATGAAGGGCTTACCTCACAACAACCTTGGAAGATGTGATACAAGTATTATTACCCCCATTTTACAGATGAGGAACCAGAGGATCTGAATGGAGAAGCAGTTTCCCCAGAACTTAAGTATGTAAGGTAGAATTCAGATTTAGATTCCCCTGTGTAAGGCTAATGGCAATTTGAAATCTTATATTTTAGATGGAGATATCAGATAGCTCAAGAATGAATTATTTCAATTTTAGTAGAATTTTTTTTTGTGGTAGCAAAGAACTAGAAACAAGGGGAGTGCCCATTGATTGGGAAATGGCTATTCAGTTATACTAATAAAACCTCCAAAACTAATGCAATGGGATTTTATTGTGCTTTAATAAATGCCAAATATAAAAAAATGAAGAAAAAATAGGAAAATTCATATGAATTGGCACAGAATTAAGGAGAGCAACTAAAAATATGTAAACAATGACTACAGTAATATAAATGAAAAGAAGACTAAAACAAATTCAAATGCTATGTAATTATAGTGGTTAATCTTGCAAGAGAGATGAAGTATACCTATCTTCCTGAGTTGGAGAGGTGGGGAATTATGGGTGCAGATGCTGCACAATCAGCCTTCAGAGGGGGTAAACTGGTTTGGTTGAACTGTTTTTCTTTGTTAAAAGGGAAAGCTCAGTGAGATCAGTGATGTGGCAGAGTGTATCTGGATTACAAAAAAAAAAACAAACCCAACCCAACAACAACAACTCTATTATTAAAAAAACAAACGGCATTCAGTAAAATATCTTGATTACAGAAGATTAAGTATTGCAATTGAAATTGGTTAATTTAGTTACTTCATAATAACTGTGTTTGCTGATAAGTAATTGTGGTTATTTGGTTACAAATGGGTCAGTTTAAAAACCTCTTTGGTAGTGAATGTCATTATACAGTTGTATCAGTGACCTCTCTCAGTCTCATTTGGTTCACCTGTAAAATAAAAAACTTGCTTACCTGAAGGCAGAAAGCAAAAGGATGGGTCACTTCAAATCTCTTCAAGCTGTATAATTTTCTATCTGTGATTCTAGGACTCAAATTTGATTACACCTATGATAAGAAAAGATGTTTCTTGAGTATTTATATTATTATAAATACAAATTATATATTTATATATGTGCAACTATATACACATACACATATGTTTATACACAGGCATATGTATGCACACATATATGTCATTGTTCAGTTGTTCAGTTGTGTCTGACTCTTTGTGCCTCTGGACCATAGCACCCTAGATCCTTTTATCTTCCACTATCTTTAGAAGTCTGTCCAAGTTCATGTATGTTGCTTCCATGACACTATCTATCCATCTCATTCTCTGCCATCCCCTTTTCCTTTTGCCTTCAATCTTTCCCAACATCAGGATCTATATGCATGCATATACGCATGTGTTTGTATACATACACACACACATATATACATATATACACACATTTCTCAATGTGAAATTTATAAAGCACATAAATAGTTGTGGAATTGCTACTGATAATATTGTTTGGTTATATATAAATACCTAGTACTCATGACAGAAGCAATAGATTTATAGCTTAGTTTGTAATTTAGTTATATAACTTCAGAAACATTTATTAAATAACAACTATGCTCTAAACATTTAGTAAATAGCTAATCATTGTGATAAATTCCACAGATACAAAGATGGAAATGGAACAGTTCTGTCTGTTGAGTAACTAGAGGCTTAAGAGAATTTACCCATATTTCAGAATTTGACCCAGCAGGTAAATTTCCTATGTAAATATTGAGTTATATAACTGAATGACAAATCTCTGCTTATATCATGAGTACTAGGTATTTACATATAACCAAAACAATATTATCAATAGCAATTCCTTTTCTCCTTGCCCCTACCCCCCTGGGACTGACTTGTGTACTGATATTTGATAGGGAAAAAATGTGGTCATTTTAGTGTGCCACTGGGTCCATTAAGAATTGACCATCCAATTTTACTTTTCTAAAAAGCATTTCTTTGCATTGTGGGAATTACTGGCTATTGGAACATGTTATTAGCAAAAGCAGTTTCTGAATTTTATTTTGCAAAACAGAGTTTAAGGGTTGGTTACTCAGGGCTAAAATGCATAAAGAATTGGCCATATCTGTTTCATTTATAAGTAAAAGTTAATATTTGAGTTTTCACAGTGAGGAAAATGAATGCCTTTAAAATGCATCTGCCAATTGCATAATAAATAATAGCAGAAGCTAGTAGCAAAACTTATTCACCTTAATCTGGTGACAACATGCAGGTGTCAAGTGGTCAGGGACATTGATAAAATTCACATTTGGGAAAACACCTCTGACTGTGAAATGAGAGGTTTAGAATTTATGATCTCTAAGGGTCCTTATGGCTCTAATACATTGCATTTTTAAAAATATTCATTTGTCTACAGTCCTTTTTAGGTATAAGGCTTTATATTCTAATATTTTGTGATCCAAATTTCCTTCTAGCTTTGTTATTCTATGTTTTAAGGTATATGTATGGTTCCCTCCAGCCCTAACATTCTATGTTTTAACATTTTATGTTAGCATCACATAAGATTTAAGTTGCAAGTTACCCAAGGGGCAATGGACAGATACATAAATAATCTGTAGTATAGTGACAACCATGATTTGTGCACAGAGAGAGGCATAGAAGACATTGTCATCCAGACAACAGATCCAGAAAATGAAGTAGGTACGGAATAAAAGATCTACTGTCCAAGTGATGACTTCAAATCTACTTTATATTAAAAGACCTAAAGCAAAGTTTCTTAACCTTTTTGAGTGTCATGAATCTCTTTGGAAGTCTGGTGAAGCCTAGGATCATTCCTGGGAATAATGATTTTAAAGCAGTAAAACAGCATATGCAGCATTACAAAAGAAACCCATTATACACATACATGCATATATAAACTTAACCCCAATTTATTCATATATATATATATATATATACATACATACATATAATTTATATTGTTATTGCAATATTAAGAAAATAATGGATCTCCTGAAATCTAATCACAGATCCCCTAGAATTCCTGATTTAGAGGAAGGATGTCAGGGGGTTGGGTGAACCCCTTACAAAGGATGTATGGGGAGATCTGAATAGAAGCTGAACAGCATTAGAGGTTGGTTGTGAATTGTCATTTAAGCCTTTGAAGGTGTTATACACATTAATGAAATCATAGATCTTTTGAGGTATTAAAACTGTTAAGTTCTTATTATGCTCTGATAGAATTTAGCATGCCACCATTTGAAAATAAGAAGGAAAATAATATTTCAAGAGAAATTCAATGGAATCATAGAGAATAAGGAGAAAAAATATTTAAGAAAACTGGTAAACCTTAAAAATAGATCATTTAAGCTTAGAAATGAGAACAATATTAATAATTTGTCTTCAAAATATAATAAGGGCTAATTATCAAGTAGAATAATTTAATTCTAGACTTTGGAGGGAATTTCAGAAGTCATCTGTCCCAATCAGTGGTTCTCAACCTTCCTAATGCCACAACCCTTTAATATTCATATGTGGGGGTATCTGCATGTGGGCAGACCCGCCTGGGATAGAGGAGTGCGGTGTCTTGGTCCCTAAGACCATCAGAAATATGTGTTTTCTGATGGTCTTGGGCAACCCCTGTGACCTGTGAAAGGGCCGTTCAACCCCCAAAGGGGTCATGACCCACAGGTTGAGAACCGCTGGTCCCAACCCTTATCTGCAGATAAGATTTCTCTCTACAGCATGAGCAAATAGTCATCCAGCCTCCTCGGGAAGACCTCCAGTGATAAAGGAATTACCCCCCACTGAGGCAGCCCATTCTACCTTGAACCATAACTAATCATTGTCTTAAACTATTACGTAAATATTTTATTTGTAACATCCTACATTGAAGCCTTGCTCTGAAACCTCACAGTGCTGTGGTGATAATATTGGATTTTCCAAGACAATACTGGTGGAACTTGGACTCCGATAGATTCTATCTGGATGGCAGAGTCTCAGTTATGAGACTGATGACAATGTGTTTATCCTGTCATCAGAATTGTAACCAAATGAATTATGGTGATGGAGTATTTTCACAGAATGTCGTGTTAAAGGAATTAAGGATGGAGAAGAAACTGTTTTCCCTTTTCTGTCCTCAATGGTGTTTGTCTTCTTGAATCAACAAAGGCCTAGCTCGATAATATTTCTTTACAAAAGCAAACCTTCTCCTAACAAATTTTAATTAGTGTTAGAAGCAAAAGCAGCTTACCATCCTAAGCAAGGGCAAAAGCAAATCAAATGATATTTGAAACTAATTATGAAGGTGAGTGTGGAGTGCTACTTGGGGAGGTAAGAAGGCAGAGGGAGGAAAGTGAAAGGGAAGAGGTATTAATTAAGTGCCTACTACATGCCAGGCACTGTGTTAAGCACATTGCAAATATTATCTCATCTGATATTATCTTATTTGATGCTTGGAACAACCTGTGAAGTAATTACTATTCCCACATTTTACAGTTGAGTACACTGAAACACATAGGAGTTAACTGACTTATCTAGGGTCACCAGCTAGTTAATATGTGAGATCAGATTTGAACTTAGATCTTCTTAATCCAGGCCCAATACACTATCCATTTGTACCAGTAGGGATTAGATAATTAAAATTAGTAATGGGTCCAATGGATATAGAATTGTGACTTTCTTCAGCAGTGTTCAACAGTTTAAGAATAGCAGTAAAGAAAGAAAATGATTGTGGATGGGGATGAAGAAAGGTTGAGAACTGTCAAGACTTGAATGATAGGAAGAGAAGAGGTCAAAGAATTTTATGGGTGGATGATAAATATATAATTGAACTGATTAATTATAAGGTCAGTGCTGTTGAGGGAATAAAGTAAAGACACAGCAGAGACAATAGTAGCCTGGAAGAATATGAAATAATAGATAAGCCAGAGATTAGACTAAGTTCAGTAACCTAGGAGGAAAGATGTAAGAAAAAGGTGATTATGATATGAGGACAACTTCATAGTTCAAGACCTCAGAAGTTGTAGAACTTAGGGTTGTGGTGCTTATTGCGCCATGACCACTACTACGGGTGATTAAGGTAAAGTGGAGATGTAGGTCAGAGGAGCCTGGGTACTAGAGAGAGGAAAAATATAAAGGGAGATGATGTGGAACAGACTGGAAAGGTCAATGAGTTTGGAGTCCAAAAATGACCTGAGTCCAATATCTGCTCCATGACTGTGTATATGTGTCCTTGGGCAAGTCACCTCACTTCCTTGGGTCACATTTTCAGGCAGCAGGTGGCACAGTATATAAAGTTTTGAGTTTGTAGTCAGGGAGACCTAAGTTCAAAATCTGCCCCAAATATTTTCTATTTCTATGACTTCAGGAAAATCACATAAGCTCTGTCAGTCTCAGTTTATTCATTCAGTCTCATTCATAAAATGGGGATATCTAAGTCAGAAGAGTTGACATGGATACACTTGGAGGTCAGGATCCCACAAGTGGAAAAAACATACATTGTTAAATCCATAACTATAAGATCTGTGTTTCAGGTGGACAGAAAGGCTGAGTGAAGCACTCAAATTCTTTTAAGGGAGGATTGTGACAGTAGTGAGGAGGGAGTGAATTTCAAAGGAAAAGAGGTTTCTGAGCCACGCAGTGGAAGATAATCTCGAAGTGTTGGTGGGCCTCAAGGAGTGTTCTGACTCTTCTTTTGGACCTGGTATGTCTAAGAGGCATTACAGAAGGAGCATCCAGCATTTGAGAGGTTGAACAATGATAAAGATGAGGCATTACCCAGAGGTAGGCAGGATTCTATGAAAATAAGATGTAAAGCCCATGAAAGGAAAAGATCTAAGATGAAGGAGAATTAATCAGTATTAGATCAAGCTTCCCAGAGATCACAGTGGAAAGGAAGGGTATAAGAGGATAGAGACTGGGGGAAGGGAACATTTAGGGAGGGCCATTAGATAGGAATGAGAGTATGTAGAGAGATAGCAAGGGAAATGGTTTTTGTTTCAACCAGCTGATTCACAAGGATAAGTGTCATAGGAGATGGGAGTTTGCCAATCATGATATCAGCAGTAACTCTTGGTCAGATACTCAGTTAATCTAAGAAGAAGAAAAGAGGGTTGCTGGCATTCAAATTGTTTCTGAAAGGTTAAATGGAGGCCACTCAAAGTAGTCATTTTAATTTTCTGCCCCTTTTCTTGGAAGGTTGTATGGCAAAAGAGATCCTATGTTCCCTGTCCACCTCAATTATTTTTTTTCCTTTTTTTTTTTTTGGAGAGGACAAGGCAGGGCAATTGGGGTTAAGTGACTTGCCCAAGGTAACATGGCTAGTAAGTGTTTTTGTTTTGCTTTTTGGAGGGCAATTGAGGCTAAGTGACTTGCCCAAAGTCACATGGCTAGTAAGTGTGTCTAGTGTCTGAGGCTGGATTTGAACTCAGGTCCTCCCAACTCCAGGGCTGGTACTCTACTTGCTGTGCCACCTAGCTGCCCCAGTCCATCTCAGTTCTTGAAAGGAATCATGGCTATAACCAATAATGGACAATAGCATCTATGGAGTCAGTAATACCTTCTCTCTCTTCAGCAAAAGTTGTCTCTGTCTAGTCGGGTGATCAAAAAAGGATGATGGAGTATTTTCTCAGAGATTATTGGAGGGCAGCATAGGGGGAGATGGGATTGAGTCATTTGTCATTTCTCCAAATTGTAGACAAGAAAATCATGAGTCAAGTAGTTCTACAATCCCAGTCTCTGAGAGCATCCAACTGAGAATTGGAGGTCCCACTGAGAAGGAATGAAGAGTAGAGTAGGAGCTAACCTGGGCAGTTTGACTCCATCCTTTCAGCAGTGGCCCCACTTCCTGGTTCTCTGGTGGACATGGAAGTTTGTACAGTGAAGGCCATCCCCTTTATCTTTTGTGATTCTTTGTTAGAAGGCCTTTTTCCAGCTATAAGTCCCATTCCATTCAGTCTCAGTGAGATCTATGAAGCCAAATTTGTCTTTTTACTTTTGGATACCTAGCTTCTCTTCTAGCTTACCTATACTCAGTGTATTTGCACATAGGTGCCTAAGGCTAAGTAGCTCAGTGGTTAGAGTTACTGGATCTGGAGTCAAAAACATCTGAATTCAAATGTGACTTCAGAACCTTATTAGCTATGTGACCCAGGGCAAGTCACTTAAGCCTATTTGCCTCAGTTTCCTCATCTGTAAAATGAACTGGAGAGGGAAACGTCAAATCACTCCAGTGTCTTTGCCAAGAAATCCTCAAATGGGGTTGCAAAGAGTCAGACATGACTGAATAACATTGAAATATAAAAGGCAATCGGTTTTGGTATTATCTCTTCTTGGATGTTGTTCCCTATACATTGTTCATTCTTTTTTTCTACCATTCTTTCTTCCAAGATTGCCGCTGCTGCTGCTTTCTACAGTATCAGGTTTGGCAGAAGTATATCGACAACTTTCTCCCTCCCTAAATCTTTTTAGTTTGAAGCTCTCTGGATCACATTCACAAGAAACCAAAAAAGGCAGGGGAGGTTAATGACCCTTGATAGATGTACCTCATGCTTGGTGAAGAGCCTATCAATTCTATATTTTACGCTATAGTCCAGAAATTCAAGTTCTATTTCCAGGCATCTTCTTACCAGACATTCTCTTCCCCAAACCACATTTTCTGTTCTTTTTTACTTCTGATGTCTGAATCTTCAATCAGTAGCAGTGATGACCATATTATCTATGCAACAAAGAAACAAAGGTCTTAAGGTTTTATGTGTGCGTGTTAGTTTGGGGGAGACGTCATGGGTCCTTGGTGCTGATGTTGCTGTCCTTACATGACTCACCAGGAGAAAATAACAGCCTTCAGCTTTAGATTTTCCCTCCCTGGGCCTATTTTTCTTCTCCCACAAAATGAGTTCCTTAATAATATAATTGAATAAAAAAACGAGAGAATCTTAAGGTTCCAATCAGTTCTAATGTTCTATGTTCTAAAATTTTCTGTTCCAAAACAAAACTGTAATTTTGCATTTTGGCCCCTGCATTACATTTCCCAAAATGATCTTGGAGTGAAAGGTATGAAATACATACATATACATACATATATATACATAGATGTGTATATATATATATGTATATATATATATATATATATATATGTATATATATATATATATATATATATATATATATGCACATATACGCAAGGGTATATAAAGCTTGGAATAAACTTTATTACAAATTGACTTGGAAGAGAGAGACAGAAGTGTCTGGATAGTGGTCCCCATTGGCCCAGATCCTGGGGATAACATGAGACAATTCCTGTTGGGGGGGATGGGTTTATGAGGGAACAGATCAGGGTGAGACTAAAGAAGAATTTGTTATAAAGTCACAGCAGCTAGTTTCACTAATTTCTTTCTGTCCTTCTGTTTCTTTGTCTATGTTTCTCTTTCTTTTGTAAAGCTACTGTAGCAATGTTCATTTTTTGAATACGTTTTTGACATATTTTGTTTTCCCATGACTGATGTCTCCAAATATACTCTCTTACCCTTAAATATTTGTTCTTGCTAACTAAGACCTAAGCTCAGCTGTCTCTGTACTGCCTGTGGAAGTGTGCTGTAAAGTTTCTTGTCCTGGGACAAAACACCTACTGAGTTACAAAGCACCTACTATGTGAGTTAAAATTCTGTTCCTAAGTTTTTTCTAGCTCTAAAGTCCTATGTTCCAAAGTCCTTTGAGTGCTGATATTCTAGGATCCTAAGTGATGAAACCTGGACTTGCCTTTTTCTAACAGCAGTGATTCCTTTGCTCTTGGGATATTATGAGTCAAAATAGAGAAGCAGATCATACCGTAGGCTTTAATAAGTGAATTAGAGTTTCAAGGTGCTTTCACTCGCCTAAGACATTTTTTGACATTCAATACTTCCATGACAGGTATTAATTACATTTTCTCTGTGAAACTCTACTATAACCTTAGCTTCAATGGAAGAAGAAATCCAAAGGGATTTTTCTTTCTTTCTGACTCTGGAGCTGCCTCCTTGAACTTAGTTAACTGGCACAGAGAGGCCAATTTGGAGTAAGATATGCCAAGAGAGCACAGCATGTGGAGGAGCCAGGACAATTTTCTCTGCTCCCAGCAGGAACATGATACTTCCTCTGTAATAACCTTGAGTCACCAGCACCATTTCCCTAGCCTTTTAGAAAAAAGCTTTCTTCAGAACAGAATTGGATTGTTAGTATAAGACACAGAGGTGGGAACCTTAGGCCTCTAGGCCATATGTTGTCCTCTACGTCCTCAAGTGTGCCCTTTGACTGAATCCAAATTTCACAGAACAAATTCCCTTAGTAAGAGGATTTGTTCTACGAAACTTGGACTCAGTCAAAAGGCTGCACCCAAGAACCTCCAAGGTGACATGTTGCCTCAACGCCAGAGGTTCCCCACCCCTGGTAAGGATTTAGGTCCTCATTTTATAGGTACATACATAGAGGTGCATTGTCTAGATTCAGCCATAAGTGTTAGAGTCTAGACTTGAACCCAGACCTTCTGACCACTGGACTTGGTGTCTTTCAATTACATCATGCATCTACTTTTTTCTCTGAGAGTTTGGACGTTCAAACTGCTAGGGACTCGTAAGTGCAAGAAAGGTGGGATTTTTGTTGTTTTTCTTTTTGGAGTTCAGTTTCTCAGGCTCAGACTAAATTGTAAACATCTGAAGGATTAATCTCCTTTGAAACATGATAATTCACAGCTGTGCTGAGTCAAGTAGGTTTCATGCCTTCTAGCTCTGAACCAATCAGGGGCTAATTCTTTGTCATATATTCTGGGAGGTTGACATTTTCTTTTAGGGGCTGGCTCATGAGAAGGATCTTTTGATTTGCTGGTCAAGACTCTGAGAAGTTGTATGTTCAGAGCCCCACCCCTTCGCCCCTGCCCCCAGTATGGCAATATTACTATGCTCAGACAGCTGAAGCCCTGTCTGTTGATCTTTGTGGTAATTTCTCTACTTATATTTTCTATACTCACTTCTTTCTCTGTAATTAAAGTAGGACCATTAACCCCTTTAAAGTTGTTTTTCCTTTATAAAGCAAATCAAAAGAACTTGTGCCAGCAGGCCATCCTTGATGTGCCAGGGTGCTTGCTATTATAGAACTTTAGAACATAGAAAATTGGAGCTGGAAGATAACTTAGAAATTAGAATGTTAAAGATATAGGAGAGACCTTGGGAATTTAATGTTCATGTTAGATGGAGCTTGGAGACATGGGATATTAGGAAATAGACTATCAGGGTTGGAATGGGTCTTGGAAATGATCAAATGCCAGTCTCACTTTAGGGAAACTAAGGCTCTGACTCATCCCTGTGAATATTCAAATGAGCAGCAAGTTCTTTGCTTAGCAATTATTGAGTTTGGATGGGATGGGAGGCAAGATAGGTGTTGAGGGGAGAAAAAAAAGAAATATGACACCCAGTGGTGCTGATGTAGGTTAAAGGAAAAAAAAAATAAGGGGATAGGGACAGGGAGGGCTTTTGAATGTTGCAACTGCTTCCATCTGTTCTCTTTATCTGTAAATGATGTAAAAAATGAGTTTCTGTCAGAAGTCACTGGGTATGCCATTACAATGTTTAATGATATTAGTATAAAACAAGAAGATAAACTGCTTCATTTTCAAATAAAAAAAAAGCAAGAATAAATGAAGGCAGAGTCAGCTTTCAAAGTAAACTCTCAATTAGAACATCCTTCTCAAAAACTTGGTAGGAATTTCAGGGTACTGCGTAAGCAACTAGAAAATCACAAAGTCTTGTTGGTCTAATGCTAATGACAAGATGGGCTCATTTCCCAGAGGCCTATGACCTCTGTGTCCTAGCCTCTTAGTCTGGGTTGTGTGAACATGCAAATGAAAGAGAATTTGTTAAGGATGGAATAGTGGTAGAATATCCTTCAAACCAACAATGCAAGGTCAGTACCTTTGGAATTTCAGTTTGGACCATCTTCTATTCATTCTTCTCAACACCTAGATGTTATATCATGCATCTTTGCAGTCCTAAGAGTCAGAAATTGGGTTCTACCACCATCATGCTATGCAATTTTAGTTGATTTAGTCACTTATTAAACACTTAATAAGTGACTACCATGGGCTGGCTATTGCACTGAGCACTGGATGCAGAGAAAGGTAAAAAGTAAAAGGTAAAGCAAGCCATTTTCTCTCTCTTAGGCCTAGTTTCTTCATCTGTGAAACGAGGAGGTTGAACTGGGTTATTTCTGAAGCAGGAAATACCCCATGAGCTCTAGCTCAGCTCTGAAAGACTTAACATGATGCAGCAGTCCCTTATTGCTTCCCATGACTGGGAGGCAGGGGAGGGGAAATGTGTTAGAAATGATAAGTAACAGAGCCAGAAAGATCTGTCCAAGCATTAGACTTTAAAAGAGGAGAAGATGTCCAAGGGAGGGCTGGTGCTGGAAACATCCTAATTGTGGGAGCGATCACTCTTTCTCTTCCTTTGCTCTTATGGCCTACTGAGAAGACAGCTCCTTCTGACTCTTCAGTGAAACCCCTGTCAGTAATGACTAATCAGGTCTTGCTGTGTCATCTCTACAAGTCAAAGGTCCAGAGCAAACAGCTCACAGAAAGGAAACTCAGTAAAAACCCAGCTTCAGAGGAGTTTCCCCAACTCAGCAAATCAGTGGTTCCTCTAATCATCTGTCTATCTATCTATCTATCTGTCTGTCTGTCTGTTCGTCTGTCCGTCCGTCCATCTGTCTGTCTGTCTATCTACCTACCTGTCTGTCCGTCTGTCCATCTGTCTGTCCGTCCATCTGTCCTTATGTCTGTCTGTCTATATTTCCTTTTTTTAAAGTAATTTGGGTAGAACATACTTAAGATCTGAATCAGTTTGATTCATTCATTCAATAACTATTTATTAATTGTCTACTATACATAATATGCTTTTCTAGGCAATCAGGATATGAAAACAAAATGAAACAATGTCTTCATGGAACAGATACTCAATTTCTGATGCATTTTTTGCTGAGATACTTGGGGCAAAATTTTAAATAAAAAATATATTTTCAATTAGATTTTCAGATCTTCCAAATCCACTCAGTATAGTTGTTGTTCAGTTATATCTGACTCTTTGTGACCTCATTTGGAGTTTTCTTGGCAAAGATACTGGAATGGTTTACCATTTCCTTCATCAGCTTGTTTTACATATGAGAAAACGGGGGCAAACAGGGTTAAATGACTTGCCCAGGGTCACACAGTAAGTGTCTGAGGCCAGATTTGAATGCAGAAAGATGAGTTTCTTCACTCTGGGTTGGCACTCGATTTACTGTGCCACCTAGCTGCCCCACTCAGAACTGTAGAATCATCCAAATAATATTCTTCTGAATTATTACGACACAACAGTTTGGTGGCAAGAAAAGCAGTGCATCTAGGTTCACATTTATTATGATGAATAATTATCTTATTAGTAACCATAATTCCTATAGTTTTGCAAAAGTAGTAACTTGGGAATTTTACAGAATTATTTAGAAGGAACACTTTAAATTAGATGTGTCCAACTAAATATTTGTGGTAAAACACCTGAAAATGCATTTAAGAACAATTGTTTATAATACTGCAGTAAGGCTTCATACTTACAGTGAGAGGGCAGGGATCTTAACATAAATCAGGATGGCTTATAACCGTTTAGTTCAATTCTTTCTTGTCAAGGAACCTCTGTCCCTTTGGACTATACTGGTGTCACCTACATTCATGGCTGGGGTGAGTTATTCAGCATGTATTATTCCACTACATGGAGACATGTATACACAAAGTAATTGATGGTGTGTATATTAACACAGGTTTTAAGAATTCTACTTGCTATGCAGCAGAAAGTTTTATTTATTCCTTTGTCCAAAAACCCAGTTACCAGGGGGTCAGCTTTCACAAGATGAGCCTCTCTATACTCAGCTAAGCTGTTTCCTAAATAATAGAAAAATAATCAGAATAAAATAATTTCCAACAGCAGTCCTAATTTCATTCATACATTGGACATTTATCAAACTGTCTCAGTTTCCATCTCAACTTCTCTGTCTATCTCTCTCTTAGGAGTAGCAAGGTGGTGCAGTGAATAGTCAAGAAGCTGTGGTTCAGTTGTTTCAGCCTTGTCTGACTCTTCATGGCTCCATTTGGGATTTTCTTAGCAAAGGTATTGGAATGATTTTCCATTTCCTTTTCCAGCTCATTTTACAGGTGAGAAACTGAGGCAAACAGAGTAAAATGACTTGCCCGGAGTCACACAGCTAATAAGTGTCTGAGCCTGAATTTGAATTCATGAAGATGAGTCTTCCTGATCCCAGGCTTGGCACTCTATCCACTATGTCACCTAATTGCACAAAGAGTCAGTAAGACTAGAACTAAAATCTGGCTTCAGAACTTACTTGCTGTGTGACCCTGGACTAGTCACTTAATCTCTGCTTCAGTTTGCCTCTTCTGTAAAATGGGGATAATAATAGTATCTACCTTCCAGGGTTGTAATAAAGATCAAACGAGGCTACCATAGTATAGTGACTGGCTATTAGGCACTATGTAAAGGTTAGTTGTTATCATTATCATTATTACTATTATTTTATTAGTCTCTATCTCTGACTTCTCTTTATCTCTATCTCTTTGTGTTTCTATCTCTGTCTCTTTTTGTCTCTTTCTTTGTAACACTGTCTCTATTTGTTTATTGGTTTGTCTCTCTCATTCAGAATTGTGGCTCCATTGCTATAGAGATCTAATGAGGAAACTACCTCAACCAATTCAGATTTGCAACTTTAGCGTTAATTAATTGCCCGGACTATCAAGAGGTTACATGATTTAACCAGGGTTGCACAGCTAGTGCATGTCAGAAGCGAGACATGAACACAGATCATCCAAATTCTGCCTCGGGATCTCTATCCACTGTTTCGTAATGTCTCATTAAGTGCAAATTACTCAGCATAAGACCTTGCATTTATATAATAGTTACAGTTTACAAACACTTTCATATATATATGATTATATATATTCCTATGAAGTAGTTAAGACAAATATAATTAGCATTTTGCAAGTGACTAAACCAAGAATCAGTTTGCCAAAGTGACTCACTCAAAGTCGCAGAGCATATATATGCCAGAAGGAAGACATAGTTCCAAGTCTCTGTTTCCAAGTCCAGTGATCTTTCTACCATACCTTGCTTTCTCTTGCTTGGATTGCAAAGATTCCTAATAATAACTCATGTTTCCATAGATCTTTTAAAAAATGCCATGAAATTATTTCTTGCAGCCTACTCTCTACCTAATGCCTCTACCATTTCCTAGGTTTTTCTTCTCAAAACAAATTGGGAAGAGCTTAGATTAGTAGCATGAAAGCATATCTAGCATCCCTTCTCTCTCCTGATATATGGAGAACTGTATGGGAGGGCGAGGACCCACGAATGCAGATCCCTGAAAAGTTTCTCTTAAATTTGGGCTCACTGGCTCCTCATTCAATCCAGCACTTACCTTCTCCATCACTCACTGTCTTAGAGAAACACTCACAGAATTCTTTCATTCTGCCTTGGCCTTTATGTACTCAAAGATATCACAATTGAATCTCTCTTGGCCATACTCACTTATCCTATAGAAATACCAAATCACTTTCCTACCCTATATCTAATCAGCAGTTCTCAAATATTCAACAAAATTCTAGCTCTCCCTCTTTCTTTCTCCATACACAGGCCGGTTTCCAGCATCCAAATGCTAGCCCTGAAGCTAAGTTTATTCTTGGTTAATAGATAGATACAATCTATCCCCAAGTCATACTTGGAACTGGGAGAAAGCCAATGAAAGATATCAAATAAAAATATTTTTTTTCATTTTCTTTTGATTTTCAGGAAATTTAAAACAAATTAGTTCATTCAATGAATAAGCATTTTTTAAACTCCCTACTATGTCCTGGACACTGGAGTAGATAGTAGGTATAAAGCAAAGAAATATTAAAAACAATCTTCACCATCAAGGGGATTATGTTCTCTTCAAGGGAATAATAAGTATATATAAAATTAAATTTTTATATATTAACCTAATATAATAAAATATGAAAAAACCTAAAACATGTCCAAAGTAATTTCCAGTGAGTCAATAAACATTTGTTAAGGGCCTTCTATGTGCTAGACACTGTACTGTTAAGCATTGAGGAATATAAAGAAAGGCAAAAGACAGTTTCATCTCAAGGAGTCCACAATTTAATAGTGCAGAGAATATGTAATTGGCCATGTACAAACAAATTCTATACAGGATAAAATGAAAATAATGGGGAAGGCAGAATTAAGGGTTGTGTGTGTGTTTAGAAAGACTTCCTCTTTTGGGGAGAAGATGACAGCACTCGGGGAACATCAGGATAGTCCTCTTGACACTTGAGTTTTGAAGAGAAGCCATTTTTCTATGAGTTGGAGATGATGAAGGGGCAGATTCCAAGCCTGGGGGACAGCCTATACAAAGGTTGGAGAGGGGACATGAAATGCCATGTACAGGCAGCAGGCACACCAATGTGGCTATACCACAGATTGCATTCACCAACATAATGTCTAGTAGGTCTAGAGAGGTACCCTCTAGTGAAGGGTTTTAAACGTCTAACGATGAATTTTGTATTTTTCCCTAAAGGACAAGACAGAACTCTCTTAAGAGAGGAGGGACATAGTAAAATGATTCCAAATTATTAAACAATGCTCAAAACTGTCTGCTAATTTTGTTTTCCATTATTTCATCATTTTTCCCTCTCCCAAATTTGTTTTTAAAGTGTTCATTTAAGAAACCCAGAGAATTTCCCAGCCTCCTCCACCCTGGCAGCCTGTTGAGAACAAATGCTGTAGAGAGAGGATTTATGGGTTACTTATGATAAGAAGGCCTATAGGGGGGTTTCAATCAGTAACATGCATAGATTGATCCCCATCGATAAGATTACCAATCCATTGAAGTTAATTAAAGTAATATCAACTGTGTTTTTAGAGGTAGCATTTTCAAGTTAGTTTTTTTTTAAAGCCCCATCCCAGCACTCACTCACACACACACACACACACACACACACACACATGCACACATAAGAAATTCTTCTGGAGTGTCTGCTAAAAGCTATTTCTAGTGAAGTCAGGTTGCATTAAGGAAGGAAGGGTACTCATAAAAGGGAAAGTGATCATTTCAATGCCCTCTACTCTGTTCAGCCTCATTTAGAGTTCAGTGTTTATTTCTTACCACCACAGGATAGGAAGACAATTGATAAAGTATAAGATACTCAGGGAAAGATGCCTGGGATGGTTGTCGGGACCTGAAACTGTGTGGCGTGACGCTATTTGTGAAAGCAACTGGAGAATTTTAGCCTTGGGAAGATAATACTTGAGGGATGCATAATCAGCATCTTTAAAAATTAGAAGGCTTATTATGTGGAAGAGGAAATCATCTTCTAGTACAGGCCAGAGGCCATAATTAGGATCACTGAATGGAAGTTACCATGAGATAAATTCAATCTTAATATAAGGATACCTTTCCTAAATATTAGAACTGTCACAAAATGAAATGGAAGGCTTTGCGTAAGTTCATCATTACTTCAAATCACTAAGCAGAGAGCAGATTCCATTGAATTCTACTTGACAAACCCTTGCTAAAATCACCTCTTATGTACAGAATTCTTGGACAAACCCTGAAGTTTAGCACAACACTTCTACCTGTGTAATTTATAACTTAGTAGAGCAGGAAACTTGAGTTTTAGGCCTTGCCCTACCACTTACCAGGACTGCTACAGAGGAGATTCTTAAGTCATGTAAAGAATGGGCATTTGAAGCCCTCATGAGTCCCTTACATCACTGAGATTCCATAGTCTCCATAATTTTTCCCCATACTCATTTTAAAAAGTTAATTAACCTGGTTGGGTTTGATAAAGCTAGAGAATCTTTACTCTCTCTGGATTTGTATGATCTTTCAGAAGCTTCCAGGGTTTTTTTTTTCCCATTAAGAAATAAAACATTCTACCACATCTTGGATCCCCTGTATTGTTAATGGTAGATTTCATTTTGCATTAATCTTTTAAATTATAAAGGAGGCAGCTCAGGGCGAGGGCACACAGCCATTTGTGGTTAGGAGTCAGCATCCCATTGGAGGGCACATGAGAGCTGTTCTGAGGGCACTTTCATAGACAGCTTGGTGTTAAAAGCCATGCACTAAAGCCAAATATATGTGTTCTACTAAACTACTGGAAACAATATTGAGAAAAGCATGTCTCAGAATAGATGAGGAAGAATCATATTATAGTTTCTACTAATCTATCATTTCTGTTAGCCTTAACTCTCGTCTTGCATTATTTTTAATCCTAATGTTCAGTCTTATACATTCTCAAACCACTTCTCTTCCCAATGTGAGTGTCAGAACATTTATTTTATCATGAAAAAAAAATATTTCTTTCCCCTTAGTACTTTGGTAATGACTTTGAAAAACAACAATCCTCATTAGGATACTATAACATTTAACGGTTGTAATCAGTGGTCTCATTGCCATGGGTATTTCTTAAGTCAACAGAGATCCAAACTCATCCATCCTTTAGTTGATTGATTTTAATGAATTGCAATGGCCAATCTAATTTATTACCTTGGTGGCCAACCACTGGGTGGTGAACCTCTATCGCTTGGTTTTCCTGGATCACTGAAGACAGATTGAGTATAGGTCCATTGCCAGACCAATGGTTAAAGTGAATCTCATTTGATAGAATCTATTACCTTCCATTAGCATAATCTTTGAGAATCCAAGGTCATCTCCATGACACAATATGGCATCAAAGGAGAAATTTAGGACCAAAGTCCTCAGTGGGATTAGTACTTGAAACATCCCACCTCTTTATCCATAAATTTTGAAAGCATTCTTTTCTCCCTCTTTTTGTGTAACTGAGAACTACAGAGTAAAGCATCCTCCCTGCAGTGAGCCATGGCCTTTGAATAATACAACATTTGCAGAATGCTCAGATTTGGCTGTTTGGCAACACTTTTAAAGATGTATGGAAACTTACTAGAAAAATCCTAGTCAGAGAAGAAAGAAAATGCAAGGGATAATTTACAAAGTCCTCATTTTACCCATCCGTCCTACATGCTGACTCCTTGCTGACAAGCAGACAAATGGATTTCTCTATTCCTTACATATGTTTTATGTATATGTAACATAAATAACATAAAAGGATGACTCATTGACTTTCTTATTTCATTTCTCATATATCTGCTTTCCTGTGCCCCTCCTTGAACAATAGGGATATTAATGCTGTTTTAGGAAAAGAAAAACCATACAAAACAGAGTTTGGAAAAAAGTTACTGGGAAATGAAGGAGGAAAAAAAAGGATCTATTCATTCATTGACTCAGTCAGTGGACATTTACTAAACATTTATTTCATGCAAGGCACTGTGTTCAACTCTAGAGATATTAAGAGAAAAACAACTGGCATTTTCCTTCTCTTTGAGTATCTTAAAATCTAATACCAGCGAAAGGCAACTTAACTAGTAATTATGATGCAAAAGAGAGTGAGATATATATGTGAAGGAATGTTGGGGGAAAAAAAAAGAACTGTGAAAGAGTTCCATGAGAAATATGAGGAGAAAGGCATGAAATTAATTGGCTAAAAATTCATAGGAAAGAGAGGGTAAGGGATAGATCCTTGAACAGAGTCCTAATGCTCCCCTTAGAAGGTAGAAGCTATTTCGACAAACTGCAATTGGGATCAGAGGGATCAGTTCTAGATGTTGATGGGGGTGTGTGTGATGTGAGCAGTCATGGAGATGAGAGAAGGCAGGATCCTGGTAATTGTGATGTTGCTGCTGCTTCTGTTTGTCCTTCCTTCTCAAAGAGGACCATGACATCAGGGAGGTGATGCCATAGCATTCAAATGAATTGGATTTAAGTGAGGGAGGGTTATGCAAAGTCACCAGCTTCACTTTCTTTTCAGGAGACATCAGAGTCCAGTGTCTAGATATTGATCAGGATAACTGGAATCGGCCCATGATGCAATGGGGGACCTTGGCCTTTTCAAGCTAAGATCTTTAATAGGTCTCAGTTTGACTAAGGCAATACCTATTCTGTGATTGAGGTTTAATAAGAAATGAGACAAAGAATGGCCTCCTTAAAGACAACAACAGCAAAACAATAACAAACAACAAAATAAAACAAAACAAAAAATTCATTGATCTGAGAGTGGAAGACTCTCAGGGTTTTTTTTTTACCAAAACAGAAAAATTGCTATTTACAGTCATTCTGAGCCAACTGGGCCAAACAATGGCCAAATAGGGCTTGGCCTGGGACCTGTTGTTGGCCAATCAATGAGAACCAGAGTAATTTGGGGTTAAGGCTAGTCTTTGAGACTATAGTTTAAATGGAGACTGAAGCAAAACTC
>CM053585.1:56258386-56277118 GCA_028646515.1 Pseudochirops corinnae
TCTCTCTGTCTCTGTCTCTCTCTCAGCTGGCCTCAGTCTCCAGGATTCTTCCTTCACTAGGGGCAGTGTTCCAATTCTGTCTCTCTGTCTCTCTCTGCCTCAGCTGGCTTCAGTCTCCAGGATTCTTCCTTCAAGGGGAGCAAAATTCCAATTCTGTCTCTGTCTCTGGAATTCTTGCTTATATACACACCTCAGCCAATCCCCTTCTTCCACATCAACAGGGGCTCAGCCAATCCCCTTCTTCCACATCAACAGGGGAGTTCATGCCTTCTCAACAGTGGGACAGAGTTTGTAGCTTCCACACTTAGCACTTAAGTGCTAAGTATCCTGCTAAACTGATTACTATTACAAGGTCTTTTACAACTGGTCATTTTTACAGTGTTTCTATAACATAAATTGTTCTCCCCCAAATCATCTATATCTCTTTAAATCTCTTCCAGGCTCAGTTCAGGTGTCAACTTCCTCCAGTAAGTCCTATTTGTATACATATCATTACTAGATTCTATGCTCCTTGATGGGAGGGATTCTTTCCTTTTTTTAAAGTTCTTATCCCCTGGACTGAGCATAGTATCCTGAATACTGGTACTGAATACATGTTTGTAGAATTGAATTTGATTCACTTAGACATCTTGTACACATGACTAGTGGAATGCTGAAATATTCACAGAATGTATACAAGGAACCAAGTGTCACCTGACTTTTTCCATGTTCTCAATGTGGTTTCTATATTTTCTGTTTCCTCTGCTTTCTCAACCTATTGTTTTCTAAAACCTTCCCTTTCTCTTAAATCCACCCTATTTCTGTGAATCCATTGTCTCTTCTGACTCATGGAGACCCTTCCTTCATCTCTTTTTTCCTTCCTTCCTTCCTTCCTTCCTTCCTTCCTTCCTTCCTTCTTTCCTTCCTTCCTTCCTTCTTTCCTTCCTTCCTTCCTTCTTTCCTTCCTTCCTCTCTCTCTCTCTCTCTCTCTCTCTCTCTCTCTCTCTCTCTCTCTCTCTCTCTCCCTTCCTTTCTTGGTTGATCAGATATTCCTTCAACTACGTTCCTGATTGGTTGCCAGAGATTGAGGCTACCTCTGAGATGATTAGTGATTGACCATTAGAGAGTTTGAGTTTTTGATGGAAAAGACACTTCTTCCCAGGCAAATACATTCAAGCTGAAATGCCGACTGTGGTGTTTATCTTCCCTTGGAACATCAAAAAAGAATGCAACAAGGACTGCAGGGGGGAGGATTCTGGATTCCTTCCCCTCCTCCCATGTCAGACCCAGAAAATGGTGACTAAAATAGAAACATATGACAATCCTTCTATGCTTGTCCAGGATGCCTAAGAGAGGAGTTTGTGGATCTTGAAATCTTTGGCTTCCTTCTGCCTTTCTGTATGCTTTTCTGAGCTCAAGTCAGATAATAGAGCTCCTAAGGATGGGTGCTTCATACTTAGAAAGTTCCTACTTTCTAGAGTCCTGTAGATTCTACTAGTTCTCAAGTTAGAGTTAAATACCTCCTAGAGGAAGATTTCCCTAGCAGCATGATGTTACTCATGGCCTTGTGATGTTCATACAGATCAGATTTAGCATGAGGGTTTGACCCCAAAGGGTGAATTTCTCTCTTGGTAAATCTTTGCTCCAATATGGAACTAATCCCAGTATACCTATTGTTTGCTTCCAAAAGTGGGTAGTCGGGTCTCAAATACCTCAGAGATACTCAATATCCAATATAACGATCAAGTTGGGAAAGCCTTTATTTTATTCACCTTGAAAAAGTAAGCAAGATTCACCAAGATGCTGTGTGTTACAATAGATAAAATGCTGAATTTAGAGTAAGGGAAGTTTTAATTTGAATCCCACCTCAGACATTCACTAACTATGTGATCCAGAGTAAGTCATTTACCCTTTCCTTAGTTTCCTCATCTGTAAAATGAGGGGTTTGAATTTGGTAACCTTTAAGGTTCCTTCCAGCTCTTAATCAAAAGCCCTATAAGGTACAGACTCAAAGTATCCCATGAACAAATGTAGAAAATGATCTTTCAAAGAGACCTGTGATTTTATTGGTGTGGGGAACTTGGTGGGGTGGGGAACAGCTTGTTATTGCAATGCAGATCTACTGCAATTTACTACGACTCTGCAATTTATAATATTAGAGAGGTGACCAGAGACATAGAGACCAGCAGAATCCTCCCCTCTCCCCCACCCCAATCTCCTAGGGTTTAAAGGCTTTTGCAAGGCGACCAAATAAGCACTCCCTACTCCCCGCAGGACTTTGCTAACTGAGCAACTTATGGCAGTTATCAGCTTTGGCAAGGTCCAGATCTCTTGGTTCTCCTCCCCAATTTTGCTGCCATTTTTAGAACTGCAAAGGGTTATCCTTTGGTAAAAGATTCTCTTCCCTCAAGCTGAAATGTCAACTGTTAAGCATATCTTTCCTTTTCAGAACATAGTCTCCGACTCTTATGTGGGCAGATTTGGCACTCAAAATTTCCCACAAGGCGAACCCTAAGGCATGGGAGCATCTATTCTCAGGAACTTCATTCTCAGACCTGTGCTCAGGAAAGAAAATAGAAAGGCAGAAGGCAGTTAGGAATATGGAGTCCATGAACTCCCCTCTCAAACCACCTGAGGAAACATTGGCAGTCTGCCATACACTTCTCCTGTCAGTCACCATTTTCTGCTCCCTCATAGCCCTTGCTGCACTCTGGTCTGGAAATCTAAGGGAGAGAGAGAGAGCATATAAAGAGACTGAGCTGGTTTCTTAGATTGTCTTTATGCCTCAGGGAAAGAGCTCTTCTGGCAAGAGCTCATTCCCTTCGACTCCTAGGCCCATCCAGTAGCATCCCATTTGTAAAGGAACTAAAGTTATGTCTAGTCAGCCTCAGTTACATGTTTCCTATCCCTTGCAGCTCTCAGAGTGCCATAGAAAATGTTTAGTAAAAGCTTATTAAATAATTATCTCAACAATTTCATGCACTTTTTGTCTTTCCTATTTAGATTATATATACGCACACTGTATATTTTACAGATTATGTATTTACACATATAAAATATGTTTGTACGTATATGTATGTATTAGATTTGCGTAGATAGATGGATAGAGAGATAGATATATGATAGTGTTGCTTTCTTCATCCTGACTACTCGTTCCGGGAAAATGACATTGACGCACATTCAATTTTGCATTCATGACAACTCATGAGACATATTTGGATAACCCCCAAATTAATGCCTTATAATGGAATCAATAGTGGTTTTGGAGTCAGGAGATCTGAGTCTGAGGCACGTTTCCATTTCGGGGGCTTTAGTTTTCTCCTCTGTCAAATGAGAAGGTTCACATAGAAGATCCTTCTATTTGATCTTCTAGCCCGAAAAATTGGAGTCTATCAGTAATCAGCCTTTCCTTGGGCAAAATTAATTAGCATCTTTGAACCTTAGTCTCCTCATTTATAGATAAGTGGGGCAGAGGATCGAATGCTGTACCTGGAGCAAGTCTCACCCATTTACTAGTTGTCTGACCCAGGAGAGTCATTTAATGTCTGCTTGTCTCACTTTTCTCATCTGTAGAATGGGGATAAGAATGGCACTTGTCTGTCACAATTATTTTGAGGATCAGATGAAATAACACAGTAAGTACTAGATCAGTGGTTCTTAACCTTCCTAATGCAGCGACCCTTTAATACTCCTATGTGGGCATATCTGGGAGTATCTGCATATGGGCAGACCCACCTGGAGATGGATAGAGGGGTGATGTCTCGGTTCCTAAGACCATCAGAAATACGTGTTTTCCAATGTGTGAAGGGGTCATTTGACCCCCAAAGGGGTCGCGACCCACAGGTTGAGAACCACTGTACTAGATAAATGCTAGCCATTATCATCATCATCATCATAAATGGGGATTGGCATATACTGCCTACTTTATAGGGTTATGGGGATTAAATAAGATAAAAAATGCAAACTTCAGAATTTGAATAGACATAGGATCTTATCCATGCAGGCATCTAGGTGACAAGTAGAGAGAGTATCAAGTCCTACCTGAAGTCAGGAAGACTTATCTTCATGAGTTCCAATCTGGCCTTAGACACTAGGTATGTAACCTTGGACAAGTCACTTAATTCTGTTTGCCTCAGTTTCCTCATCTGCAAAATTATCTGGAGAAGGAAAAGGCAAACCACTCTAGAATTTTTGTTGAGAAAACCCCATTTGAGATAGACAGGACTGAAACAACTTAACAACAGCCGCAGTAACTTACCTCTCCAGGGATGAAGCTCCCAGTCACATTCCTGGCTGTGCTGTGGGACTACTGTTTATGTCCTCCCTTACATCTTCCACAGAGACTCTACTCAACATGCTGGGGACCTTGCTCTCCTTAAACTGATTGGCTATAGGAGCATATACTTCACTTTTCCTGCCTGACTGTCCCTCCCTCCAAATCTTTTGTGAATTGCAAAGCTCCATATAAATGTTAGCTTTTATTTATATAATTATAAGCCTGAGGAAGGAATGGAGAAAATGGAAGCAATGTGGACTGACACCACTGTGGAATCGAAGAATTTCTGATTTTCCAGCAGTTCATTGGTCGTATAGTCCAAACTTTATCTGACTATGATGAAAATCTACAGTATCTGACATTTGGCCACACAGTCTATATTTGAAGCCTTCCAGTGACAAGAAATTCATCATCTCATAAGTTAATCGACTTTGTTGTTACACAGTACTAATTGGTGGAAGGTTTTTTTCTTTACACGATGCAAAAATATGCTTTTAATAACTTCATTCCATTTGATTTTGCACTCTGAATCTAAGTAGTACAAGTCCAGTGATTCTTCCAAAGGGTAAAACTTCAAATATCTAAATTGCCACTTACTTGCCTGCTAGATTCCTCTGTGTTATTAGGATCAGGCTTCCTGTTTTGAAGTTTACATATACTTGGGGGGTGAGTGGGTATATGAGGCTGATTAAGTTACTTCTCTAACATGAGCCCCATTTGAAAAATGAAAATGCTGGAAAAGATAGTCTCTAAGGCCCCTTTCAGTTCTAAATCCTTTTAAAAAAGAGAATAACTGATTTTTTTTCCCATTATCAATTCATGAAACCCACAGAAGAAGCAATATGTATGAATATGAGAATGTATCAGAGAATTACTACTGCTTTAGAGTGATTGAAAAAGAAAAGCTTTTTTTTTTCTTTTCAAGGCAAATTGACAAAATGTATATTATAAGGTTATAAGCAATTTATATTGGTACATATATTTCCTGGTTATGTAATAGCTATCTAGAGACAGCTAGGTATAGTGGAGGGGGGGAAATGATACTAGATTTGGAGTCAGAGGATATGAGTTTAAATATTGACTCAGCTAGTCGCTACTTACGTGATCTTGGGCAAGTAAATGTATCTTTCTTTGGACCTAAGTTACTTATTTCAGTTTTTGTTTGTTTTTAAAAGTGTTTTGGGTCTTTAATGTCCTTTCCAACTTCAAATTTTATGTACTAGAAACCTTCCTTTTTAAACAGCTCTAATGCATAAAGATAAATCCCCATGTATCTTATAATATCTATTTTTTTCAATTCCTCTCCTGTAGCTTAATATTCAATTTAACAAAATATTTATTAAGTGCATACTATCAGCATGGTGTCATGACTTCAAAAAGAATAAAACTTAGATTAAGTCTAGTATGGGGGATAATACACAAATAACCATAATGCAAATTGAAATAAATGCACAGTACCTGAGATACATAGAAAACTAACACAAACATATAAGCCTAGGGATAATTTTCCAAAGGATAAGTAGTTTAAAATAAGAACCAACAGTTCTCAAAAGAAGAATTTCAGCTATTAACAACCATTTGAAAGATGAATCCAAATCACTAATAACAAGAAAAATGCAAATCAACCCAAATCTGAGGTTTTATCTCACATTCGCTAAATTGACAAAAGTGACAAAAGATGGAATTAGTCAATGTTGGAGGAGTTTTAGAGAGATGATAAGTATACTAATGCACTCTTGTTGGAGCTCTGAATTAGACCGATGATTATGGAAAGTGATTTGGAATTATGTTTAGACAAGAACTAAAACACGTATACCCTCACATTCTCTACTTTAGACCAGGGGTAGTTCAAAGGGCCATACTTGAGGACCTAGAGGGTCACATGTGGCCTTGAGGCCACAAGTTCCTGTAACGATACTGGGCTTTGAAGATCTTCCACGCCCCTTAAACTTGCTGACATAGCAGGAAGGGGTGGAACAAGAGAACGCTGGAACCAAGCTAGTCTTCATGAGGTACTGACTGGAAGTGGCGGCAGAGGCAGCGTCAGCGGTTTCGAACTCTTTTTTTCTTCCAGCGGGCCAGAATTTCTGCTAAGGACTCCTGCTGAGGACTGCCTGGGATGAGAACTGCCAGGGGCTGGAGTTGCTGGGAGCAAGCTGCCTGGACACTGAGCAGTTGCATGTATGAGGAGAGGAGGATCTTTGCCTGAGGTAGCCTGTCCTGTTTGAAGGCTTGAGGATGTGGGTGTTTACTACATTAACTACATGTGCCAACTTCATAACTACTGTGTTGGCTTTGACTTTCTGGTTTTGGGACTCAGTTTTCTGGTATTTAGATGAATGCTCTAGCTATATTTCTTATGTAGAGAGCCTGTTATATTCTGTGATTAATGACCATATCAGCATATTTATAGTTACTGTAGGCATTGTGAATACTGCATTGCTTATACAGTTCCCCACCCCTGCAGTCTAGACATATACCTCAAGGAAGTGCAATACAGAAAGAAAACTTTCATCTACTATGCCAAAATATTCACAGAAGCATATTTTATAGTAACAGAGCACTGGAAAGAAAGTAGGTATCAATCCATATGTAATACATAAACAAATTTTAGTACAAAAATGTAATGGAATATTAGCTGCTATAAAATTATGAATTTTATGAATTCAGAGAAGTATCAGCAAATTTATATGAATTAATTTAGAAATAACAGAAGCAGGCAGACAATATACATGATTACAACAATGTAAAAGGACAGATCAACAACAAAGATGACAAATGAAACTGAACATTATATAATTATGATTAAGTACTATTTTTTTCCAAATTGGGCTTTAGCTGCAGAACATTGCATATACTGTCACACTCCATTGATGTGTTGACTAGTTTTGCAGAATAGCTTTTTTTCTTTTTTTTTTCCTCTTTATTTTTGGTGAGGCATTGATGGCTATGTAAGAGGGGGGTAGGGATGTATTTGGAAATAAAATATTTAAAATGAAGTGAGTGCACCAAAGTGATATAAACAGAGCTAAAAGTGACTTGAGAAGGGAGAGATTGAAATATTATTTCTTATTGAAGGCATCAGAGAATCATTCATGGAGAAGGTGACACCTAAAATGAGCCTTTAAGGATGGTTGGTAGTTTAAGGAAGTTAACACAGTTTTTTTTTTTGCGTGTGTGTGTGTGTGTTTGTGTGTGTGCGTGTTTGGGAGTGGGGAAGTCATATAATCAAAGACACCAATGGAGGAGAGGGAGGATATAAGGTGAGTAAACTGAGAGTGACCCACTTTGACAAGAGTATAGAATATGTATATATATGTATAGAATATATATATGTATATATATATAGAATATGTATATATATATATATATATATATATATATATATATATATATATATAGTTTTTTTTTAAAAAAGTGGAAAAATAAATTGGAGTTAGACTCTGAAGGGCCTTGAATGCCAGGCTAAGAAGTTCAGACTTTTTTCAATAAGTGATCACGAGTTAGTCACCAGAAGTCTATGTTAATATATGAGTAGGTATCCTGTTTTTATTACCTTTCTTTTAAATTAAAAGTGACTAGGTCCAAAAATAATCATTCAGGTTCTAGTGATGCATTGCCCTCTGCTCCCTGTGGCTCTTAATTCTTTAATTCTGCCTCGAAGTGTGTCAAATCATCTGGAATGATCCCCTCCCACCTTCACTCTCTCTCCCTAATACCTGTTGTTTTTCAAAAGTTGTTGAGGCCAAAAATGTTATCACCTTGGGGATGGGGTGGAGTGGAAGGGGACATCTCAGAACCTTCTGGCTCTGAGCTTCTTTATTTTTCATTGGAATGGTCCTTGGCAGACACATCTATCATCCTGTAATGGGATGGCACTCCAAGCCTTTCTGGCTTGCTAAGAGTACCTGAGCATTCACTCACTAAGATCTGTACCACATGAAGGTGCCAGAGCCCAGTATAGGAATGCAATTATTATCATCATTATTATTTTTAAGAGAGAACTTTGTTTGCAAAGGGAAGCATATTTTTCTTCTAAAAGTATTCTTTCCTCTTTCAGATTAGTAAAAGTCTCCTTAGTGCCTTCTTTCTTTACAATAAAGAAGTTTTTACAACACATTTATGAAAATACATATCTCAATAAGGCTTTCCCTGTGGACTTCCTAAAGAGAGTTTGAAATCCTTTTAGGATCTAGGGATGGAGGAAGGCTTCACTGTATGTCAAATTCTATCCGAGGAGCTGGAATTGTTTTATAAACCTCAATTAGGCCTCATACCTCCCCCCTGAGGTAGAAAAGAAACATTAGACATTTTTATGGAGACATCAACTGAAAACCCATCGAGAGGTTAATCAGCTTCTTTCCAGTCCTACAGCTGGTCTTTTGCAGTGTTAGAAATAAAATAGAAGTCCTTCCTAGGGAACAACACCCTCCCTTCGTTTTTTTCTGATTAGCAGAGTCTACAGACCTTCTGGAGGTAAGGATCAGTGCTCCATAGAAAGCCCCCCAAAAGATCCGAGTGTGCTTCCCTGCTTTAAAATAAATAAATAAAAGAAATGGCTATTGCTTTTATATACTGACAAAGCACCCATTTACTGAACACTTAAGTCAAAATGACCCCTTTGGGAGGGGGTGGAGAGGGAGGGGATGGAGAGAGAAAAAAAGAACTGCAGAACAATTGAGGAATTAGAAGCCTGGATGTTAGAATATTTCCTTCTGATGCCCTGTATATTGCAACCTGCATAGTTATTGCACGCTAGAGGGCACTTGAGGAAGAACAAAAAAAAAAGAAAAAAAAGAAAAAAAGAAAAAGGAAGCCCTTCATCTCCACTGTAACAGGGCCAGTTACCTGCATGAGAAAGATGTGTGGCACTAAATACAGTTGCTCGGGCTCCTCTCATAGCAGCCGAGTCTTTAATAAACAAAGAAGTCCTTAACGTATGCAGGCTTTGAGAAACAAAGAAATCCTATTCATGTTTTACTTAATGCAATTTTTCTTTTAGCTCTTGGATCATTTCCTGAGTGCAGTTATCCTGGTCTTTTCCTCAATAACATGTTTAATAAGAGCTAATTGGAATTAAAAACTCCTTTCTGGGGAAAATTAAATGGCCAGGGTGGGGGCGAGTTGGGCTGGGGTGGCGTTTTGTCTTGTACACGTTGGATAACAGTTATGTGTTGTGTGGGAATAACTACGCTGTAATTTTAAGGTGTAAGCAAATCATCATGTCCTTTTTAAACAGACTGAACTTTAAATCTGTATTTGTGGTTGGTGGACACTGAAGCAGCATTAAGAGAAGGGACTACGAGACACTTGAGAGCATAGCTAGAGGACATAGGGTGACCTATATGTACTAAATGAACACTTACTTCCTCTCACCTTCACCTGGAATATACACACAATTAGGAAGGAGGAGATGAAATCCCTTTCTAGCAACTGTCCACTTAGAGAAGCCTAAAATGCCAGATGTGCTATCCATAACAGCCCAGAGGCCTTCTTTATTTTATTTTTCCCCACCAGGATTACTGTGATAGCTTTGTGCCAGTCCATCCTCTTGAGTTTCTGTTGAAGGGCTGGGTTGAATCTTATCTTCTCTCCGACACCTGGAAAGATGTCAGATAATGCTGTTTTGAAAGCCTTCTCCAAAAGCCTCAATACAGATTTTTCTTTTTTTAAAATAAAGAATGTTTACTGAAGCTCTAATGTTAAGCTTCAGACTAGAAACTACAATCAGTTTTAAAAGATACAACACCTCATCTCCTGGATAATTTATATGTTATCTACTGTTAGTATTAACTGGAAAACAAGCTTTAATGTACTTATACATCATTTGGTTTCCCTAGCAAACAGCAATCTCTTTATCTCAAAGAAAATGCACATAATGTTTAAAGCTCAGAGAATTTAGAGTTAAGAGGGACATTTGTGGCCTTCTGGTTGAGCCCACCTCTGAAAAGAATGCCCACTATAACATACCTGGAAGGTAGTAGTGTATAATATGTGTTGAACAGTATGTTTTTATCTCCTGACTTTTCCATAGAATACACAGAATTACAGAGGTATAATATTCCCAGGGTAACTACAAACTTCAAGACGAATTATGAACAAAATACAAGGAAGATTCTAGCATAAAAGATATCATTAAAGAGATATAAACTTGGCAAAGGAATTGGGCCAGTCACGTGAGAAAAAGGAGCCATAATAATGGGATAGTTGAAATGCTACCCAAATATCACCAAAATGTTCACAGGTAGCTAGGAAAGCCTTCAGTATATCAAGAAAATCTTCAGTAGGGAATTAATGGGAGTCCAAGGACAAGAAAGGGTATGGCGGAATGATAACACATGCAAGTGGAACAGCTCTATCTGTCTCAATCATTATAAAATTGTGCCTTGCCTTCCCCAGCCCTTCCTATTTCATTATTTATAAAGAAAAAACACTAGATATGTAAGAATAGACGATGATTGTTCTTCGGTTGTGTCTGACTCCTTGTGATCCTGTGCACGCCAATAGCGCACCAATACTGTCCGTGGGGTTTTCTTTGGTCAAGATAATGCAGTGATTAGGAAGCTAGGTGGCACAGGGGATAGAACGCTGGGCCTGGAGTCAGGAAGACTCATCTTCCTTGCTTCTAATTTGGCCCTAGTACTAGCTGTGTGATCCTGGGCAAACCATTTAACCCCGTTTGCCTCTCAGTTCCTTATCTGAAAATGAGATAGAGAAGGAAATGACAAATCATTCCAGTATCTTTGCAAAGCCCAAATGGAGTCACAAAGAGTCAGGTATGCCTGAAATGACTGAAAAACAACAATTGGAGTGGTTTGCCACTTTCTTCTCCAGTGGATTAAGGCAAACAAAGGTTAAATTACTTGCCCAGGGTCACACAGCTAGTTAGTCTGAGGCCAGATTTGAAGGCCCAGTGTTCTATCCACTGAGCCACCTAGCTGCCATGATGGTGATGCTCATCAATGGTGATCATGATGGCTAACTTTTTATAATGCTTTAAGGTTTGCAAAATACTTTACAAATGACATCTCATTTTTACTTTATAACAGCCTTGGGAACTAGGTATTCTTATTATTCCCATTTAACAGATAAGAAAACTGAGGCAAACAGAGGTTAAGTGACTTGCCCAAGGGCATACCGTTAGTAAAGTGTCTTAGGCCAAATTTGAAATCAGGTCTTCTTGACTCCAGGACCATTTCTGTCCATTGCAATGTCTAGCATAAAGTTGCTCTGAGACTTGACCTGTGATTACGCTGATATAACAACTCCCTAATAAAGAAATTTTCTTGACAAGTTATGGTCCTAGAATGTTGTCCAGGATAACACAGCAAATTTGTATCAAAAGCAGGGCTAGAAGACTGGCCTTCTTGACTCAGGACCAGCTTCCTCTCCTATCAAGATTGCCCTGGTGAGTATCAATTCAAGTTAATTAAATATTAAACTCCTATTGTGTGGAGGGAATTTCCTTACCAGAAATTCCCTTCAAGTATCAAATCCTAAGTCCAGTAGAAAGAAAGAAAGAAAAAAGAGAAAGGAGAGAGAAAGGAAGGAAGGAAGGAAGAAAAAAAAAAGAGATTTAAACCAATCTAAAATTTATTAATAACAAATTCCATTGTCAAGTTGAAAACACTCAGTGCAGTGTTGTTTGGTCACCCATTCATTTTCAGAGTATAGAACAATGCCAGTCTGGTGTCATGGAAAGGCCCTAGAACGTGGAGCCAGAGAGGGGAGTTGTGTTACAATACCAGTTCTCCTATATGAAACTTGTATGGTCTCAAGGAATTCATTTAATCTTTGAGGGACTTATTTTCTTCGTCTATAAAATGTTGAATTTAGATAATTTTTGAAGTCACGTAAATGTAGAAGCCCCATGATCTGATGATCATAGTTGTTTCACCTAAGTAGAACTAAGTTGGTGTAGTTGTTCCATGTTCATGGAACCCATTTGAAGTAAATCAATAATGACATCTTGTGGGACATGCCTGTATAGCAACATCTCACCTTAGTTTCTCTCCCACCCCCCAAGATTTTCAGGACATAGTCTAATGAGACTGGATATAATTTGAATTGAGTTTCAATAAAGAAGATACCTTGGTAAGTGTATCAGTAATACTAACATCTCTTTGACAAAGCATTTTTTTCACAACACCTAAATAGTGTTGCCTTACTGACACAGTAGCCAGACATTTTAGGAAATCAATCTTCTTGAACCACCTTGATTGTATTTGGATGCTAAAGAAATTAGCCGTAATGTCCATCATATTTTTACTTCCCTTCCCTCCCCTTCTTTACTTTTTCCTTGTCTTTCCCTCCTCTTCACTTTCTCTTTCCTCCCATTTCCTTGCCCTCTCCCTCCCCTCCCTTCCACTCCTTCCCCTTCTCTCTTCTCCCCTCTCCTCCCCCTCTTCTCTCCCTTCACTCCCCTTCCCCTTTGCATTTGTTTTTCATAATATTTATGACAACAGTTACCAAACCACCAAAAGCTCATCTATCACTCATCAGATACTATAGCTACCTAACAAGTCCATCTTCCCTCCCCAACTCTAAGTATACATCCCTGGGTTTATGATTGATACATCTTCCAGAACATTTTGGGAATCATAATGATAGGATCATTTGCTAAATCACCTAATGGGTTAAAAAAAAGAGCCTCAGATGTTAATGAGGATTAGAAATTAATTGAGAGTTATATTTATTTTTCTTCCTAATGTTTCAGGTGTTTGAGGTTTATAATATCATTTAATTGAGATGATTCTAAATATGTTTATAACTGAACTAAAATCCAGAGGCCTTAGAATATGGAATAGTCCTTATAACAAAGTATGTTAAATTATACTACATAGAAGGTGAGAATTGGAAGGAACTCGGATACAGCACAGGACTTACCAGCACATTAGAGCTTTCAGTGATCTTCGAGGACAGAATATTATAACCTATAGTTGCAATTAATGTCAGAGCTAGAAGGAGCTTAGAGATTATCTACTTCAATCCCTTCACTTTATAGATGCGAATAAACAGATCCTTTTAGTGAGATCCACTGGTTATGGCATCAACCCACTATAAAATCATTCTAATCTAAGTCATTTCTATTGATTTTGTATGAGCTCAATGGTCTGAATGATTGCGCCACAGAGAATAGAGTTTACCTTGTTTCTTATCACATGGCAGCGGGGAAGGGAAAGGGTGGGAGGGAGGGCTGAGGAAATCTGCATTTTTATGACATAAAGACATAGGTAGGACTGAAACCAGACAGGAAGAAGAGTTCTTTAAGGGTTCTTGCTCCATGAAAACTTCTGGGAATTGCCTGATTTGCACTGTCCCAAGATTTTTGTTCCTTCAAGTCAGTTGTTTTCCCTCTCCCTGTTGTTCAGTCACTTTAGTCTTGTATGACCCTTTATGACCCCATTTTGGGGTTTTCTTGGTCGAGATACTGGAGCAGTTTTTCATTTCCTTCTCCAGCTCATTTTACAGATGAGGGATTGAGGCAAACAGTGTTGTAACTTGCCCACATATAGTAAGTGTCTGAGGCGGGATTTGAACTCAGGAAAATGTCTTCCTGATTCTAGGCCAAGTGCTCTATTCTTTGAGTCACCTAGCTGTTTCTTCCTTCCCCCTATAGTCAACCAGATTCACAGAAATTCCACTTGGATTATTGCCAACAATAACCAAAATCTGATCAAAGAGTTTGGTTTTATAGCATGCTGTCTCTGTGTCTCTCTGTGTCTGTCTGTCTCTCCCTCCCTCTCTTCTCTGCCCCACCCCACCCCTTTCTCTGCCCCACCCCACCCCTTCCTTTTCTCCTCCCTTCCTTCCCTTCCTGGATCCTTTGGGTTTATCAGAGTTTTCCTAAAACTCTTGGGGAAAAAAAGAAACAAAACCTGCTGTTGAAAGTCTTTCACTAATAGCCAGGTTGCAGACACCAAAGGCTGTACCACTTATTTATGACGGGCACCTAAAATTATTGTGAAGGACCATTCCATTTTTAAACTAAGTATTTAATTATCCACAGGCCCCCATCAGGAAATTCCTTTGGCCTGGTCCTCCCCCTCAAAACTCTAAACACAGAGCTGTTTTTAGTTGTCCTTCTCGAAAAAGTGTATACAGCAAATACTTCCCCCCAGCTGAAGGAATGTAACCACACCAAGAGGATATAAAAATGAAAACACTTTCTTTAAGGAGTTTGCTCTCACCATTAGAAGATTACACTGCATACCATTAAGAGTGGGTGGGACTGTTAAAGAGGTAAATGCCTCCTCTTTCAGCAACCCCATTTATTTTAGAAATATCCTTGTACTGTTTTTGCATGATCTCAATGCTCTTCCAAACAGCTTACTCATTCTGCCTCCTTCTGTGCATCAGAAGAGAAATGTCTATGCCTTTTTTTTCCTCTGAGCAGTGATCAGCAGGTAAAGAGACAAACCTAGCTCAAGGATGCACAACCAAGGTGAGCAGTCCCATCCCATCCCATCCCATCCCTCTTCTCCTGGGGAATGAGAAAATCCTTTAAATTTCATCCCACATGCTACCTCTTTCGGGAAGGAAGCCCTGCTACTAATGACCTTATCCCTCAGATTTTTGTATTCTCTTTAAAGCATCAATAGGGCATAAGGACCACAGAGTTTGAATGGGAAGGGATGCTAAAGGCCATGTAGTTCAGCCTTCTTATTTTGCAGATTAGGAAACTGAGGCCCAGAGCAATCATGTGACTTCTTCAAAATCATATAAGCAGTAAAGTGATAGTGGCAGGATTTGAACCAAGGTCTTCTGACTAAAAAATGGACAAACAATTAATTAATCTATTATGCCATGTTGCTTCTCTGTGTGGCTTAGCCTTAATTATGTGCAATCATTTCTAGATTGTAAATTCTATGAGAGCAGGAGTCTTGCCCTGTCAAAACTCTTTATCTGCCTTCTCTGAACTCTTCATTGGGGAGGTACTTGTTACATATTTGTTGAACTGACTGATAAAGTATTTTCCTTATAGCCATGCTGCCAGAGAAAGTATTGTGAATACGATCATGCCCACTTTATGCATGGGGAAACTGAGGTCCGTAGAGTGAAAGTGATTTGTCCAGAACCACATACAGTTAATAACAACCAGAGAAGGCCTTGTTTTCTGACTCTGAAACCAGTATTCCTTCTGCCAATGCCATATAACTTACTTTTATTTAAATGTTTTATTTTTTGGGGGGGGGGGTAGCTGAGCTTAGCTTAAAGAACACTGCTTTTGGAGTAAAATGACCAAGGTTTATATTTTGGAAAGAACTTTAGAATTCTGCAAAATAAGTGGGTAAAATGTCCCAGAGATCGCACAGCTAGGCATATACCCCAAGGAGGTCATTGGCAAAAAGAAAGATGAATATACTCAAAAATATTTATGGTAGCAATTTTTGTATTTGCAAAGAATTGTAAACAGAGTAGATGCTTGTTGATTGGGGAATGGATGAAAAATGGTGGTATATGAATGTAATGGAATATTACTGTGTGGTAAGAAGTAAGGAAAAAAATAATAGTAGCTCACTGCTAACCTTTATATAGTGCTCACTATGTGCCAGGAACTGTGCTAAGTGCTTTATAATTGTTATCTTACTTGATCTTTGCAACAACTCTGGGAGGTGGGTGCTATTATATCCACTTTTTACAGATGAGGAAACTGAGGAAAACAGAAGTGAAGTGACTTGCCCTGGGTCACACAGCTAGTAAGTTTCTGAGGCCAGATTGAATTCAGGTCTTCCCCACTCCAGGCCCATTGTGCCACCTAGCTACAAAGAAGCATGAAAGGAATTATATGAGCTGATGCAAAATGAGGTAAACAGACCCAGGGAAACAATATGCACAATTCTTAGAAAAATATAAATGGGAAGAGCAACAGCAAGACCAAACTTGGCTACAAAGAGAAGAGATGAGAAGATGTCATCTCCCTAACCTTCTCTGTAAAGGTGGGGGATCCATGGATATGACACATTGCACATAATGGTAGATTTTTAAAAATCTTTTGATTTTTTTTTTTTGTTACATTCATTCTTTGACTCTCCTATTGGGTGGAGAGAGGAAGATTCAGAGAAAAACAAAATCTACATGATATAGAAACAAAAGATGTCAATGAAATATATTTTTAAAAGTCCATGATTAGACTTCTGACTGTTGCATGGTGTTAAACAAGTTACCTCTCCTTTCTAGGCCTTAAATCTTCATCTATCAAATGGGAAGCTTGCATGAGATGATTCTAAGGTTCTTCCCAGTTTCCATTCATAGTTTAGATTCATGTTGGAGGTAATAGCAATCCTAGGTTTTAGAGTTGGCAGGAACCTTACAGATCCACACATCCCAATCCCCTACATCCCATCATTCCAGAAAAGGGAATTACCAAAAAGATGAATAGCCCTGATTCAAATAACTATTAAGTGGAAATGCCAGAATTTGAACTCATCTGATTCTAAGCACAATGTGTTTTTGCACTTTTCCTTATACCATCACTTCCTCTTAAGGAGGTCACTCATTCAAGGCAGTCATCTCACCCTCTCTCCCCCTATCCTCCTTTTAAAAGTTACTCAAATTGTTTTGGTTCTATTAGTCCCAGTAGCTTTGGAGAAGGAATAGCAAGGGAACTATCAGATCATTTGTTCAAATGAAAATATATCTCTGAAAATTAAGCACACAACCAGAGATGGGATCTATTTCTTAGTCCACTTGGGACTATCTGGTCAAGAAGCAGTTATCATTTGATTGAGGGTTGAGTTCAGTTCTTATTCCAAGACAGAATTACTCAGTTTCAGAGTACTTTATAAGGAGCCACAGTCTGTGCAAAGAGTAAATATTCATTTAGTGTAGGCCAGAGCAAGACATGTGAAGGCCTTCTTTACCTCTCCCCTCTATAACAATTCAGTAAACCTCCTTTCTGTGACAGCAAGAATATAAAAAAAAAAAAAAAAACCAAAAAACCCCAAAAAAACCAACAACAGATATCCAGTCAATATTCTTTGCAATGCTTCACAATGGGATGCAGCACAAAAAATGTCAAATTTGCATAAATATAAGCATATTGTCCTTATTTTCTCATTCTGTTCACTCACTTTCATTTATTTGAGTGAGGCCACAAAAGAAAGTCTTTGGATTTGGTGTCTATTCCCTTACCCCTTTTCCTTTTTCTGAAATATGTCCAGGTGAGAAGCCCTGCCAATTTTATCATGCAAAGGGTTAGCCAAGAAGAGCAATGTGGCATGCAGAAAGTATGCAGGCACCAGATTTGGGGGAAAACTTTGGTTTTGGTGAATCTTAAATAGCATCCAGTCCCAAGAGACTAAAATCAGCTAAATGAATTTAGGTTTTTATTTCTTAGAGGGGTGATGGAAATAACAGAAAAAGATTCAGGGTCTCTGATAACTTGAATCATCCTCTTAGTCCTGGCAGGTATGCCCAATTGATGATGCCATTTCTAAGATTTGAGTTCTATTTTGGAGGAAAATGTAGGGATGATAGATGATAGAAAGTTTTTAAATCCCTGGAATAAAAGTGACAGCTAATAACCTACTGAGGAGACCCTAGCAGCCAGTCCAGGACATCTTCTTTCTTTACTTCCCAACCTATACAAACATGTCCAGCATTTTTGGTTAAATAGCTTTGAAAATCCTTAGATATGTTGGCAAGGATATTAGAAAGAACTACTGATTTATTTTCATACTGACCACAGAAAAGACTTTCCCATCTCTCTTCCATTCTTGCCCTGGTAGCTGATTTTCTTACTTATTTTATCCTTCACCATCTCACTTTCCCAGATGCCCAGTGATGCTGGGAAAAAGCAAACTTAAGGAGGATATCATTACTACGAAAACTAAGACCATTCAATTTCCAGGTCTTCCGGGTAAAGAGCTTGTGTGTTACATTGTTCACAGGGAAAAGGGAAAAAAAAAAAACAAAAAACAAACAAACAAAAAAAACGAGTGGGCTGGGAAACATTTCCAGAAAGGAGTGCCCTTGTCCCATTGCCAACTTATTGTAAATTATTTCTCCAAAACAAGGCTTCCCTGGGGGTCTATGTTTTGGGGAATATCGCTAAGAGCGCAGATAAAAACTCATCACTGAATCAAGAGGTGAGAGATCCATCTTTCTTCCTTCTCTCTGTCCGTCTTTCTCATTTTGGACTTGAACTGCTCCAAGTCCCATTCAACCTCCTATGTGTCTTCTTCCCCAAGCCACCCTCACCCCTGTGTGATGAGACACCAGAGCTGATGGGTCCCCACCAAAGCCAACTCCATGGTGGCTCTCATTTAGGAGCTGGAGAGGGGCATGCTCTGCAGGAATGAGAGGGAAAAGTTGTGGCAGGCAGAATTGATGGAGACAGAGGAAGGAGACAGGGAGAGGAGGAAAGTCAGGGAGAGACAGAATGAGAAAGAGAGACTGAAGGAAAGGGGGAGAGAGAGAGAGAGAGAGAGAGAGAGAGAGAGAGAGAGAGAGAGAGAGAGAGAGAGAGAGAGAGA
>CM053585.1:56283065-56310538 GCA_028646515.1 Pseudochirops corinnae
TCTGTCTGTCTGTCTGTCTCTGTGTCTATCTTTCCAACTGCCTGTCTGTCTCTATGATCTTTTTCACTATCATCTATCTCTCAGTCTATCTTTTTGTCTATCAATCTTCTATCTATCTATCTATCTATCTATCTATCTATCTATCTATCTATCTGTCTGTCTGTCTGTCTGTCTCTGTGTCTATCTTTCCAACTGCCTGTCTGTCTCTATGATCTTTTTCACTATCATCTATCTCTCAGTCTATCTTTTTGTCTATCAATCTTCTATCTATCTATCTATCTATCTATCTATCTATCATCTATCTCTGTGTATCATCTAGATAGCTAGCTAGCTATCTGCCTGTTGTCTATCATCCATCCATCTACCAACCTATTTATCTTTCCATCTATCTCTAGCCAATTCCTTGAAAACATGATTGGATGAGTCCCTCATTTCATTAGTGATTTGCTTCCCAGATTTTTATCTGACCTTCTTTGCCATTATGCCTGCCTAACTAAGATGACTGAGACTTACTCTTGCTTGTCCTTTTATTGTTTTTGTAACTCAAGGCAAGCTGAGAAAATTAGGATTACCTAGAAGCACCAAGTAGATTGCAGATTTGCTCTAGCAAATAAATGCCTGTTTGAGATGGGGTGGGAATAAAAAGCAAGCTTGATTTTGAGGTGATGAATCTACCTTTGGAGTACTGGGGTTTAATTAGCCAAAGGTTATTAGCGCTTTATCATTTCATTCTCAGTGAAAGTTACCACGAGAACTATATTGCTTTTGAACTGTGGGCTCCTGCCTCTGGGATCCGGTTTCAAATATAACTGAGAAGAGAAAATTAGTTGAACCTGGCAACTTCAAAAGGTCAGAAAAGAAATAAGTTTAAGGGATGCCATTTAGTTACTTCCCCCATATGTTGCTGCCAACTAAATCTTCACTACCATTGTGTGGCCCCAAACTGTTGCCATTAAGGTTTCCTTTTGGTGACACAGGAGCTTTTGTTTTCAGAGTAAAAGGCCACATGTAGTTTTAAGCCACAAACAATGTTCCTGTCATTGACTTTTGACTTGCTTTATGTCCATGTTATATATAGGTAGAGATATATAATTTCATTTTCAATACAAGTTGCTTCTAAGCAAGCAAATAATTTTCTGGGAAGGAAATTTCAGATATTGAAAAAGGAGTTGGTAACCCATCCACAGATTGGTACAGATAACCATTATTTTCCCTTTCTTAATAGCTCAGGAACATCCAATAGTCTCTATCTCAACAAGGGAAACTTTGGGAGATTTTCCATGCTAGATTTTCCTAACACTGTGAATATGTTTTTCCTCTCTCCATATAACTTGTTTTTGTTTGTTTGCTTTACTCATCTTACTTGCAATTAATTTCCCCCTCTTATTCCCTAAACCCATCTCTATCCCTTTAAGAGTGGAATGGGAATTTTACAATTACATAATCCAGATAGAGCTCCTAAAAGTAAGTAAATCTCAGAGACTAGACTGACGTAGAGGAAAGCTTTGGAGCTGCATGTGTGTGGTCCCAAGCTATGTTTGGTGAAAATAAAAATGATGTACCTTGACCTCGGTGTACAGGAGAAACCAAACAACTTGAGACATGACTGATTTTTCTTTTCATGACAATGTCTTCTGGGTTAGCTCCCTCTACTACCTCCTCTTCCCCCCCATCCCTTTTTATCTTCAATAACAAAGAGTTCACTTTAACTGCACATACATGAGCTAAAAGTTTGAGGTTTCTGGAAGCTTTTATGTAGCTGGGCATTGATCTAAATCAGCAGAACTATCCCTAAAACACCAAAAATTCAAACAAAAACAAGAATAAAAACAAACTTCTCAGTCCTCTAAGGTGTAGTTTTATTTTTTAATTTTAAAAACACCTTAAAGATGTTTGAACATCAGTGCAACCTACGATTTTTTTCTGGTTATTTTTATAGGGTCAACACTTTATTATGATTTGTAGCTATTACTAGATAGAGAGCCTGTTTTCATATATTTCTTCTTTGTAGATAAAAAAGTAAAGTACCTAGAAGGTGTATTGCCTGAACATCAATAGCATAGTGTTAAAAAATAATGCAAGATGAAATTTATGGGGGGCAAGGGCAGGTGGAATGACACATTAGGTTCAATAAGTGAATCATTCTTTTTATTCAGGCAAAGTAATCTCTATAATCCTTTTAGTATTCAAGATGTGACATGGAATTATGTTGCAGTTCACTCATAGGACAGCTACAAATAGGAAAGAAGGTGATTTTCTATTTGTAAATTTCAGCTTGGAGGAGAAATACTGGGTCTTTTCCGTTCTCTACGAAAATGTAGCTGTGTACCTTTGATAAAATCACATAACATCTCTGTGTCCGGGTTTTTTTTTCATCTTCAAAGTAGGTATATTTTTCCCCTTGAGATGATTCCATTTATAGGTATTTTGATGGGAGGTGCAAACACATCCGTGGAGGTCTTGATAGTGTTTCATTAACATGATTTCTATGAGAAGAAAAAATACTGTTTTAGAATCTCTCCAAGCAAATTTCTTTCTCTATATGAAGAGTGCTTACTGTGTGATATCTCAATATTATTTTTGACAAATAATACACCTATATTTTTTTCCTATAGGTTGCCAGAATAAGTAGGTGGATTTTTTTTTAAACTAGTAATATTTTTTTAAGGAAAGGAAGATGTAAGTAAGGTGTTATTAAGTAATTATAAGTAAGATGTTTGTAAGGATGGTAACTAGCCAACGTTACTTAATAATGAAGGTGTTAACTCAATATATTAGAAGTTTGTACTCCATTTCAAGCTCAGTATCTGACTGTTTGACCCAGGATAAGTCAGTTAACTGACTTGCATAGGTTCAATATCGATAAGAATAGTGAATGAAACTATAATTTTATCAATCTAGGGAAACTCCAGGTAAGGTAATGCCTTTTATCAGTGCAGCTCAGTACTTTTTCTGTAGCTTAGAGACTTAGAAAACTGCCTAGGCCACAGAAAGCTTAAAGAACTTGTCCAGGGTCAGATAACTTGGTATGTGTCAGGTGTCTTTCTGACTTTTAGACTGGCTCTCTGTCAGTCAATTAGTATTTATTCAATGTTTACTACCTACAAGACACTGAGCTAATAAGCACCAGGGATGTGAAAAAAGTCAAGAGAAAGTCCCTGCTCACATTAAGCTCAGAGTCTAATGGGGAAGACAATATGCAAACACTACATACGATTAAGATATATACAGAATATGCTGGGGATAATCTCTGAGGAGAAGCACTAAGATTAAAGAAGGCCGGGAAAAAGCTTCTTGCAGAAGGTAAGACTTTAGATGAGGCTTGAAGCAAGCTAGGAGGCAGAGATGAAGAGGGCAAGATTGGTGCAGGCATGGGGAAGAGTCAGTGAAAATGCTCAGAGTGGGAGAGATTGAGTTTTGTGTGTGAGGAACAGCAAGGAGACTGGTAACACTGGATCGGAATACTTGGAGGGGAGAAAAGTATAAAAAAGCCAGACAGGTGTGAAAGGATCACTACCCACTATTCCCATTTGCCTCTGGGACATTAATAAAAGGAAGTAATAGGACTGACTTCTGTTTCCCAAAAGTGCTACTAGAATAAAATTAATTAAATTCTAAAAGAATGCTGAATTCTTTGGAAGAAAAGTGCCATATACTAAACCTCTGGTTGTGATACCCACAGAATCTGTTCACTTTTTTTGCCATCGAGTTTTCCTTTAAGAGGTGGTGTGACATAGCAGAGAGAGCATTGCACTTGGGGTCAGGAAACCCTGGGTTCAAATCCCACGTCTCTGGACAAATTGCTTATTGAGTCTCTGTTTCTTCATCTATAAAATTAAGATAGTAATATCTATTGTAATCACCACATAGGACTGTTGAGGGGCTCAACCAATATAACATACATAAAGCCCTTTTCAAATTTTAAAGTACACATGTGTAATTATTACCTGGACCGTAGATGTTATGTTTTGATGTTTAGGGAAGTTGGAGTAATCTCCACACACAAAAAATAAGACAAATAAATACACTGATTCATTGTCTCATAGGATACTAGATCTGGAAAGAATTTTAGAATTTAGAATAGTGTAACACAGGACATTTTGAACTAGATCTACAGAGGGCATTGTAATATATACAACAGTAGACCTGGAAAGGCCATTGGAAGTTACCTAATTTAATCTCCTTGTTTTGCAAAAATAAATATGTAAAAAAATAGTTAAATAAATAAGAGAGAAAGAAGAAAAAGTGGAAAGAAGGAGAGAAGGAAAAGGAAATGAACCCCAGATACTTAAAATGACTTGTCCAGGATCACATAACAATTTGACTCTCATATAGAAATGATACAAATTATTACCAATCTAGAATTTATGTCCTAGTTTTTATGGTTCATTTAAAATGAATAGTCTAAATAATGAACCCATAGTATATGCATCTTTCTTCTGACCGAAAGAAGCTATGGATGTTTTAAGACTTTTGTAGAAAGAGTAGGGACTCAGAAATCAGGTGAATGTACAGAACTCCAGATATGTTGTAACTCTGTATAATGCTGGTTAACTTTCTTTAAGACATTAATTTAGTCAAATTCTTTAAGAAATACAATCCAATAATGCACAAAATGTTATTTATTTTTTAGATTAATTTTGGATTGCTATACACACATACATAAGCACAAGGGGCATTTAGGTGGCACAGTGGATAGAGAGCATGTCCTAGAGTTAGAAGACTTGAGTTCTAATCCAGCTTCAGACACTTACTAGTTATGTGACCTTGAACATGTGACAGCTTCTATTTGCCTCAGTTTCCCCTGCTGCAAAATGGAGATTGTAATATAGTACCTAATTTGCAGATTTATTGTGAGGATCAAATAACACAGTATTTGTAAAGCATTTAGCACAGTATCTGGAACATAGTAGGTGCTATTTAAATATGTGTACATAAACATCTACAGTGTATTATTATGTAATTATTATGATAATTAATAATTCAAATATTATACCGTTAATTATTGAATAATTATTGAGTTGACTGTTCATTAATTACAATTACCATTAAGTGATATTAATAATATATATTGGCTATATATTTATACATAACATTATATATATGGAGTTTTATTTATTATATAATGTTCCCTCACATAGATTTATACCTAATAGAAATTAGGCAGTAAGATCAAGGTTGTAATTAAAAAAGGACTTAGTTAAACTAATTAGCTGAATTAAAGACTTAAGTGTAAGAATAGTCTTCTGGGTGCTGGTCGGAGCATTAGGTGGAAAATATAGTCATTTATACTGCTTTGGAGCTATGCTTCTGATTTTTGGACTATGATTGTGAAGAGTCATAATGTCTTTGAAAAGATGTTTGAGCATCAAATATCAAGTGCAGAATACAACCTGAGGGGACTTAAAAGTGCTTCAGTATATGGCTCATAGATAACATTGTGAGTTCATGAGTTAGAAGAATTTACCTCTTAAGGGGGAGTGATATATCTAGGGGCAAAGGGAGATTGTTTCTAACGCTAATAAAAATTACAGATTTGAAAAGAATATAGCAGTTGTGGAGAAAGAAAGTACAGTATGGGAGGGGGTGGAGAGAAAAAAAAAGCGAACATGAAACTAGCCCAAGTTTTATTGTCAGTACAACCAACAATGGTGAGAGGAAAAATCTCCAAGGGTTCTCACAAAGGACATTGGTATGCTACAGTAAGCCAAAGGCAAGCAAGAACAAAATTCTCAGTTTTCTAATATTAACAACAACAAGAACAACAACAACAAAACAAAATTCTTGAGCATTATAAGGTTCACAAAACATTTTCCTCACAACTGCCTTGTAGAATAGATCATTTGAGCAAAATGAGACTTTACTGACTTGCCCAAGGAAGGAAGGAAGGGAAGAAGCAAGGAAGAAAGGGAAGGAGGCAGTGGTGATCACTTCTAGCTTTGTGAGCTTGGAAACTATCTATATTTGTTTTCTTGACCATAAAATAGGAGTAAAAAAAGTAGCATCTCCCTGACATGATTGCCTTCCCTTTCTCCCTTCCTTCTTTCCTTCCTTCCTTTCTTGGGCAAGTCAATAAAGTCTCATTTTCCTCATGAAAGGAGGGAGAGATGAGGGAAAGAAGAAAAGAAAGGAGGAAAAAAAAGAAGAAGGAAGGAAGATGAGAAAGGAGGAAAGAAAGAAGAAAGGGAGAAGGAAAGGAAGAGAAAAAAGGAAGAAAGAAAGAAAAAAAAAGGAAGGAAGAAGAAAAGCTTTTATTAATCACTTACTATGTGCTAAGCACTTTGCAAACATTATCTCATTTGATCCTCACAACAGCCCTGTCAGGGAGTTACTATTTTTTTACTCCCATTTTATGATCAAGCAAACAAGTACAGACAGTTTCCAAGATCTCAAAGTCTCATGAGGAGTCCAGAGATTATGAACTGCACTCCTCTTCCCTTCTGAGAAGACAAAGGGAATTTTTTTTTTCCCCTTACAGGAATGTGATCAATGATAGTACAGAAGAAAGTGGGTTTTGCTTGTGTTTCTATAGATGATAACAAGATAAGAAGCAATGATATGCTGAATGGGTCTTTGGAGAGGGCTGGGCTCTAAAGGAATAGCAGGTTCCTTATTTAAGGAACCATTGACATAAAATTCTCTTTATGACAGGAAATACAAAAAGAAAAAAAAAAGAGTTGATGCAATCTTTGACTGCATTACCAGAAACAGGGTATAGGGAGAATAAACAGTGATTGCTCCATTGTACTTAGCCTCAACCTGACAAAATCTTAGTAGCAGAGGTTGAGAGTTAGAGGTACATCAGAGGTTCTCAAGATCAATTCCATCATTTTAATAGATGAGAAAATTGTGATTCAGTGGAAGTTAAAAAAATCTTCCAAGTTCACACAGGCACTAATCATTAGAGGTAGGATCTGAACCCAGATCTTCTATTCCATATCTAATGCTTTTCTTACTGTCTTAATTGGGGCTTCCACGTGAGATTTTTTATTCGGTTTAGGGTACCACATTTTAGGAATGAAAATTTAATTCAGAATTGTGTGCTGGTGGAATAGTCAACTTGGTAAGCAGATTAGAGATCACGCTAAATAAAGAACTGGCTTTGTTCAACCAGGAAAAGAGAAGACTGAGAACGGACTTAAGTATTTAAAGTCTTTAAGTATTTAAAGTCTGTAATGTGAAAAGGGGTTAGATTCATTATGTTTCATCTACAATGGCACAACTAGAACCAGTGGGTCTAAATTTTAGAGGCTGATTTGGGGTAGACATACAATTAAATCTGTTGAAAAGAAAAATGGTCCCTCCAGTGAGAGAAGTGAAGGAGGGAGTAAGAATCATTATCACTGAAGGGTCTCCAAGGGGAGACTGTATCATTACCTGTCAAGGATGTTGTAGAAGGGAATTCCACTCCATGTACTGGTCAGACTAAGTAGCTTCTGTGAAATGTGGTCAAAAATCTCCAATAAAAGCATAATTTGCTGTCACCTCTAATAATTTACAGTATTAAGTTTTGAAGTACCTATAGAAATCTGGTTTAGACTTAAGAGTTTAATAGATTTGAGTCTCTAGTTCACATTGTTTTTGAAGGTAATGGGCCAATATTTTTACATAACTGCACAAACAATCAAGAATTGACTAAATTCACCTTAACAAAATGTTGGGGGTCAGCAGACTTAGCAGGAGCCTGTAATAAGAAGTATCTACAAAACAGTAATGAAGGGAGAATGGGATTCACAGTAAATTGCTCTGGAGAGGAAGAAGTTCTTAAAGTGAAATCTAAATACATCCCACTGTGTAGGAATTCAGAAGAGACTGTATAATCTCCTTCTTTCACTATCAGGGTGTGAATCAATGTTGCAGCATTATAATAAAGTGGATTACTTGGCCAGACAGACATATTGTGGTTGGAAAAATCTAAAAATAAATTGATTTTTTTTCCACCAAGCTTTTATGACCTTACTCAATTTATTTCTTATTGAAGATAGGTAAGCAATTTGTATGTTCAACTACTTCTTAGAAATTTTATAAATTCTGATAACAGACTTTTAGCAATTTGTCATCTCTCATGAAACTATGTAAGACTATCATTGAATCTGCCAAAGCATTAATTAGTCTTTTTGGTAATGGATTACAAAAATAAAACAAACAAACAAATGAAATAACAAAAACAGTGGCTTTGTGGGGCTGGAGAAAATGTAAGAAGATTTCCTAAAGCCATATTTTTAAGTCAAAAGTCCACTCTCTGTCCATTCTGACATCCTCATGTTTCAGAGCATGAAATTAAGGTCCAGGTGGAGGTAAAATGGCTTGGTCCATTTCCCTCAGCTTTATGATAGGACATCTCTTTCAGGTCTGTCATCTCTGATGCTTACTGGGTCCCTGCTGTTTATTAACTTGGGCAAGTTGCTTCTTGTTCTTGGGCCTCAGTTTCTTCATCTAAGAAATGAGTAGGTTAGAGTCATTGCCTGTGTCTAAGCTTCAATTTCTTCATCTATATAATGAGGAGGTTTGTATCCTTTTTCCTCTTTCAGCCTCAGTTTCTTCACCTTTAAAAACAGAGGGCTGAACTAGATGATCTCTCCAGAGTCTTTTCAGCTCTGACATTCTGGGAGGTTGTAATTGTCACTATTAAATCTTATCTTTCTTAACAGCTCAGCCTCAATTCTTGAAAGTCAAGTTCTTCTTTGCTATGATGGTATGTGTGGGAATGAGGTCACATCAGCTAGCAATGAAATTCCCTCAAGTGCTTGAAATAATGCAGATGGGAGAGATGTTGTCACTGATGGAGTCCCAAATGTGACAGCACTTACACTGAGTAAATACTATTGAAATGATTGCCCCAACTTATTAAAGGATTCCAGTGAGCCAGGGGACATGAGCTCTCATTGGAGTGCAGTCAAACTAGCCGTATGTTATTGGGTAAGTCGCTTAAACCTTCAGTTCCTTTATTTGTAAAAATGAGAGGTTTGAACTACAACAAGCACTCCCCAATCTTTTAGTGAGGGAAAGCCACTTTTTAATTTCCCTCAATATATTGCAATCACTGCAATGTGAGGGAAACTAACCAGAAGGATCCTGGGCTACGTGGGGACACACTCTAACAGCAGTGACTCCTTCACCAATGAAAACACTGGGGAATGCAGGGTGGAAACAGAAACAAGCATTACAGTGGCAACTGGATTAGAAATCTATTTAGAATGACTTCGACATTTACAACTGCATTCTCACATACTTTTTTTGGGGAACCTCAGATGAAATGGCTGTAAATTATCTTATGTTCTCCATTTCAATGATTCCTGGATATTTGTGCTGGGAAATTCAAACTTTTATAAATGGATATGTACATTTGGGCATGCATGCATATAAAAGTGTGCTTACATGTGTTTGCCAAAGCACCCTCTCTGTGCAGCTTAGAAAAATTGAAATATTAAACTTACAATGAGAAGATCTGGGTTTTAATCCCACCCTTAATTCATAGAATATTTTTGAAAATTCACTATCAATCTCTGGTTCTTGGTTTCCTTATCTGTAAGATGAGGGGCTTGGATTAGATAATATCTCAGACCTTTTACAGCACCCATATTCTTTATTCTAAGGTCCCTTTTAACTTCAATTTGACTATAAGGATCAGAGACAATATCATGGGAGAATTTACCTTCTTACAGAGTTATACATTTATGGAAAATATTCAACCTATGCATAAGTGACCTGCCAGTTCTTGACATCTTCAAATGTCAGAGTCCTTGGAACCTTCAAATGACTCAAATATCTGAAAGTGAAAAGATTTAATTCGTGGAAATGACACTAAAGAAAATGTATCACTATCATACTTGCCACTATACCCTAACGACTTTTAGATCTATGATTTGCAGCTGAACCCTACCTACTATGTGTATTGTCTCTCATTGTAATGTGAGCTTCTAGACATTAAGGACTGCCCCACTTGTCTAATTTTATCCCCAGTAGTACAGTGCTTTGAATATAGCTTTCCTCATACATTTTTTATTCATTCATTCATTTATTCATTCATGCATGTTAGCATACATATCAGAACATCCTATGTTTTCCAAGGTGCCTTCTAAATCTAATATTCTATGTTCTGGATTAGGATTAAGATTATCTGATTGTAGCTTTGTATGGATTTTAAAATCCCTTGCCATTCTAACATTTCATTTTCTGAGATCACTCTTTAATACTTTATTATAAGATAACTTCCTGCTCTACCATTCTATGATGTGAGGTGCTTATTACCTCTGATATTCTGTTTTGTGTGCTTAACACAAGGTAGTTGCTTAATTAAATATTTATTGGTCTATTAATTCTGAGGTGCCTTAATTTTGTTTAACAATCAAGTATATTCTAAGGTCCCTTCCAATCCTGATCTGATAGATAAAATCCCTCCTCAGCTACTTCTACTTGAATTAACTATCTGGGACCAAATCATTTAATCTTTATAAGCCTTGCTTCCCTTATCTCTAAAATGGGTGTATTGATATTTACATTAGGGATCAAATGAGTCTATGAATATCATTGTGCTTCATAGCCTAATCAAAACCCATATACAGATAAAATTTTGTTACTTTTAAAATAAATAATATTTCTGAATTTCCTTTTAGTCCTTTAAAAATAAATTTGTAGAGCATTTGGTCCTGTTTAGAATAAATGGCTAGCTTGGAGCAGACTGTTCACATGCAAATCCAAGGCTATGAATTAACACCTGAAAGGAAAGGAGAGGATGGCAGTTGTGAATTACAAACTTCCAATTCTCAGAAAGATAAACCATTTTCTCTGAGCTGTGCTTTGGGCTCCCAGGTTTTGGGGGAAAAAAAGTAGCTCCGGATGCAGTCTATCTTTTTCTATGAAAGGTTTGTTATGTTGAGAGGCTCCTCAGAATGTCAGTCTTATGGATAGATCGACCCTTTGAGGTGAAAGGTACTTCAGCTCAACCTCTGAGCCCATGGGTATAGTGACAAGAGGGGTGATTACAGTGGTCATCTTGTTAAATTAGAGACAGTGCCTTTATTTGTAGCAGAATCCGTCCTAAAGCAATCAGCTCCTTTCACATAGGTGGCTAACCAGCTCATTCAAAGGTAATGACTTTCTATCACTACAGTCCTGGGTCACATTTGAACTGGTGACCTAAAAGTGAAAGGTTCCCTATCTCATTATGAATTCCCTGAGTCAACCAGTTCCCTATAGTTCCCTAAATAATTATTTTCACATTTAATCCAATATAGTAGGATTTCTTCTTAAAAACTGGAATGATTGTATGTCCTATTAAAAAATGTACTCTTAGAGAGAAAGAAATATATTTTTGCCATATAGAAAGTAAGCAAAAAAAAAAAATCTATTTGACATCTCCAGTAATGGGTTTTTATTTTATTTGTTTTATTTTATTTTGGTCATCCATTTCTGAATCTTCCCAATTGAAAAACTGCATTTTTAACACATTTTATTCCCAATGGAGGGTTTTTTTTTTCCTTCCATAATTTAAATCTCCTGCTCAACTGTGCATTTAGTTTGGGAGCCCTGGCATGACCTTGATTATCTCTATGTACAAACTGGACGCTATAGAATTTCTTCTGGGAGCTTTCTAATTTTATTCAGTCACTATTAGTATCATGGTGGAGAGTCACATTTTATAGACTGAATTGGAGCAACTTTTAAAAATATGTGTGTGTGTGTGTGTGTGTGTGTGTGTGTGTGTGTATGTAACAGGAGAAGATTGCAGTGTTTGGAGTTTTTTCCTTTTTCTTAAAATCACAGACTACTTTTCTTTTGCTTTGACAGAGCCAATCTCTTTGTCCAGTTCGCCTAATGGTAGTAATTGTTCCCATGAAAATTGGGAAATAATGTTTAAATTCTTATAAAGAAATAAGGCTACAATGGTTTCATTAATATCCATGGAGGTTTTCATTTCAGAACCTTGAACTGATTTGTCTTCCCTTTTAAAAAATGTGGAAAGAAAATCATTCCCTGTTATAGTTCTTGTTAATAAGTAGTTCATGAAGAAAAAAGATTAGACTTGATTTGGACCCAGAGAATAAAACTATGAGCATTGGGGAGAGGTGGCAGGGAGGAAAATTTTAGCTCAATATAAAGAAAGAAAATAATTAGAACTGCCCAACAATTGACTGTCTTAGTCTGTGGAGAGTTATTTCTATGTCACTGGAGGTCTTTAAGCCAAGGCTTCATGACCAGAATATTAGAATTTTGGAGTTATTAAAAAAAAAACAAACCTCAGAGGTCATCTAATCCAATCTCTGCCTGACCATGTAAGCTGTCTCTTTTAAAATTTGTTTCCCCAGTGCCTGACATATAAGCAGATGGTTAATAAATGCTTGTCGATTGATCAATAATCCCTTTTATAATATCCCCCAACAAGTGGTCATCCAGGATTGACCTGAAGACCTCTATTGAGGAAAAAAACAACAACATTGCTTCTACTTGTCAGCAGTTTTTAAAGGGTGTTGTGGTTTAAGTAGGGCAAAGTTTGATTCCTTCCAAGAGATAAGACGGTATGATGTTATTGTAGAAAGTGAATGCTTGTAAATTCCATTAATACGATACCAACATATATTCACTAAACATTGCTTTTACCTGAAGAAACTGGGAAGCATCTATACTAGTCAGTTAAAAATTTTTAGGTAAGCAATTTTGAATGTAAGTGACTTTTTTGTGAACTGTTTCCATGTATTTTTAGCTGGTATTTTCCTTATTTTGGCAGGGGTCTTCAATGACCAGGAAATCTGATGGATTGTGGTCTTCTACTCTGAGTGGTTTTTATTCATGTTTCCTGTGCCATAAACGCCTGGTGGAACTGTAAATGAATGTTTGGGACCACATGATGAATTGGATGGCCAAAGGCTGGAGGCAGGCAAAATAACTGTTTCATTTCTGTGGCAATTTGCTTAACTGGGGGTACAATGCCAGAACGCCTAGCAGAAATGCTCTTGGATCTCTGGACTCCATTAATAATCTTGTGGATTACTGTTCTCCCATATATTTATATGGCTCCAATGGCCCCATCTCAGGTTTTACCAAGTGGATCCAGTTTGGGACTAAATGTGGTGAGTGAAGAACAGCGAGTTTTGAACCGCTCCAAGAGAGGCTGGGTTTGGAATCAAATGTTTGTCCTGGAAGAATTTTCTGGACCTGAACCAATACTAGTTGGCCGGGTAAGCTTGCTTTTTAAGAAAATAGCTTAATGGTCAATCCGTAGTATTTAAGTCATTGACACAAAATCAAGGATTTGTTTGCTTATTTTTTAAAAATGGATTACTTGTTTAAAAGGGCCATTTTTAGTATTTTTAAAAATAATCATAGATCATTTCAGGTGGGGTAGTATGTGCCTGTAATCCCTATCACCAGATATTCTAAGGCTAGTGGATCTCTTCAGCTTGGGCCTTCTGGATGTCAGTGAACTAAGCTGATCAGATTCTCTTACTAAGAATGGAACTAGGGCTGCCAAAGGAAGGCAGCTAACCAGCCCAGGCAGAAATGGAAAAGTCATGTCTATAAGCATTATGGGCTCACTACTGTGAGTAAACACTGTACTTCTAGTTTTGATGAGACAGAGAGATTTGATCTTAAATTATGATAATGATAACAGCAATTATTGTTATTATTAATATTAATTATCGATTACAAGAGGAAAGTTCACATACTTGGTTTGATTTCCTAGCAATTTTAAGCAGAAATAACTTTATATTCAGCTTTGTAGCATCCAAATTACACAATACCTTGGAAATACTACCTATTTTTCCGAGTTGTATTTTATTAGCTATATTCATTTTATTAGCTATATTCAACAACAGAAAGGCAATAATAATAATATTAGTAAACTACCATTTATATCGTACTTTGAAGTGTTCAGTGTTTTTCCTACAACAATCCAGGGAAGTTGGTAGTACAAGTGTTATATACCTTTTATAAATGAGAACATTTGAGACTCAGGAAGATTAAGTGGTATAAACACAGCCAGCAAGTGTCAGATCCAGATTTAAACCCCAACGTGTTTTTTTCTTCCTCTCTACTGATATACAGTCTGACCCATTTGTTCTCAATGCAATTTAATTCAAAACAATTCAGCAAGCATTTTGTAAGTGACTACTATGTGCCCTAAGTATTATATCAGGCAAAAAGGACACAGACAAAAACAAAAAAAATGGTCCCTGACCTATAGGAGCTCACATTTTACCTTTTCCCTGGGTTATATTTTGTCCAAGATTTGCATTTCCATTCACTTGTTAGCAACTGCCTAGAATGGATGAGTTTAGGCTGGTTTCTTCTATTCAGACCTCAGCTGGGCAAGGTATTTTACATTTTAAAGGACTCGGTTTCTTAATCTGTAAAATGAGAGTATTGGATCATCTAAGATCCCTTCTAGCCCTAAGTTCCGCAGTTTTGTTAGCAATGAGGTCATGCCATTTCTCAGAAGTATTTAAAAGTCATGGCAAAGACAGGCTTAGTGGCTATGTATTGTGAGATTCATGTTTTGATACTAATTTTCCTTATGGTGGTGTACATATATGAGTGAAAATATTAGGATTCAGGGTAATTTGAGAATTTTTGTTGTTGTCCATGTGTTTTGTGTGTGTGTGTGTGTGTGTGTGTGTGAGGGGGTGTGTGTGGGTGCACATGTGTGTATATGTGTAGGTGCACACGTGTGTGTGTGTGTGTGTGTGTGTGTGAATGTGTATATTTGCCTGGATAACATGTAGTTGGTATCTTAGAGCCTTTTGAATCTTGTCTGGCTTCTTCTTCTTTTTTTTTCCCCCTAGCTAGGACTGTTTTTCTCAATCAGCATTTTCTGGGCTAGTGCAGTGATCAGTAGAAGCATGCTATCTGCTAGCCTAAATTACACGGAGCTCTGCTGGATGCCATAAATGCCAGGCAGCTGCTCGGCACTGTTCTTCAATCTCTGTCCAAATGCTCACAAATAGAAAGCACACCATGATCGGAGGTACTTTGCCGTGGCTTATTTTCCGATAAGTAAAATCTAGATGTGACTCTGCCAAGTCCTTTCTTCGAAAGGGTAGTATTTTGCAGGGCTTCATGCTCCTCCTCAGAGAGATGAGTGCATTTTGAGAGTTTCGTTAGTTCTTCCAACTTGATGAGGATATTAGAATCATAAAATCTTAAGAGTAGAAAAGGATGTTAGTGGGCTTCTTGTTCATTTTCCCCTCTGTTACCCCAGGAATTTGAAAGAGGCAATGCACTTCAAGAAAGGGACCAGTTTCTTCTTTTGACCTAAATCAGGTCTCAGAGTGAAGGGAGTAAAAGGAGATCAAAGGATCATAAAATTTGGAACTGCTAGGAGTCCTACTAAAGGTTCTTACTCTAACCATCTTATTTTACAAATGAGGAAACTGAGGCTTAAAAGTGGTGAATGAACTTGCCCCATTTCATACAAATAATAAATGGCAGCGTCAATGTTCAAACTGGGGTATTATGGCTCTGTATTCTATATACTTTTCCATCACACTACATTGAACCTCAAATCCAGGTCCCCCCAAAATAACTGACAGCAGAATGTGTACATAGAATTATTGTTGGAATTCAAGCCAACATAAAACTATCAAACTATTTTATATGGAATTGTTAAATTAGATTAACAATGCAATCCTAATTAAGATTTTACTCAGTCAAACTTTAGTGACAACCAGTGTCAAAACTAAGGCTAGGCAAGATATGTAGGCATCAGGTTTAGCTAGTGAGGGGTTGCTAAGATGATATAGGGTTATAGAATTGTAAATTCAAGGGACCTTAGAGATCATTTACTTCCTTTTACAGATGTGGCAACTGAGGTACAGAGATTAAGTGATTTGTCCAGGGTCACATTGGTAGTAAGTGTCAATAAGTATTCAAACTCAGATCCTCTGATACAAAATCCAACCCTATGTATACTGAAAAAGGTATACTTATACACATACACACACATATAAATGTACACATTTTAGGAACATATAGGAGAGTGGTGGAGGGGAAGGAATATTTTTTAAAGGTTTTTAAAAAATAATCTAGCATTTTCCCTCATATCTTCAAGGAAGAAAGTAAAGGCAAATGGAAGGAAGGAAGGAAGGAAAAAGGAAGAAAAAGAGGAAGGGAGGAGGGAAGGAGGGAAAAAAGGAAGGGAGAAGGCAGTTAAAGCATACTTTTACATTGGTCAGATCTAAATATATATTTCTTATTCTGCATATTAGTCCATCATCCCTCTGTCATGAGATATGCAGCATTCTTTCTTATCACTCCTCTGGTATCAGAGTTGATCATTTAGCTGATTAAATTTCTTAAATCTTTCAAAATTGTCCATTTTTTGTAACAGTAATGTTATAAATTATTGTGCTACATTTCATACGTCTGTCCATGTCTCTTTATAATAATCTCTCCCCTATTTCTTACAGTAAAATAGTATTCCATTGTAATTATATTTCACAAAATCATTGTCATTTCCCAATTGATAGGAATTCCTTTAGTTTCTAGTTTGTTTGTTTTTTTTTTTGCCACCACAAAAAGAATCACTATAAGGGCCTTTTCCTTCTTTTTCTTTGATCTCTTTGGAATCTTTTAGCTCTAGCAGGGCTGTAGCTAGGTCAAAGTGCATGTACCGCTTGTTAACTTCTTGTGTATCTTTTAAAATTGCTCTCCAGAAAGCTCCACCATTCATGGTCCCAGTTCTAACAACCAATAGGGAATAATTTTCTAACAAAGCTCTATGTGAAATGTAATAAAAAGACTTGTTCTGGATACATGGAAAATCTGGGTGAAAAACACACTGTTTTGTATGATAGATAATAGAAATGAAGTAAGTTGCCATCCTTGAACTTAGCTTCCATACTAGAAGAAACACACACACACACATCACACATAGACTACTGACAACATAACAGAACAGCAAATGAAGAAAAAAAAATGAAACCAAAAAACATCTCTTTCTGATAGGACGTAAAAGTTTTCTATGAACACTAGGTAAAGTGATTTGAACAAAGTTATTTGAGATCAACCCTGGAATATTTGTCAGAGGTAAATTATGAACATTTAAAAATTATTCACTGTTAGAAGAATGTTGAGGCATCCTCAACTTTCTAATTTCTTCTATTTCTTAGGATTTCTTAGCCTGGCATTTTATAATAAGGAAGGAAGGAAGGAAGGAAGGAAGGAAGGAAGGAAGGAAGGAAGGATGGGAGGAAGGGAGGAAGGAAGGAAGGAAGGAAGGAAGGAAGGAAGGAAGGACAGAAAGAAGGATGGGAGGAAGGGAGGAAGCCCTACAACTCAAAATGAAAAATGAATGGTTCTTTGCTTCCTAATCACTAGAATGCCTAACTGTCACTGTTGTCAAATGCTGTTCCATTTGACCTTATTTGGGCTGTATCATCGCATTGCTCTTTGGAGACTTTGGAAAAAACAGTGACCAGGGATTCAGCATACCTGAATTCTAGCTTGTGCTTATAACTAATACCCATCATGATACTGGCAAAGTTTCATCTTTTCAGGCATATTTCCTTCTCTGTAAAAAGAAAGTATTGGATTAGGTTGTTCTTTAAGGATCCTTTCAGCTTTCACATTCTTTGTTCTCATATTCTATTCTCTAAGGCAACTTCTAAATGTGATACTCCCTGTTTTAAGATTCTTTCCAGATGTAATATTTGATGATAGCATCCTTTGTAATGGTGACATTACCCTCCCCATAACATTGCATCTCTCCCCATGATGGAGCATTTCTGCATTAATAAGGATATCTGGCATTCCTCTAGCATTTTTACAGACTAATGTAAATGGGGCTCTCTTTCACACATTAGAATACAGGTACAGACAGTTTAAATGACCTATCCATGATCACACAGCCAATGATGTGTTTGTGGGAGATAGGACTTGAACCCATATGTTCTTGACTCCAGGTCAAGCAGTGCATCCACTATGCCATGATAACCCAATTGGTCCATGTTTGCTATTCATGCATCATAGACTTCCTCTCCCACTCTTACCCCCATGCTTTGCCTAAGTATAGTGCTATTTCTTATTCTATTTCTCAAATGAGGCATTAGAAACACAGGTTTGCTATCTAAAACCTAGATGATCTGTCCCCCTTTGTAGCCTAGGAACCTCAAATATGTCCTTGAAAGGGAGTTATCATATCTATTCATTAGAATTTGATAAATAGCAAAATAATTAGAAATTTGAGGGAATTATTTCTATAAAGCATGGCACATCCTAACCTTTTTTTTATAAGAGAGTTAAATTGATTCTAAACTTGAACTTGGAGAGAAAAAAAAAACTTTCAAAAGCACTTCAAATAATTCCTTTTTTTTTTTCTTCTCAAAGAAAACTGCTCTTGCACAGTACTACTGTAGTCTTTGTGGAACTGAATTGTAGCTAAGTCAAAAATACATTTCAGGTTACTGCTTCAGAATAAGAGGCAGGCTAAGTACTTGACGCAATATGCTTTTGGATCCTTACATCTTCTGGAATAGTTTTTCCCCCTCCCTCCTCAAATACCATTCCACTTTCAAAACTTTAATCCAATTCATCACTGAGCCTCTCCCTAGGACCAAGGTGAGAAACAATGTTTATTTGTTTCTATCACCAAAGTAGGCGTGCTCTTTAAAATGTTCTGGCATAAACTACTGGGGTATTAGAGCTAGAAGGTGATGGAAGTTGAGTTTCAACTCAAGGCTATATCAAGAGTTTTGGTGGTATCATTTAATCTTATTTCCTTCTTTGACAGAAAAGGAAAATAAGGCCATCAGCAGTTAAGTGACTTTTCAAGGTAGTACTGCTAGTAACTGAGAGAAAATTGAACCTGATTTTCTGATTGTAAATTCTAAGCTCCTTCCTTTAACAAGGTGTTGCTCCCATCAACGTCGTTTACTTTCATAGTGTTATGGACAAAGACCACAAAGACCTTGATGTAGGTGGTTTTGCTTTTGTTTGTTTGTTTTTTAATCTTTGCTGAGTTCAGTGACTAGTATCATATAACCAGTGTCATTTAGCATCATTAAGCTAACTAAAAGCCTTGGAGGACCTGATTTTTACTTTATCCTCTCTATTCCCCAGGAAAGATTCTCTAAAACATTTGGATTCTTCTCTTCTCCCCATCACCTGGTTGTTCTCCCTTTTAGAGTTAGATTAAGAATTCCCCAGATTACCCCCCCACCCCCACCAAAAAAAAGCCAACAAAAAAAGGGAGTCTAGTGAATACTATTTATGTGAAGGCAATATGAAAAGCACTACTCTAGTTAGTCACATGAATCTTTGTTCATGAAGCATCTTTGAAAATAGATAGCACATTTATTAAGTGATTAGTATGTGCCAGACACAAAAATGAAGCACAAGATATAGTGCTCAATTAAATTAAATTAAAACTCACTGGTGGCAGAGACCAATCTAAATTGCTACAAAACCTTACTTATTTTTTTTAAATCTTGAAATGTCAGAGTTAGAAGAAATCTCAGAGGTTATTTAGTTCAACCTCCTATTGAGGCATAGTCCATGCCCCAAACATTCCCCAGAGAGTGACAGTCTGGACTTTACTCAAAGATTTTCACTTATGGGGAGCTCATTACCTTATTAGGCAGCCCATGCCACTTTTGGACAGGTCTAATTACTAGGAAGTTTTTTTTCTCCTTTGATGTTGAGCTGAATTTGGCTTCTCTGAAACTTTCTTCAACTGCTTTTTAGTCTTGCCCTCTGGGGCCAAGCAGAACAAGCCTAATCTCTTGTAATAGAAAACTAGAAATATTATTTTATCACTTTCACATACATACAGTAACTCAAACTAGGTTAAAGGAATGTTTCCTATTAAGTGTGGTTTAATTGATAGATAGGGATGCTTTCTAAAGAGGTTTCATTAATTGTTATAAATAGAAATAAGGATTTCCAAGAAAGTGTGAACACAATTTGTTCTCTCAAGTATTTCGAAGGTTCCCCTGCAATTTTGTTTATGTTATTTGTTTTAATTCCTGGGAAAGAGGAATTTGTTAGAAAAAAGATGTTAAATACTGGCTCAGTCCTTGTTCAAATGATCACAAGTTCAAAAGCCATGGAGTATAAATTGATGAAGCTTTTCTCTATATATTAATGAATATGTGTGCAAGATACATGAAAAGAAGAATTCTTTTTGAAAAAAATGACTGTCTTAAGGGTTGAACAACGTTTTATTAATGGAGCCAAGGGTGAAAGAACAGAGTTCCAAATCTCTGCTCTAGCCCAGCTCCATACATTTAGACAATAAATCTATCAGAAGAACTAAGGAAGAGAAAGCATAAGGGGAGGAAAAGACATATATTGTCTCTTAACATCTGAATAGAAAGTGAATTGATTTTATTTGGCCTTAATGGTCAGAAGTAGGAGCAAATGGGTACAAATTATAGGGAAACAAACTTAACTCACTTTAGGGGGAAACATGCTAATAGTTAAGAGATGCCCAGAATGGACTTCTTTGGAATTAGAAGGGGCTGGGGTGGGAAAAACTTCTACTAGAATATTTCTTGCTAGGGATGATAGAAAAAGATTCATGCCTCAGGTAGACAGTTTGATTACATGACCTCTCAGGTTCTTTTCCTCTCAAATGAACCCTGATTCTACCCACCTGATTGCAAATGAACCCTGATTCTAATTTCAGATCCAGCTGAATGTTGTCCCCTTAGCATTCAGAACCTTCTTATTCTAAACCCTTTCCTTTCATTATTCTGTCTCTTTCCTCTTTTTCCTCATTACATTTTCCTCCTACCTGGTCCTTCCCAATGATTCCTTATTTGGAAATAGCTCCTTCACTTGTGATGCCACATCTATTTATAATTCTCTCCCTCCAAGGCACTGACTCATTTTCTCTCTTTAAATTTGACCTTCTAACCTTCCTCCTTCGCTTTAACTGGCAAATCATTTGGGTGGTGCTTTATATGAAGGACACGGAATACCAAATAATTACCCTGTATTATGGTATACAGTGTCAATGGCTGCTGAGAAAATTACACTTGACATACCATTATTTTTGCTGGCCGTTTGCATGTTAAGTGTACTGGGCCAAATAGTTGGAGTAAAATTGTATTCCCAGTCTTGCGAGTACAATTCATTTCGGTTCAGTGAAGCTCCTGCCTACTCAGTGTCGGTGCACCAGTCAGCCAGCCTGCCTGTTTTCAGGGATTGCAAGTCAGCATCTCCTCCCCCAACTCAGGACTCTAGAATATCTACCTCTTCACACCTGTGAGTCATGCACTGGCTGACTGTTCCACAGGAAAAAAACAAGAGTCTTAATACTCCTGTAGATTGCTTGGTGCTGAAGATGATTAAAATCAATGGAATTATATCAGTTACACAAATTAGCATTTGCCCAAGAGCCCAGAACCCAAAGGAAATTGGTCAGGTCATAAAAATACACTGTATTCTGAGGAAGTAAAGTAATGAAACAAACAAACAATTGAACCAATTCCAGGTAACAATACTGATTGAGAGGCAACATAGTATAGGGACAAGAGTACTGAATGGGAGTCCAGTAACCTTAGTTGAAGTCCTAGCTCTGAAACTGATGAACAGATCATATCACCTTTCAATGCCACAGTGTCTTCACTTGTACAAAGAATATGTTAGGGTAAGAGACAGTTAAGGGCAGTGGAAAGAGTTTTGGAGTTGGAATAAGGGGACCTGCTTTTGCCTACATTATAGGGTGACCAGGAGGACCAAATGAGACCACAAATCCCAAAGGTGCTTTGTAAGCACAAATGGCATGTTGATGTCGGCCTTTATTGCCTAATCTTCATATTTTGATATGGAATAGACCTTGGAAATTATCTTAGTCTATTTCCTTCATTTTATAGATGTTTTCAACACAATAACGGTTAGGGATTTGACCAAAGATCACATAGTCAGTTAAGTGGTAAGATGGAGTTTGATTTCAAGTCCTCTGATTTGAACCTACTTTTTAAATGACTTTTCAGTTTTCTCTTTTAATATATTCTTCAATTAACAATGATTGGACCATAGCAAATTTAAGGACTGTATTACTGATTATTTTAATGTGATGGACATTAAGGAAAAAATATCCAGCAAATAGAATTTTCTTTTTACAAAGTCTTATTTAGAATTTTAAATGAATTTTCATAAGGCCTGGTAGAACTAGTCTCATTAAATTAAGATGTTGCAAATGCCTTTCAACAGGCTTTATAACAGAATTGCTCAGAAAGAAAGAAATGTTGCAATTCTATAGCATTTGTAAAAATATGACATGTCAGTATAGAATGAAATGCATATAAAAAATTGACAGAAGCTCAATGTCACACAAGGGAAAAAAGGTAATGTGTTTTATCAGTCCTAATGAGAAAGGTTGAATTTTGACAAAGATCCTTTTGATGATCTATAAAAGAGGTGGCTATTCGTACTTAGGCATATATTCTATATTCTATATGTACTATATTATACACACATATATTCTCTCTCTCTCTCTCTCTCTATTTCTCTCTCTCTGTCTGTCTGTCTTTCTCTCTCTCTATATATATATAGTACTAATATTCTACTAGTACTGTACTGGTCTTATTTGTAAGGTCAAATATCCATAATCATTGAAAGTTTGAATTTCACACAACAGGATATTTGCCTAGACAGCACATATTAGGATTTATGCGAAAAAGAAAAAGAAGAAGGTGATGGGAAGACTTTGGGAAAAAAAAAATATCACATGCTAGAGTATGGCCAGAGGGCAGGATAGTGAAGATCCTGGAGTTAGACCAACTTGATCAGGCTTTTATTAGTCAGCATTCATTAAGCTCCTACTCTGTACCAGTAACTGTGCTAAGTGCTGGAGATACAAAAGAAAGGTAAATGACAAGCTATATACAAGATAAACTGGAAACAACCAATAAAGGAAAGGAGCTAACATTAAGGGGGATCGGGAAAGGCTTCTTGCAAAAGGTAGAATTTTAACGGAGAAATGAAGGGAGCCAGAGAATTTAGGAGGCGGAGATGAGGAGGGACAGTATGCCATCCAGCATCTATTGAAAGTACTGAGGATGTTTAGTCTGGAAAAGAAAAGATTAAAGATTGCTGTCTTCAAGTATCTGAAGAACTCTTGTATGAAAGAATTAGGCATGAATGATTGGATGCTGCTGACTAGAGGATTTCTGCTGGACATAAGGAAAAAAAATCCTTAACTAGGAGAGTCATCAAAATTTGGAATGTTTGGCTTTAGTTGGTAATAAGTTTCTCATTACTAGAGGAATCAAAAGTGGAGGAGACTGGATGGTAATGTGTAAGGATGCTATTGAGAAAATTCCTGTCCATCTATGGGTTGGCTACTAGATGACCTTGAGGGTCCTTTCTGCTGCTGGAATACCATGTTTTTTTTTATTATATAAATAATTTTCTTGTAGAATATTTGGCAAATGTGCTTCTTGTAATAAATGGATTTATCATGTTCAGCAATAGGCAAGAGTTTATCCTATCAACATTTAAACATCTCCAAAGGTGCTCTTTAGTTTCCACTACTGTAGAATGAGTAGGTTGGATGAGATCATTGTTGTCAAGCTCAAATAGAACTGGGACCATTAAACCACATATAAGGATCACTGTAGGCCACATGTTGACTTAGAAAGGCCAAAGGTTAACATTGTCTATGTCCTGTTGTATGCTTATCTATTTTGTTGAATATTTCTGAATTACATTTTAATCTGGTTCAGAAAAAACCAAGGGAGTGTTGCGCAGGTCACATGTTTCACATCACTGGGCTAGATAATCTCTAAAGCCCTTCCTTTTCCACATTTTTAGATTTCTTCCAACTCAAAATCATAGGACTTTACGTAGGGCTCAGAAAATCCATCAAGATTTGAAGGGGTAGCATTTCTTCATATTCAGTTTCCTAATCACTAATTCTAATACCTGTAGGATTTCCTTTCATGCTTTTACCCTGGGTGGAAAAGAAAAAAAAAAAAGAAAAGAAAGTAAAGCCTTAGGATGTGATGAATTCTTACTCTTGTGCTATAAAGACCTAAATTGATTTTTTATAAATAAATAAAAAAACCCAGTTTGCTTGAAAAGATACCTTTCCCCCCCGGCCTCTATATCCTGTGATTTCTTTCTTTTGATTCATATATTGCCATGTTGCAGGGTCAGTGGTGATCCTTTTTCGAAGTATTGAAGTAGAATTGGGCACAGGGGACCTAGAGGAGATATTCAATGAAAAGCATGCCAAGTGCAGGAGTTAAGTATGCTAATTGGATGTTTGCTGGGAATTTTGAACTTGAATATGCCAAGTAAGGGACAGTAAATGTACAAGTGTCACCTGGGCCAAGGGAAAGAATATAGAAGAGGGGAGAAATATCATCCAAGTTCGGTACAGTGGAGGAGCAGGTGAAAGACTATCAAATTGTTTTGGATTTTTTTTTTTTTTTGGGAAATTTAAGTTCAAAGAGGTGGGTATAGGCACAGGAAGAGAGGATTGAGGAAAGGTTTTATACAAATGAAGGAGATTTAAGGGAAGGATCAAGCGTAAGGTAGCATCTGTGTACAACTTTGAACAGCGTTCCATGTTAGACGGCACAGTGGATAGAGCCCTGAGCCTTAAGTCAGGTAGACTTCAGTTCAAAATCCAGCCTCAGATACTTGTAGCTGTGTGACTCTGGACAAGACTCAAGTTTTGTTTGCCTTTATTTTCTCATCTATAAAGTGGGGATCATAATAGCAGCTATCTCTTAAGTTTGCTGTGAGGATTCAGTGACATAATATCTGCAAAGTGCTCTGTAAAGTTTAAAGAACTAAATAAATGCTAGTTATTATTATAATTATTCTACTCTTTGGATACCCTCACTAGTGGTAAATTAATGCTACATCAAAACTTGCATCATAAAGAGACTGAGTGACTCCATGCCTGGCAGGGTATTACTGTGAGAAAAGAAAGCAGAGCTAACACCCCATATCTCCCCTCTTTTGTAGACCTTGGGTTCTGCAGGGTGGAAGGGATGGCAGTGGTTCTTTGGGGATAACTGATGATCTCATTCAGCTATGGAGTGATGTGTTGTGTGACAATGTTGACTGTCCCCATAGACTTGATTAGTCAGAGGGAACTTTTACGTGATATATGCCACTGAGAGTTCTCAGCTTCCTTGGTCTGCATTTACAACTCCACGGCAGATGTGCTATGAAATCTGTGGTGTATCAAATGTCACTGTTCTTTCACTGAGACAACAGTAGAATTCACAATGAAGCTGATAATAGAGCTAAGAAATATGAGGAGCTGCAAGATAGAAACCAAAGTATAGATATGTCATTGTTCTTTCCATGTTTCCATGTCATGGAGCCCAAGTGTATATTATGTACACACTTGTTGATGTAATAAATGGGCAAAATCACGGTAGGAAAAACACTGATAGGTGAAATAAAGACTACTGAAACTTTTTGGAAGAAAGTATTTTTTTCCCATTATTTCCAGGCAGAAATATAGGCTTGTGTAACTCACGGCTCCTTCTTTCAGCAACCACTGCTTTTGCGTTGTCTCATTTGTGCCTAACCTTTGGGCAGAAGTTGTGACATTCATACCCTGTCTCCTGGGTTATGCATAGCTTGCCATATGGAGAATGCATACTGTATTTTATAGAGTATTAACACAGTGCCTTATGGTATATGAACACTGTACTTGGTGGTATATATATACCATCTACCTTTAAAAGATTTCCATGCCATGCATGCCTCACAGGGTATATGTGGTGTGCCATATGGGATATATGCACGTTGAATTTATAGGTCATAAGCTCCCTTTCTCATGAGGTATGGCATGTATAGCCTGCCTAAGGGATATGAACAACCTTCCTTATGGGAGTCTGAATGTGTGAACACTCTACTTTATGGGATATATTTTGTTGTGAAAACTTGCCCCATGGGTGTCACCAAAATTGCTGATTAAAGCTGAACGGTTTTCATCTTAAACCAGGCCCTGATTCCATTTCAGCCAAGGATCAAAGAAAGGGAAGAATGAAGATTCCTTAATCTCCTGAGTTTGGTCTGAGCAAAATGAAAAACAAAATCCCAAACCCAAAGACAGGAACAGAGAGAAACAACAAGCTCTTCTTCTCCAGTTGCTTCAACTAATTATTTTAAGGCTAAATAATTTAGTAACAATTCTTTCTCCCAGAAAGAAACCTGGTCAAGGGTAACTCAGGTTGATGAAAGGCAGCATTTGTAATCTCCAATATTCTCTGGTACGTGTCTCCAAAAGTCCCATGGCTCTACAAATTTCTTGTTGCTTACCAAAACCAAAATGAATTCTTAACCTATTCCATTCTATCATTCCTTTTGCCAAAAAGAAAGTGTTCAGGTTGACATAAGGCCACCCTATGCTGATGGGAAACTTAGCTATCCTTTAGGTAGCAGGAACACCAGACAGGAGATCAGAAGTACCTCAGAGAAAGTCATTTATATGGATAACTAGTAATCAGTAGAATTGAGCAAGTCGAGATCCCATCACAATACAAAGTAAGGCACATAACACTGCCACCTGAAGGCTCCAAATAGAGTTGTGTAGGTGATATTTACAGTAGAGTTTGTCCTCCCTTTGAATCACATTCTTCCCCCTGCCCCCATCTACTTCTGGAAGTGAAAGCATAAATAAATTTCTCATTGTTACTTTTTTTCTCATTCTTTTGTTTTTGTTGATTTCTCTCATTTTTTTTTTCTCCTTTGAAGTTAGAAGGTCTTTAGCTGGATTGCTTACACAGCTTTGCCTATTTAAAAAACTTCTTCTGGTTTCTTCGTCTTTTTTAAGGTGAATTCACTTTTCTGGCGAACTCCTCCTGGGAAAGCCCATTTCATTTTTAAATGACTCCAACTCGAAGAAAGTTTCTCCTAACAATTTAAATCACAGTTTATACACACTGTCTTATTTGATCTTTAAACATCCCTATGAGATGAGTAGTAGAACTATTATTGCCTCTCTTTTTCACATAAGGGAACAGAGGCTGAGAATGAATGAATGAATGAATGAATGAATGAATGAATGAATAAAAAATTCATTAAATGCTTATCCCTTGAGGATCTCACATTCTAACAGAAAACAACTCATAAAACAGATAATAGCCAGGAAAATCTTGATGTGAGGAAGTTATAGAAATGGAGAATGGGACAAAAGGGTCACCCATTGCCACTGAGTTTCCAGAGACCATGGTAGTGTTGATTTGATTCATTTCTCAGAGCAAGAGTTGGAAAAGCAAAGGCAGTATCTGCAGTGTGGGAAACAGAAAATGGCCTGGTGCTGGGGAGGATGGTGGTGGTGGGAACAAAAGGAAAATGAAGACTCATAGTCCCAGAGAGCACAGAGCTGATGGCTGAGATCTCCAGTGTATGGTTCCTATTGGCCCATGTTATGGGAATCTGAAGATCTTCCCTGCCCCTAGGCCCTTTGCTAAAGTGGTCATGTGACTCTGAGAACCTTTCCTGATTTGAAAGTAACCTCTGCCCCCTAAAAGGCTGAATGTGGTCACATGGAGCCTGTG
>CM053585.1:56311038-56321937 GCA_028646515.1 Pseudochirops corinnae
TGCTACATCAGCAAGCTCAAGGGGCGTGGAAGATCTTCAAATCCTAGTATCGTTACACGACATTTAACACAAAAACTAGCCATGTGACTTTGGGCAAGTCACTTAACCCCAATTGCCCTGCAAAAAAAAAAAAAAAAAAGAATTGGTTCAAATGGCAGAGAATTTTGTATTTATTCCTGGAGGCAATAGGAAGCCACAGGAATTTATTGAATAAGGGGTATGATATGAAAATCACTTTAGTGCCTAAATGGAGTATTTATTAGAGTGGGGAGAGACTTAAGACAGACAGACCCACCAGCAGTCAAGGTTTAAGGTACTGAAGGCCTACACTAGAGTTGGGCATTGTCAAAGGACAGGAGAAAGCATATTTGAGAGATATTGAGAAATTGATAGGCATCAACAACAGCTTAGATATTGGCAGGGAGAGGGAGTGTGAGAGATAGTGAGAGATCCAGGATGACTCCTAGTTTATGAGCCTGCGGACTGGAGGGGATGTGTTGCCCTCTACAGAATTAAGGAAGATCTGTATGTGTGACTGGAATATGAACCTAAGTTTAAGATGTCTACTGGACATGAAGTTTGTGGTACCTGAAAAGCAGTTGGAAATGTGAGATTGGAGGTAGGTAAAGATATTGGCACAGGAAAGATAGATTTGAGAATTATCAGCATAGAGATGGAAATTAAATCCACGGGAACTGATGAGATCATCAAGTGTAGTATAGAGGGAGAAGAGAAGATGCCTCAGAATGGAACCTGAAGGACACCTGTGGTTACAAGATGGGATCTGGAGGAAGACTCAGTAAAGGACACAGAGAAGGATGGTCAGATAGGCAAGAGGAGAACCAGGAAGATTAGTGTCTCCCAAACCTAGGTTTTTTTAGAAGAGAGTATAAAGGAGGGGTGGGTGATCAATAGTGTTAAAGGCTACAGAAAAGTCAAGGAGAATAAAGGCTGAGAAAAGACTATTTTGATTTGTCAGATAATAAATCATTAGTAAATTTGGAGAGAGCAGTTTCAGTGGAATGATAAGGTTGGAAGCCAGGTTGTAAGGGGTTTTAAAGAGAATAAAATGAGAGAGTGGAAGCACCTGTGGTAGATGGCCTTTTTGAGGAGTTTAGCTACAAAGTGCAGAAGAGATATAGGAAGATAGTTAGCAGGGGTAGAAAGATCAAGTGAGGGTTGGTTTTTTTTTTTTTCCCGGAGAGGAGACATGGGCATGTTTGTAGGCAGTAGGAAATGAATGAAACCACAGGAGTGATTGAAAACAGGTGAAAGAGTACAAGTGACAGGAGAGTCAATCTGGTGGAGGAGAAGGAATAAAATAGGCTTATTTGAACAAGTAGGGGGATTCGCCTTGGTGAGGAGAAAGACCACCTCATCACGTGAGACAGAGGTGAAGGATGAGACAGTGGCAGAAAGCATCTGAGTGATAGGAGATGAAAAAGGTGAAAAGAGTTCGTGGCAAATGGCCTCATTTTTTTTTTCCTGTAATGTATAAGGCAAGGTTCCCAGCTGAGGGAATGGTGGGAAAGGGAGCCATGGGAGGTTTGAGGAGGAAGGAGTTGGTGTGAAGAGTGTGATAGTGATTTGATAAGGGAGATAGAGTAGGATTGCCTAGTAGAAATGAGGACTCAGTTGAATTTATATAACAAGTTTGTAGTGGACTCATTCAAAATACTTATGTAATTTTTCCCAATTTTTATCATTGGCAATGCAATTTAATAAACATTTATTAACACCTATGATATCCCAGGCACTGTGGAAAGCAGGTGTGGAGGGACAAATGCAATAATTGGTGGGAGTGATCCAATGGTGAGGCTTAGCTAGAGATTCATGGGAGGAAGAAAGTATAGAGTTGAATTAGAGTCAAGAAGAGAAAGTGGCTAGTTCAGGAGAGATGGCCTGGGAGACATTTGAATGATCAAGGTAAGTAAAATATTCATGGTTCTATAATTTTACAAGTTGTTTTAAATATATACTTTGTACTTAATAATAGTGGCAATATATTTATATAGGATTTTAAGGTTTGCAAAGTCCCTTCTTTCCCATAAACCACCTGTTTCCCTGTAAGTTAGGTTGTTCAAGGGTATTATCTCTTTGAAGAGGAGGAGACTGTAGTTAAAAGAGAGGAGTTTGCTCATAGTCACAGTCTTACCCACGTTGTAGAGTGCACCAGTCTCCCCAGGAATCATGCACAAGTCCTGGTCTCCCCTCCCCTTCCTTACACTGAGCTGAATATAGAACCTTAAGGGATGGAGTGGGGAGGCAGGGCCAGAAGAGGTAAGCATCAGGCTGTTTTTTCATTTTTTTTGTTTGTTTCATTTCTAATTCAGGGAGGACTCCATTAAAAAAGAAAAAAGAAAAAAAAGAAAATTCTCAATTTGCCAAGTAGTTTTATTTCTATTAACTGTTCAGTAACACTAAATACATGGTCATTGAGCTTATTGGAAAACTTGGCAATGCTATTGAAACCAACTTCAGTGTTCTATGTAGTACACTTCTCTATCTCCCCTTACAATGCTGGTCTTCTTTCCTTCCTTCCTTCCTTCCTTCCTTCCTTCCTTCCTTCCTTCCTTTTTTTTTTCCTATTGTCTCCTATATGTAATTATTAACACACACGGGAGTGGAAGCTAGGTAGGTAGTTCAACGGAGAGTGTGGGCCCTGAAGTTAGGAAAAACTGAGCTCAAGTACTCCCTGAGGCACATATTATTAGTTGTGTGATGTTGGATAAGTCACTTCTCTCAGTTTCAATTTTCTCATATGTACAATGAGGGGACTGGGCTCCTCCACCTCTCAGTGTCCTTCTAGCTCGAAATCTCTGGTGGTCTAATGTTTTGTCAAGTAGATGCATCCATTAGGAACAGTCCTAAGATTACCCCTTCATTCCTTTGGGCCACTGAGCAATCATAGAAGCCCTAACCTCAGCTAAATCTTCATTGCTAGAAGGATGTGCATGTGTCTGATGCTGAGGCATTTAAATGGTACCATCCTATTAGTCAGCTTTTGTAGTATCTCAGAAAGCCTGGAAGCATTCAGCATCCCCATTTAGAATGCAAAAAAAAAAAAAAGGTGTGATAAAAATTTTGAGGAATAATTGTTGAGCTTGAGTAAAAATTAAAGAATGAGACATTCTGAAGCTGACCCAGTGGAGGCTGTGTTTTAATCAGCTTGGTGGCACCTGGAGAGCCCAGAGTGACATTGTCCACTGGACCTGGGGACTACAAATCTGAGCCTGCTGTTTTTGCTCTCTAGTTAATGGTCCAGAAAAGGCTGCACAGTTTAATCTTTGTATGGGAAGTGGTCACCAGCTTAGCTGCAGGGGGAAAGGCAGTAGTGGCAGCAGGAGCCAAGGCCTTGGCAGTGATCTACTATATATGTGTGGGGATGGGATTCCTAGCTGGAAACTGGGAGAAAAAAAGGACATCTTTACTTAAGTAAAGGAGGAAAAAGAAAGAAAGAAAGGAAGAAAAGAAAGCATGTCTTAGTGAAATGCTGATGAGAAACTCCAGTTATAGAGAGGTGGCCTGCCAGGTTAGGTTATTGCCATTGGTAGGGAAATTTGGGAGATGCTGTAGGAGAGGATTTTAGATGGGAACCATGTAAAATGTCTCTTTTTGACTCTGAGACTCAGTCATGCCATCCATGTCCTTTTTTACTAAGCTGACACCATGATCAAGATTGTGCAGCTCAAAAGTCACCTTCAGTCAGAAAATGTTTTCCATTTTCCCTGAGTCACTGCCACCTCTCATCTCCCTTTTTGTCCAACCCTTCCTTCTACCATGCACTTCCTGCCATCCTTTACCCTCTTCTCTCCATCTACTTCAAATCTCCCAATTTCTCTTCCTCTCCAATTCCAATTTCCTGGCTTGACCTTTTTCCTCTGCTCCCTTGACCGTCTCTAATCTCAATCTATCTTCCTCCACTCTTTAACCTTTGCAAATCATCTGTTCATCTCCCTCTTTTTTCTTCTTCCTCAACTATGCTTCTTCCTCTTTTTGACTCTTCCTTTTTACTACTTTCTTTTCCTTATCTTTCATTCTCCTCCTTTGTCTTCCATGACCTCCTTTCTATCCTATCTTTTCATCCCTTCTCTCCTTACTCTCTGTCCCCCCTTCTCTCTCTCTCTCTCTTTCTTTTTCTTCTTCTTCTTCCTATCCCCATCACACTTTCCCCCCCGCCACCTTCCTTTGTTCCTTCTCTTGTTACTACAACACCTGAAAATACCAAAGGAATTGGTAAAAATCAGTTGGCCTGGCTTCCTCTTTGTAGCCAGGGAGTAAGATCTCCATGAAATGCCACCAGCCAATGGATAGCTAAACTGAAATCTTCAATTTGGACTCCCTGCTTGTTATAAATTCCCATTTACAGGAGCCCACTTGTAGTGTTCTCATCTAAACTTGACTTGTCTTTCCTCTGTTAGATTTAGACATTCCTTTGGTTGCAGAACCAGCTATACACACACACACACACACACACACACACACATACACACATGCACATGCACATACACGTATTCTATAGATAGTGTGTAGCACAAGAGGGCCCTATGTGTAGCAGTAATAAGTTTCTAAGACTCCTTTGTATTTCTTTGTAGTTTGACCCCAATGACCTCCCTGCTCTTCCTTTTCTCTCATGGGGTGAATGTCTCATGGAGAATATAACTCACTCTAATAGAAATCACCCCAGCAGATCAAGAGAAGAGTTTTCTGGGTCCATTACTTAACTTGTATCTTTCTCTAAGCGTCTTATTTCAGTGCTAACTTAAATGGAAACCAGTCTGTGCCTCAGTATTTTTCCCCACTTAATAGAATAGAACTTCAGATTGTCATTTTCTGGTTATTTTAGTTTTCTGAACTGTAAAATGAGGGAATAGGGCTATATGTTCTATAATTTCCCTCGTAGTGCTAACTTTCTGTGTTCTAAGATCCCTTCTAGCTATACAATCCCTGATTTTGTATTCTAATATTCTCTGTCCTAAAACTCCTCCTGGTTCTGATTTTTGGTGTCATATATTTGAAGATTCTGTTTTTAAAGTACTTTTCATCTTTGACAGTCTCTGTCCAGAGTTCTAAAATTCTTCCCTATGCTTTGACATTCTGTGTTCTGTGCTCACTTCCAGTTTTAACATTGTATGATTTTATAATTCGTAGTCATTCAAATTTACAATGAACTCAATTTAAGGAATAAATAAATCTAGTGCAATGTAGAACTTCCCTTCTTAGCTTGCTTCTCCATAGGAAGGCATATATTTAAGTATGTGTTTAATTGTTACTATTCACCAGTTGTGAAGGAGATTTGGAAAAAAAGAAGGCAGAATAAAGGTACATAAATAGTGATGCAATTGAAAAAATGTCACAGTGTCAAGAGGACCAAGTAATGTCTATGGTGGGGATTAATGTTTTAAAAACTGCCTCCTCAATGAGTAACAGACCTCAGCCTCCCTGCTGAAGGCCACCCCCCCAAGAACTCACGGACAACAAAGGATCTTTTATTTGAGTTGTGTAGGAGTTAAAATTATTCCTTAATCCCCCGGCCCCCTCCAAAAAAGGAACCCAGGTTTTATGGAGTATTCTTGGAATATAAATACAAATAACAACTATCACAATAATACTAATTACAACGAAATGTATAAATCTATACAGCTTTGGAAGGGGGCTGAAGAAAATACACTTCAAAAAGCTATTACATCTAAATTACTCTAACTATATTCAACTGCCTTAAAGCATTCTCACAAAAACTCAATACGTAGAGTCCTTCAACATATAGAACTAGAGGTTTAGGAGAATCATCCTTAAATACAGGCTGACTCTACACCTGTAGATTACTTAGATAATTGAGGTCAAACAATATTTGTTGTCCACAATTATTCTAAGTACTTTAGGCAAGGAATTTTATTTTATTTTGTTTGCTTTTAATTTTAACAATTATATGATCTTATACTCATGTGTATTATTGGTCTGAACTGTACAATTTTAGTGTAACATCTCACATTTATACAGGGCATTATGCTTTGCTAAGTGCTTTAACTACAATATCTTATGTAGTCCTCATAACTCCTATGAAGTTGGTGCTGTTATCACTGTTTTTTTTTTTTCACAAAAGAGGAAATTGAGACTCAGAGGGGCTAAATACCTGGTTCAGGCTTATAGAAATGGGATTGGGTCTCAGTTCTTTCTGGCTCTGAGTTGAGCCCTGTGTTCACTATGTCATGCTGTATTTTGAAATTAACTAATTGACAAATTGTGGTATATGATTATGATAGAATACTATTGTGCTGTAAGAAATGATGAACTGATTGATTTTAGAAAAACATGGAAAGACATATGAAATAATGAAGAGTGAAATGAGCATAACTAAGAGAACATTTTATGTAGTAACAGCAATATATTCAAAGAATAAGTGTGAATGACCAAGTCATTCTGAGTATTATAAATACTCAAATCAATTACAAAGCACTGATGAAAGATGTTTTCATCAGTTCATTCAGAGAAAGAACTGATAAATAGAAGTATATATAGTATAGTTTTACATATATTTATATATTTGTGTCAAATGGTGACCTTTACTGTGAGGTGGGGGTTGAGAGAAGGGGGGGGGAGAGAGAGAGAGAGAGAGAGAGAGAGAGAGAGAGAGAAGGAGAGACAGAGAGAGACAGACAGACAGAGACAGAGAGAGACTGAAAGAGAGTCAGAGAGAGAGAGACAGAGAGGGACAGAGAGAAGGAGAGACAGAGAGAGAGAGACAGAGAGAGAGAGAGACAGAGAGAGAGAGGAGAGAGAGAATAAAGCACTAATCATAAAGTCATATGATCAGGAATAAATTAGTCAAATATGTACTTGGATTCAATTTAGTTGAATGATATGCAATTCAGTATAAATCAACAGTCATTCATTAAGCACTTATATGTAAGGTAATAGGAAACCAGCCCTGGCCTCAAGGAGTTTATAATTTACTTGCATGGGGGAAAGAGAAGGTAGAGGATATAGCAGAAGTAAACAAATGAGCACAATATAATTTAAGAAGGAAGAAAGCGTTGATAATTTAGAAGATCTGGAAAGGCTTCCTGAGAAGGGTGGCATGTAAGTTGAGCCTTTAAAGAAACTAGGAATTTTAAAGTATAGAGATGAAGAAACACAAAAAAGGTATTCTAGTCATAAGGATCGGCATGTGCAAAGGCATGTAAGTTCATGTCAATTTTAGGCAATAATAAGGCCATTTTGACTAAACATAGAATTAGTTCATAAAGGAAAATGATTTGAAATATATCTGAAAAGGCAGGCTGGAGATGAAATTTGAGGAGGTTTGAATACCAAACTGAGGAGTTTGTATTTTTTCTTAGAAGTAATAGGGAGCAACAGAAGTTTCTTAAGCCATGGCATGGGATAATGCGAGCAGCTAGGTGGCACAGTGAGTAGAGCACCAGCCCTGTAGTCAGGAAAACTCAGCTTTGTGAGTTCAAAGCTGGCCTCACTAGCTGTTTGACCCTGGGCTAGTTACCTAATGCTGTTTGCCTCAGTTTCCTCATCTGTAAAATGAGTTGGAGAAGGGAATGGCAAATAACTCCAGTATCTTTGCCAATAAAATCCCAAGTGGGGTGACAAATAGTTGGACATTACTGAAATGACTCAACAATAACAATAGAATAGTAAGTCATGCTTTGATAAAATATTTTGGCACCTTCATGAAGGATAAATTGGAGAGGGGAAAGATTAGAAGAATGCAGTTCCCTTGTGCCCATCAGATTTGCAAAGATGACACAAAAGAAAAACGAAAAATATTGGAGGGACTATGAGGAAACGGTAATATTGATGTGCTATTGGTAGAATTGTAAATGGGTACAAACATTCCAGAAAGCAATTTGAAATTAAACATTATAAAATTATTTTTAAAATTGTGCCCTTTCATGGTAGCTAAGTGGTGCAGTGAATAGAGCACCGGCTCTGGAGTCGGGAGGACCTGAGTTCAAATCCAGCCTTAGACATTTAACGCTTACTAGCTGTGTGACCTTGGTCAAGTCACTTAACCCCAATTGCCCCACCTTTCCCCCTTCCAAAAAGAAAAAAAAAAAGAAAGAAATATTGTGCCCTTTGACCCAGCTACATAACTGGTGGTTCTATAACCAAAAAAGGTTAAAGAAAGAAAGAATAAAAAGTCTTTATGTATCAAAATATTTATGACAAGATTTTTCTGGTGACAAAAAAACCAGAAAACAAGAGAATGGTCACCAATTGAAGAATAGCTAACCAAATGAACAATTTATACTATAAAATTAATATAATAAAAATGAACAATTTTGAGGACTTTTTGTAAACTTAGGAAGAATGAAATGAGCAGATCCAGAACAATTTATACAATGACAACATCATTGTAAAAACAAATAACTTTAAGTTGTAAGAACCATGATCAATAAAACGACCATTCAAGATCCAGAATGAAAATGATGAAACATGTTATCCATTACAGAGAGTTGATAATTGAGGATCCAGAATGAGACATATATATTTTTGTGACCAATCATAGCGTGAATTTGTTGTGCTTGACTGTCAATATTTGTTATAATAGATTCAATTCCTTTTCTTTTTTCCCCCTAGAGTGGTAAGGATGTATTACACATATGAAATGTTGCATGTATTTTTGGATTAAATCACTGTACTATTAGTTTTATTGAACTGTTTTACTTTGTTAGAATAGGACTTTTAGGTAGTGCGAGTTATCTGTAAGTGTTTATAACGTAAAAACAGAATATATGAATACAACTTTTTAAAACAATGCTTAACCATAAAGAGAAGGGAGTACAAATGAAAATTCCATTTTCACTATCTCTGATGAGTTGTGATCACCTGTTAATATAGCCTTTATTTAAATACTTGCTCATATAAGGGAACTTACTACTTAAGAGGCTATTCCTTGTGTGTGTGATGAGAAGGAGGAGGAGGAGGAGGAGGAGGAGCAGGAGGAAGAGGAATAGGAATAGGAAGAGGAAGAGAGGAGGAGGAGAAGCAGCAGCTAGGGAAGAGCCAAGATAGAAGAGAAAAGGCAGCAATTCACCTGAGCTCTTCCCCAACTCCTCCCCCCAAACACCATTAAATAATGCCATAAAACAATTCCCAGAGCAGCACAACACACAAAAGGACAGGGTAAAACAATTTCCCAGACAAATACAAGTTAGAAGATAAGCAGGAAAGATCTCTAACACCTGGGAGAGAGTGGAGCACAGACTAGCACTGGCCACTCCTGTGCAGATCAGACCCCAGCAAACCAGGAATAGGCCTTGGGAGCCACTGAATCAGCAGCAACAGCAGCTGTTTCTGGAACTCTCAGCCCATAGATGAAAAGAGGGTCAAACAACTGATCAGAAGGAGATGACAAAGCTCTCTTTGCTGGCACTGTGGGGGCAGGACTCTGTTATTTTGCCCAAACTCAGATTCTGGTCGTAGTCCTGGGTGGCAGTCCCAGGGTCAGAAGTAGCGCAACTGAGCTTGTAGCCACAGTGGAGTAGGGGATGCTCATCAAAATTCCAGGGCAGAAAGGAGTGCTTGTGGTTGCTCACAGACAAGAACACAGGCCAGGAGAGTAATAAACACATTTTCCCTTAGATCTTAGTACCCTGGAAGAACTGAAAAGGCCCCTAAGAATATCTCTGAAAACAGCTGCATAAAAACCCTGAAGTTTGGGACAGTGCACCCTTTCACCCTCAAAGCAGAGTTCTTCTTTAGCAAAGAGAAGATATAGGCTGGGAAAATGAGTAAACAACAGAAAAAATTCTGACTATAGAAAATTGCTATGGTGACAAGGGGAGATCAAAACCCACACTCAGAAAAATATAAAAAAGTCCAAACTCTTGCATCCAAAGCCTCCAAGAAAAAATACAAATTGGTCTCAGGCAATGGAAAAACTCAGAAAAGATTTTGAAAATCAAGTAAGAGAGGCAGATGAAAAATTGAGAAGAGAAATGAGAGTGATGCAAGAAGATCTGAGAAATGAGTCAACAACTTGGTAAAGGAGATACACGCACAAATATACTGAAAAAGATACCATCTTTAAAAACTGACCAAGCAGAATGGTAAAAGAGGTACAAAAAAGCCAGTGAGAAGAATGCCTTAAAAAGCAGAAATGGCCAAATGGAAAAAGAGGCATAAAAATTCACTAAAGAAAAAAACTCCTAAAATGTGGAATTGGCCAAATGGAAAAGGAAGTACACAAACTCACTGAAGAAAATTATCTCCTTAAAAATCGGAATTGAGCAAATGGAAGCTAATGGATTTATGACAAATCAAGAAATAATAAAACAAAACAAAAAAAATTAAAAAAATAGAAGACAACATGAAATACCTCATTGGAAAAAACAACTGATCTGGAAAATAGATACAGGAGATATAATTTAAAAATTGTTGGAACACCTGATTTCCATGATTAAAAAAAAAAAAGCCTAGACACTATCTTTCAAAAAATTGGCAAGGAAAACTTCCCTGTTGTTCTAGAAGCAGAGGGCAAAATAGAAATTGAAAGAATCCATTGATCAACTCCTGTAAGAGATCCCCAAATGAAAACTCTTGGGAATATTACAGCAAAATTCCAGAGCTCCAAGTTCATGGAAGTAATATTGTAAGTAACCAGAAGGAGACAGTTTAAGTATCCTGGAGCCACAGTCAGGATAACACAAGATTTAGCAGCTTCTACATTAAAGGATTGGAGGGTTTGAAATAGATATTCTGGAGGGCAAAGGAGCTAGCATTACAACCAGGAATCACCTGCCCAGCAAAACTGAATATAATCCTTCAGAGTCAAATGGATGTTCAATAAAATGGAGGACTTTCAAGCATTCTTGATGAAAAGATAAGAGCTGAATAAAAAATTTGTCTTTCAAATACAAGACTCAAGAGAAGCATAAAAAGTTA
>CM053585.1:56322037-56339162 GCA_028646515.1 Pseudochirops corinnae
GTATATACACACACACATACATATATACATATGAGTACAAGAGGAATGTAGTTGGAGAAAGGGGAAAGGAAATGTAGAATGGGGTAAATTATTTCACATAAAAGAGGCAGGAAAAAGCCTTTACAGTGGAGGGGAAGAAGAGGGGAGATGAAGGGGAGTGAGTGAATCTTACTCTCATCAGAATTGGCTCAAAGGGAGAAAAATATACACACTCAGTTGGGTGTAGAAATCTATCTTACCCTATACTAAAATGGGAGAAGAAGGGGATAAGAAACAGGAAAAGTTGGGATAAAAGGGAGGGCAGATTAGGGGTGAGAGCAGTCAGAGACAAAACATTTTTGAGGAGGGACAGGGTCAAAGAAGAGAGAGAGAAAAAAACTGGGTGAAACAGGATGGATGGAATTGCATTTAGCAATAGTAAAGGTGAAAAAAAGTTTGAAGCAAGTTTTTCTGATAAAGGCTTCATTTCTCAAATATATAGAGAATGGAGTCAAATTTATAAAAATAAGAACTATTACCCAATTGATAAATGATCAAAAGATATGAACAGTTTTCAGATGAAGTAATCAAAGCTATCTATTGCCATATGAAAAAAAAATGCTCTAACTCACTATTGATTGGAGAAAGGCAAATTAAATCAATTCTGAGGCACTGCCTCATACCTGACAGAAAAGGAAAATTACAAATGCTGGAGGGGATATGGGAAAAATGAGACATTAATGCACTGTTGGCGGAGTTGTGAAATGATTCAACCATTCTTCAGAGAAATTGGGAACTATGTCCAATGGGTTATAAAAGCATACCCTTTGACCTAGCAATACCACTACCAAGTCTGTATCCCAAAAGAAATTTAAAAAAGGAAGAGGACTTGTGTGCACAAAAATACTTACAGCAGCTTGTTTGTGGTGATAAAGAATTGAAAACTGAGGGGATGCCCTTCAATTGGGGAATGACTGAACACGTTGTGGTATGTGATTATAATGGGATATAATTGTGCTATAAGAAATGATGAACAGGATGCTCTGGAAAAAAAAAAACCTGGAAAGGCTTAACTGAGCTGATGCAAAGTGAAATGTATTGTGTACCAAGTAACAGTAATATTGCAAGATGATCATCTGTGAATGACTTAGCTATTCTCAGCATTATAATGATCCAAGACAACTATGAAGGACTTATGATGAAATATGCTATCCATCCCCAGGGAAAGAACTGATGGTGTCTGAATACAGATTGAAGCATATTTTTAAAATTTTTCTTTATTTTTCTTGAGATTTTTTTGTCTTTTTTCTTTCACAACATGACTAGTATGGAAATGTTTTACATGACTATGCATATATAACCTATATCTAATTGCTTGTCTTCTCAAGGAAGAGAGGTGAGGAAGGGGAATAGGAAAGTATTCGGAACTCCAACTTTTAAAACCAGATGTTAAAAATTGTTTTAACATACTAATAAATTTGAAAAAAATAAAAAGAAGCCTACTAGAATTAGAATCAATAATAGTTTGTTCAGTTTTAAGATTACTTCATACAATGAAATTATCATATTTATGAGCCTATTTACTATTATTTTCTATTTTCCTCCATAAAGGCTACATGTTTAGTAAGGAATTTATTATCCAAGACATATATTTTAGTTGTTACTGGACTTTGAATTAGTTCCTAAATTTCTAATCTAGTACCAGCTTAAGAATAGTAGAACAAAGATAGTATTCATTGAAAAATTTTTACATTATGTTCTTTCATCAAAAATGATAAAAAATACTGTTTCTCAGGAATTATTATAGTGTTTTGTTTGTTAACTAACATAAGTCTAAATATAAGATTTCAGTTATTGCACATCTGCCTTGCAACAAACCAAGTATCATCCTGACTGTTCCAGACTTCCAATGTTCTACCCATATCCCTGTGCAATCACAATTCTACTTTGATACTTATCCTTCCTTTGCCCAAAGATGGAAGGACAACTATCACATACCAGTGAGGCATTTCTCATCATTTTCAGTGATTTTTCTGCTTTCAATCTCTACTTTTCCCGCAACCAGTCCTTTAAAACACTGCCAGACAAACTTTCCTTACTGATATACCTGGTCATATAATAACTCTTCTGTTGAATCACAGAATGAAAGTTGAAAGGGACCTCAAGAGTCATTCAATCTAACTTATACATAAAAGGAATCCCTACTCTACTTATTTATCAAGTGACTGCCAGCCTCTGCTTGACCACTTCCAAAGAGGAGGTGAAACAAAATCTAATAGAGAAAATTCATCCCATTTTTGGACAACTCTAATTGCTAGAAAGTTTTTCCTAACAATAAGCCAAATAACCTCTCTGTACCTTCCCAGCTGCTTTTTCTGAGGCAAAAAAAATAAATCTAATAATCCCTTCAGTTAATTAAAGGCAACTATCATATCCTCTCCATCCCTGAATTTTCTTTTCTTGGGGTTAATCACTCCTATTTCCTTGAACAGATCCCCATCTCATATGGGTTGGAGACCCTTCATCATTCTGGTTTCCCTTTTCTGAACACTTTCTTCTTTATCATTGTTCTTTACTACAAAACAGAGTTCAAATTCTTTTGTCTATCAGTACAAGCCATTCACAATCTGGCGACACAATACCTTTATAAAATTTTTTTCTTCTTTGTCACCCTAAATACTCTGTAAGCCAGTTCAGTTGAACTAGTCTCTATTCTCCAACAAAGGCATTACTATTTTGCCTCTGCCCCTTTATCCATTCTGCTTCCTATGCCTAGAATGTCTTCATATCTCCCTTTAATCTGTTGCATTCCTTTTAACCCTTTAAATCTGATTAAAATGGCACCTCATATAGGAAGCTTTCTTTTGTTATTTTATGACTAATTAATCCTCCATTGTGCACTTTATGTAGTATTTAGTTTTACATCCTTCTAACGAACTTATATTATAGCATTTTGCCTTATAATTTCTGTTTAGAGGTTTAATCCTTAAACTGGACAGTATGTTCTAGGAGAGAAGGGGATATATCTTATCATTTCTCTTATCATTTATATATGTTATCATTTGTAACACAATATTCTTCATATAACAAATGCTTACTAACAGATGTGGTTACTTAGCATAATGACTAATGTGCCAGCTTTGGCATCAGGAATACCTGCATTATAATTTTGTTTCAGTCACTTATTAGCTGTGTCATCCTGGGCAAGTCATTTAATCTCCATTGGACTTAGTTTCTTAATTAGCAAAATGCTAATAATGATAATACTTTAGGGGGTATTGTAAATTTCAAATGAAATAATTTATATAAGGCATTTTACAAATGTTGAAGTGCTGGGTTAATTGTAGCTACTGGTTACTACTATTAATAACTAGATTTAAAAAAAATGAATTCATGAATACTGTAACCCACCACCCTGTTAGTCCCAAGGTTCACCATACTCAATCCCTTTCAGGATTTTCATTATTAGATAAAGTTTACAAACCATGATGAGTCTGAATTTAGGAAGTTATACCAATACTTTCCCATGGATCACATAGCTAAAAACTAATGCAACTTATCTAGGCAGGGAAGGAATCACTATGTAAATCATTATCAGCAACAAGTTAAGCCTGAAGTGAAAAGCAGAATATATGTTTTGTATATTTACCTCAGGCTCATTGTCTCCATGGAACAGCTCTCTAAAATGTTCATTCATTCATTCATTCATTCATTCATTTTGAAAAGATGCAAATAGCAGGTTGAGATTCACATGTGAAAACAATATTCTTCTGAAGGGTAGGTCTTGTATTCCTTCTGGAATAGCCAAATGCCATTCCTCCAACCATTCTGAAGTCCAGTCTTTTTTTCTCCTTGTCATTCTTACACAGAACTCTGAGGCAAGTAAAACATTGCATCTGAAAATAGTTGCCATCCAGAAAAATGAAAATAGCAAATACCCTTTTAGCTAAAGGTAAAAAAAAAAAATAGATTTGGGGCCATTGGTTGATTTGTTCTCATCATTTTGTCTGGTCATGTATGAAAGAAAATCTGGTTTTCTAGTGACTTTAACACATCATCATGGCATAGCAGTTGCCCTGGGTTCCTAAAGGTCATACGAACAGATTACAATTCTGCTTGGTTTTACCAAGCTTGAAAAACTTTGAGTTAGATCAAGGGGTATGTGTATACACATATGCATACATATGTTAATATTTGTTTATGCACACGTATTTTCTGGTCATAGTAACACAAATATTTTACTAAGCACAGAGAGGTGGTGATTTGCACTGTGAAAACATTAAGAGTAGGGATCATTTCATTGTTTCTATTTGTATCCTCAGCAACTAGCACAGTGCTTAGCATATGGTAAGTCCTTAATAAATGTCTTTTTTGATTGTTTGATTAGAAGGAATGCCCATATTGACTAAATCACAGATACTTCAAGTATTGTAGAAACTGCTACCTATATAAATCACATATTCATTTTTATTTATGTAACATGACCTTTTCTTGTAGATTAACCCAAATCTATTCAAGAATTAGGTACAAAATCATAAAAGTTTAGAGTTGGGAGGAATCTTAGAGTTCAGTGGGTCTAAGTCTTACCTGAAAAGTAAATCCGCTCAGTATGTCCAACAAAGGATCAGACAGATTTTAGTAAAAAAAAAATAATAATAATAGCAAGGATGTTTTTATTTCCTTAGGCAGTCATCATATTGGATAGCCCTAATTGTTGAGATGTGTTGGGAATCTGAAGTATTCCTTGTAACTTTCAACCTGTCGGCACCATGGTCAGTGGCATGAGTGAAACGGAAAGCTGTGAGCTGATTTGGCATCTTAGCAAGTAGTATAGAGCTATAGTACTTAAAATGAGCTGCTTTAGACCACCACTGTGGGGTGGATAGTGTCTGAGCTCAGAAAGGGTATTTAAGGAGGAGGAAAAGTGGACTTTGCTGCTGGCAGTTAGACTGAGTGCTTGAACTTCTGAAGCATTATAGTAGTTTGGCTTGCTTTCAGAGAGTTATTTTAACACCCAGGTGAGGCTTTGGGATTATAGAAGGGCATGAATGCATTATTGTGATTTCTCAAAGCTTTCTTGACATGGGTCTGTCTCTGTGTATTTTTTCCAAGGATGCCAACTCTTGGAAAGTTAGCCAAGAAGATCTCTTTCTGTGTTTTTCTTCCATAGGTATTTTATGCAATGTGGTTATGCTTGGTACCTCCCCAATTTTTAGGGAAAGACCTTTCAATATTAAGTAACTCTTATAGTAAACCTTTCATGAGACAGCTTAGGGCTTCATTTTTTATATGGTGCCTATAAAATCTAGGCTCCAAAAAACTTTGCTGTAGTTTGAGAACTTCAGATGTAATATAATTACAGGTCCTAGTTCTATGTCCTAGGGCTAATCTGAACATTTTATCTACTTGTCCAACCCTCAATATATGAAGAAAGTGAAAGCATTCATTCTACACCCCACCCCCCATCACCTCTCATAATCCTCTTCTTTAGGCTAAACATTCCCAATTCTTTCAATTTATTGACCAATTTGATTTGAAGCTGAAAGATACCTTAGAAGTAATTTAATCCATCTCTTCATACTACATATGAGGAACTTATGCCCAGAGATGTTAAGTTTATTAGATAAAGTCACACAGTAAATTAGAGCTGAACTGAGATCCCCGATTATGGAATTGACATCTTTTCCACTGTACCATGCTGTCTCTATGATATTATTTTGGGTCCCCTCCACAGCCTAGTCATTCCTCTCTAGACAAATTCCAAATTATCAGTGATATTTGTAAAATGTGTTACTTGATGCCTAAACACAACATATAAATGTTATCTGACTAGGAAAAATACAGTAATAATATTATCTTTCATATTCTGGACATGATGATATTTAAAACAACGTTAACTTTTTCTATGCTAAATCATGGTTTTATCTAGTACTAAATCCCTCATGTCTTTTCCATATAGGCTACAGTCTAACCCCAATACTCCATCTTGTAGTTTAAGGGCAGTTAAGTTGGACTATTTTTTTATATTTATCAATTTTAAATTTCCTTTCAGATTCAGTCACTTGTTCCAATTATCTAGGGTCCTTATGGATTAAATTTTGTCATCATATGTGCTGGCCTCTTTGCACTTCCCTGAAAAAGACACTTCATTTCCCAATTCCAGGTATTTTTACTGGCTGTCCTGCATGCCTGGAATGTTTCCCTTCCTCATCTCTGCCTCCTGGCTTCATTCAGGTCTCATCTAAAATCTTAATTTCCCCAGGCAGCCTTTCCTGATTTCTCTTACTTCTAGTGCCTTCCCTCTTTTGATTATTTCCAGTTTATCATACATACAGCATGTTTGCATGTAGCCGTTTGTATGTTGTCTCAATACACTGTGAGCTCCTTGAAAGCAAGATTTGTCTTTTGCCTTTTTTGCGTCCCCAGCATTTAGTAGCACAGTGCCTGGAGCGTAGTAGGTGCTTAAAAAATGATTATTGACTGATTGTCTAAGTGGTCCATAGGCTTCAACAGAGTGTCAGAGGGGTAAATTTTACACACACACACACACACACACACACACACACATATAAATATAATATATATGTATATGTATATAAGATATATATGTATATAAGATATATATAATATATATACACTATTTGAATGCATTAGAATTATTCAAACAAAGGGTTAATTCTCTGAAACATTATGCATCAATTTTCCCTATGGAGGATTTATTTCTCATTCTTTTAGAAGGAAAAATATACAAAAAAGAGAGCATGTTGGACAAATGATAAGAATAGTATTCATTAAGAATTTTATCTGTTATTTAATTTAATCTTCATAATAATTGGGAGTGGGATTCTAGGATGGTCATCTTCATTTTATGGATTAGTAAAATGAAGTTCTGAGAAATGCAGTAATTACCCACAGTCTCAGGACTAGAAAGTGTCTAAGCAAAGATTCAAACTTGGGTATTCTGACTCCATGTCCAGTGGTCTGGTTACTATACTAGAAAGTGTTGTTATTTTTTGTTTGTTTTTGGGTGAGGGTTTGAATCACAAAAAATATGCATCATTTGCAGTGTTTTGTTCCCCTAAATGAAATCATATCACAGGATACGAGAATTTTTTAAAATTTTAACAACCTATAATAAGTGTTTTTATCATTAGTGTATTTAAAATACAAAAAAATAAAAAAGAATTCTGTGGGTAACTTGATCAAAGACACATAGCTACTAATAGAACATCTCCTAGATCCCAACCCACTAGCTGCTATATCACACCACTTTTTTTTATTTCATAGGAAAACACTAGCTTCATGATATTTTGCTTTTTCACATGTGTTGGATTGTGAAGTCTGTGAGTATGTGAGCCACATTTATATGTCTTTGCTATGGGCTTTGGGTCCTTTAAAAAAATCCAGGTTGGCCACAGAGGATCATCAAGTGCATAATTACAGCCTAGTCTCTAGAGAAGCTTGGTTTTTAAATAGGAATAGCTTTTTCTTTCGATGGGAGAGGCAGCAGGAGGGATTGAAGTATACACAGGTTTTGAAGAATGTAACTTGGACCCCTGTGGTGTTTGACACTTTAAAGGCAGAAGCATTTCCCTCTTTGATGACTCTATAAAAATCCCTCATATTCCCAAAGTTTGAAGATGTATCAAAAGTCATCTTGTCCAATCCATGTATCAGGTCCTGGCTTCAGATACAGAACAACAGAATCTAGGAGTTAGGAGGTAACTAAAAAATATGTACATGAACAGAATCCTTTCCATAACATCCCCAGTGAACATACATAATGGTTTTTGCCTGAAATACAGAGATGGGAAATTCACTATTTCCCAAAGCAGCCTATTCTATTTTTAGCTTTAATTGTTAGAAAGTTTATATTGAACTTGGTTTTTTTTTTTCTTCCTGTCTATGACTTCAACTTTTTGCTTCTAGGACCTTTAAAACAAGATTAATTTCTTCCTGATAGGAATAAGCTTGAAGTATTTGAAGGCACCTACAATGCTACATTTCCCATTTTATTTTTGTTGTTCTTGAGTCATTTCAATGTATCTGACTCTGCCTGATGCCATTTGAGGTTTTCTTGGTAAAGATGTTAGAGTGGTTTGCCATTCCTTCTCCAGCTTGTTTTACAGATGAGGAACTGAGGTAAACAGGGTTAAGTGACTTGCCCAGACTCACACATCTGGTAAGTTTCTGAAGCCAGATTTGAATTCAGGTTTTCCTGACTCCAGGACTGGCACTGTATCCATTGTGCCAGCTTGCCGTCCTTACAATCCTTATAGGCCACAATTTCCAGAAATATTAAGTTCTTATTATCTGACTCAGGACAAGTTCAAAATTGTTAATGTTCCCCACAGGAAATATGAAGCCCAGGAATAAACAGAAAACTATAGATGTGGTCTGATGTTAGAGGACAATAGTATTATCGTTTCTATTATGTGAGGTAGCCCACCTCTTCTTTTACAATAATCTAAGCTTGTATTAATCTTAATATTTTTTCTGTTTCTCAGTTGGAGGAATTCATCACAAGACTGATTTATATTGACTTCATAAGTCCACCATAATCTCCAGATATTTAAAAATACTTACTTAAAGAAATGAATCATGGAGAAGATGCCTTTTGTTATGGTTACAGTTCTTTTGTCCCCAGAGGCATCACCTGCTGAAAGCTACTGACCATTGGTTTTAGGAGATGCTGGCACACCAGCCATCCTCAAATTCTGAATTCTTAACATATTCTCACTTTGTTTTCTTTGTTAATTAGACCTGTATCCTTATTGAACTTTTCTAACACATTGTATCCCAGTGTTTTAATGTCTACATTCACTTTACACTTATCCTCAGGGCTCCTCAGACTTATTTTTTTCCCCCTTTATTGATTTTGTTAAAGCTTTCAGTCCAATGAGTGATTTAAGGACATGCTATAGACTAGTCATTCCCTAAATTTTTTTTTGTCTTAGGGACCTTTTGCATTTTAAAAAGTTACTGATAACCCTCCCAAAGAACTTTGTTTATATGTATTATATCTCTCAACATTTACTATAGTATGAATTAAAAGCCTTAGAATTAATATTAAAATAGTTTTCACATTGTAGACTAACCAAAAGGGTCTTAGAGACTTATAGAGGTGCCCAGACAATACTTTTGGACAATACTGCTGTCTTAGACTATGAAAAATCAATCTGGAATTCTAGGTCATCAATTTTGCATCTTGGTCAGTGTAGGTCGCTTAATAAGTGAAAATTTGATTCAAGATTTGTAGGTAAGAGACATAGTAATAAAGATTCATATTTCTATACTACTTCAAAATTTTGCCAAGACATTAAACTTCTACTTTGTTAAAACTTCCCCATCTACTTTCCTTTCAAGTAGGATGAAATGTTGTTGTTGGTCATTATGATTAATGTCACCATTGCTTGTATTATTGTCATTAATAATATCATGATTTTTATTATCATCATCATCATCAGTAGAAGTAATAGTAGTAGTAGTAGTAGTAGTAGTAGTAGTAGTAGTAGTAGTAGTAGTGGTTTTGGTGGTGGTAATGGAGAAAATGGAGCTCAGAATGACTTGCCCAAATAATACAGCTAGTAATTGTCAAATCTGGTACTCTGACCCAAGTCATCTTATTCTAAGACTTTTTTGAGCAATACAATAATACTATTCTCTCCATTTCCCTATCCATATGTTCAACTGAGCCAAAATAAGAGAAGATAACAATTTTAAGAATATCACCATTTAAAAGAGTATCAACTATGCTTAATACACATGGTGGAATAGGCACAAGGATTTTTGATAAGATTTAAATATCCTACTTGACACAACTCAAAGTATGACAAAACATACTGAAATTAAAAAAAAAACAACAGCATTCTTTGTATCTGGGGTCTATAAGATCAGAGCTTTTTCTCAGTTCTTTTAGGTGTCACTTCTTCTCTGTATATTTCCTTATCTTCCAAGTGAGGACATCCAGGGGACTGGCCTTCCCTTCCGTGTTTGATTTTATTGTACTTTGTTTTCTTTATATAATTACTATATCATACTAAACACACACACACACACACATTTTACTCTCTGTCTTATTTCATTTTAAAAATCTTATGTTCTGCATTCTACTGTCCTTTCTAATTCTCATAGTCATTTTATACATCTTAACAGTGTATGATCAAGTGGTCTTTCTAGCTAACTTGTTCCATGTTCTCTATTCTAATAACGTATTCTAAGGTCCCTTGGTATCTTTAATATTCTTTAAGTCTGTATGTTTGCAGGAGATTTAAAAAAAATTCCTTTTAAAACTCTAATGAGTATTTCTCAAGTTCATGGAAGTGTTTGTTTACAAATCACTAATTCCATATTTGAGATGAATGGGACAGTGAAACTTCTGATTAAAGATCTATCAACAATGGAACAATCTTTACTGAGATTTTGTAAGTCAGAGGGGAAAAATTAATTCAACTTATAAATTTTTTATTCTCACTTAACTTTTAAGAGACAGCTCTATGGCACAAAATGAGGGAAGTATATAGCACATTGTCTAAATGGGACAGATTTTCTCTGCTACTTGGTGACCCCTGATCTAGGTCACTGTTTCTGGAGCACCTTCAGAGCATAGAATGGCAAGTGCTACATAACTAGAAATAGTAGTCATTAATATTGCATGAGTGCACTTTTCCAGGTAAGAACTAATGAGATGGGCCCTCCTAAATTTGCTTTATTGTATCTGTCAGGGGACTGATCATTTCAAAAAAAGGGGCAATTCCAGAGTTTTCTGACAAGCTCTGCAACTAGTTCCAGGCCCTTCTCAGGACTCAATATTCTCTACTGCATTTTGAAGAAGAGTTAAGATCCCTCTCATCAAAAAAATCACAACATGTCAAACCTAAAAAGAAACTTAAAAAAAAAAAAAGCCCAAAAACGGAACCTCTGATTTTATGGGTAAGGAATTCTTAATGAGAAAACTGTCTCTCTAATCCAATCCAACCCAATCCAATTAACATTTATTAAGTGCCTAGTATATGCCAAACATGGTGCTAAATACTGGTGATATAGCTAATAAAAATAAAAGACTGTATTTGTCCTCAAGGAATTTACATTCCAAAGGGGAAACAACACACAGAAGGAAACAGAAAAGGTAGAGAGGGGCTGACACCACAGGGTATCTGGTTCAGGACCAGTCATCTTGTTTTCAGAATAGAAAGCAGGCAACACAGTCAGTATAGACTGGAGTGAGCCAAAAGTCCAGTTTCTGCCCTCTATAGAGGAAGGCATTGGGAAGGCTTTGATGCATCACTCTCCAGTCTTCTAATTAAAGGAGAGAGGAGATTGAGGATGGTGGTGACAATCAAGCCTTGAGGTAGCAACATGGTGATAAGATTGGAGTTGATAAACTTAACCTGGGAGAGGCCTCTTGTTCTGTAGGGTTGAAAAAAACCAGGCAGAGCAGTGGAAGCTGTACAGTACCTACCTGCTACTACTAGTCTTAGAGAATTGCTTGGGGAACACTAAGAGGAGAGGTGACTTTCCCCAGGTCACTCAAGCAGTGAGTACAGGAACTCAATCTATCTGACTCTGAAGCCAGCTTTCTACAGAACCTACTACAGTATGGTTATCTCTCATAGGAAAGAACCTGAAAATAAAGAATATTAGAGCACAAAACTTTAGAACAGGAAGGCTTAACTTTGAGTTCTGTGAATTTCAAAAACATATGTTATTATAACTATATTTCAATATAGCTGATTTCCTTTGTAACCCTTTGTTGTGGTTATTGTGTACAATAGTTTCAGTTGTGTCTAACTCTTCTTGACCCCATTTGGCATTTTCGTGGCAAATATATGGAATGACTTGCCATTACCTTCTCTAGCTCATTTTTACAGATGAGGAAACTGAGGCAAATAGGGTTACGTGACTTGCCTAGGGCCACAGAGCTATTAAGTGTTTGAGGCCAGATTTAAACTCAGGAAGATGAGTCTTCCTGACTTTAGGCCTGGCACTCTATGTACTGCACTATCTAGCTGCCCCTGTGTAACCTTAGCAATGCATTTTATTATATGCATTTAAAAACACAATTATTTATTATATGCATTTAAAAACACAATGGTCCCTGAGAATCAAGGGACCATAGGCTTCATCAAACCTATGCCAAAAATGTTAAAAATTCTTTCTTTGGGACATGAAGGAAACAAAGAACATAGAATATTAATGAAGAAAGGAACAATACTAAGAACTGATTTTTTTTTTAGCTTTTATTACTTGCAAACTACTTTTCAAACATTATCCCATTTGATTCTTAAAAGAACTTTGTAATTTGTGTCACATAGGAGTTGCTGTTCTCACTTTAAGGAAAAGAAAATATAAGTAGAGAAATATGAAGTGACTTGTCCAAAGTCACACAGTCAGTAAGTCCCCAAGGTACTGAACTAGGTGGAGCGTCTTCAGCCTCAAGGCATGAGGTTCCATGTTTACCATATATTACTGCTTTGAAAAACATGGAATACTTAGAAAATGAAATACTATAGCTGAATTAGTTCTTAGGAATGGAACAGAGTTTGTTAAATGCCTACTATGTGCCAGATAATTGGTCTAAATACTTTTCAAACATTATCTCATTTGATCCTCTCAACAACCCTGGGGGCAGGTGCTGCTATGTTCTCCATAGTTGAGAACACAGTTGAGGAAACTGAGGTAGAAATATTAAGTAATTTGTCCATAATTAGACAGCTAGTTAATGTATGAGACTGAATTTAAACCTTGATCTATCTTGACTCTAGATTTAGGGCTTTAACCATTCTAGCACCTAGCCTTCCTTGAAGATAAACTGTTAGAGGTCTAACACAATGCCCCTAAAGATAAATGCCAAATGAATATGACATGGGGAATAAGAGAATTTAGTAATTTTCTCGAATCATAAATTTAGAAATAGAAGGATCCTTAAAGGCCATTAAGCCCAACCTTGTAATATTAAAAATGAGGAAGATTGGTATAGAGGGACTTGTCGAGTATAACACAACTTTAAAGTGTCAGAGGCAGGATTTGAACCCTGGCCTTCCTGATTCCAAGTCAACTGTTCTATCCACTAAAGTATGCTTCCTCTCTAAACTCACATTGCAAAGTTCCCAAGTGTGTTAGTGTCATAGTGAGATCTTGAATTCAAGTCTCCTGATTCCCAGTCCTGTGTTCTTTTGATGACTCAAGAGTGATGCAGATGTGATTCAATTTCATTGTTGGAAAATGACAAGAATAATAATAATAAGAAGAACAACAACAATAATAAAATTCATTGTTGGAAAGGGTGAGGTGCAGAGTTAGAAGGAAGACTTCACTGAGAATGCACTATGCCATCTTTGTGTAAAAAAGGACTTGCACATCAATCATTTTATTCTATATCCTTTCACTTTATTGCTTTCAGTTGACTCTTAATGGGAAAATCTCTTATTAAACATTTGCAGAGGATGATGAACAGAGAGAAATAGATCTGGTTTTGTTTCTTTTAGTGGACTTATAGGCAACACAATAGCCCTGCACTGTCCCTATATTGCACCACCCTTTGTCCTTGGGCCTATAGTGTAAACTTTTAGCATTAAAGAGCAAGAATGGGAGTCAATAATCACTTAATAATATTTTTCTCTCCCCTTTAGTAAAGCTTTAGGTACATTAGGCTCCAGGTAATTATCTCATTCATAATCCTCTATCACAAGTAATATTTTCTACATCTTATGAAGCATAATTGGAAAATGTTTTCTTTGTACATACACTATTTGTATTCCCTCTTTAATCTAACTTGGCCCAGCAGTGCCTTGCCCAGAAACACCAGAGTGAGCATGATCCTGTACAAGTAATCAAATCTTTTGAGTGGAGATTCATTTTTCTTAATCTCACTGGGATCCAAAGCTAACCTTGAGACAGACCTGCATTCTGATAGGAAGTATTGTGGGACACAATTAGAACTTCAATAAGGTTGTTGAAGGAAGTATAAACCAAAGAGTTATTGTGTCATCCTAGGCCTACATGCAGGAATTTTATTTTAATATGCGTCTAGGATAAGTGATGGAACATAGGAGAGCAGGTCCTCTGCCTGCAGTATACCAAATGCTTCCTTCATTGGAGCCCTAGGAATTAGACAGGGAAACTGTGACAAAGATGTAAGTGATCTGTCCAAGGGCAAAGGTTAGATTTCCATGAAACTGAGATTCATGCCAGGCCTTAAGACTTCTAATCTAGTGTATTCTATACCTTTCTAGGTGTTTTCATTGTAAGTCTATGTGTTAAAAGAAAAAAAAGAAAACTTCATGAGAGGTCTTAGGTATTTCCAAAGAGAGCAACTCCCCCCCCTCCCCACCCCACAAACTCCATTTGACTACAATAGAAGTATTAGGAGATGGAAAAGTAAGCAGGTTACTGAAATTGGAATTAAAAGAAGAGGGGAACAGGAAAGATATATGGCAACATTGGGAATCAGAAGATTTTAGTTCAACATTCAGATAGTTTAATATGTGTGTGACCTAGAGCAATTCATTTAATTTCTATGGGTCTCATTTTCTTGAACTATAAAATAGGAAGGTTGGTATGATGACTTCTAAGGTCTGTCCTGGCCATAGATCCTATAATCTCGGTTGATTATTTGGAGGGAACACAATAAGATTATGTACAGCTTAGTGGTGGAGGCAATGGAGTTCTGAACTTGGAGTTGGGAAGTCCTGAGTTTGAATCTTTCCTTGGTTATTTACTAGCTATGTAATCCTAGGCACTTAACAATTCAGTCTCATTTTTATCATCCATAAAATGGGAATAAGAATAGCACCGGCTTCCCCCCAAAAAGAAGGATCAAAGGAGAATATGTATGGATGTATGCATATATGTGTATATTTGCATATATACACACATGTATACATATATGTACATACATGTATACACACATACATATAGTGCTTTGCAAATAAAAAACTATGCAAATGCTAGTTATTATTATTAAAAGCAAATGATTTAAGTATCTAGTGTCAGTATTTTATTTATTACAAGAGAACTCTGCAGTACCTTGGAACATCTTGTGTAAGTATGAAGATAGGTAAATATTTTCTCATCTGTCACCTGGAGTCTGGAAATGTGGGAGTAAATGTATATGGGGAAGACCAAACCTAAACTGAAATAATTCTGTTTTTCCCAAAATGAAGATAGCTATCCTTTGATATGCAATGCAATTCCTGTGTATAGTTTGCAACTAATGTTATTCTTATAGTCTAAAACTGAAGAAAATAAAAATAATACAAAGAAATTCAAGGGATCTGAGTTGTATTCATGACAGTTATTTAAGATCTACTGTAGGACAAATCATTTAAACTCCTTAAGCCTCAGTTTTCACAGTTGCAAAATGGGTAGTAATAATATATGCACTGACAGGTTGCTGAGTATTGATATGCAGTTATATATGGGAAAGTGCTTTTTAAAGTAAAGACACCATACAGATATGAGGCATTGTTATTATTGTTGCTTGAGAAGTGGCATAGCCTAGTGAGAAAGGGTAGGACATGAATGAATATAGAGCTAGCCTTAAGAGTCACAAGGATCTGGGTTCAAGAATTGCCACTTGATTTCTGAGCCCTCTAGGTTGCTCTCTGAGATCCTAAGTTACAGATGAATTGTGAATCTGCTTGAGTGGGTGCTGTTTCCATACAGGGAGTTGTTCCTTATATTGATGAAATTACATGTCCAGAACAACAACAAAAAAGGATAGGGTAGACTGAGGATCAAAAGTCCTGTGTTCAAATCCCAGTGCTACCATGAGCCTTATCTGTAAACCTGTAAATGCATGAACAAGTGTAATCTGCCTACCTCAGAAAGCTATTTTGAGGATCACATAAGATAATGGATGTAAATCTCTTTGGAGGGCACTATAGACATGTAAGATATTAGGATTATTTTTTAATAGCTGTGCATTTGCTTTTTAAAAATTAATATCAATCTCCCATTGGAATCCTTTTTAGTGCCTCCTCATGGCATAGAAGCATTCCAAGGCCCCGGAAGGCTGTTCTAATAGAGAGTAAACTTTGATGGATCTTACCGATTTAGAAAGTTGCTCGTCTTGGGCTTGGCAAAGGGCTGTGTGACTATTTTCTGAGAACCAACCTACCTTAAGATTTAGAGACCCACCAATAGTAGACTGACCTCCAGCTGAGGTGGCACAAGTGTGAAGGGGCTGCTATTTAGTATGTACAACAATGAAAGATGAAGTCCTTCTGAAGAATGAATGCCAATAGTTAATAATATGATTATTTCTTCCTCCAGGCCTAGGACCCACCTCAGGATAGGATAAGAACATAGGATTCTTGACTTCTACTGCTAACAGTCACTACCATATGAGCTTGGGCAAGTCATTCAACTTCTTAGTAAGGCCATATTTAACATAGACAACTATCAAAAGAGTTCTCTTAAACAGCTACCTCCCAGGGTTTCAGAGAAGGCTTAATTAATGTTTGTAAAGTGCTTAATTTATTTCACAATAGTACAAAAGAAAGGAAAGCACAGGCACTTGCTCAGCCTTCCCTGGGTTATAATGCAATTCTATATGCTTAATTTTTTCATCACCTACAAGATAAATCATAGGAAGTACTGACAGATGTCTAAAGATATTACTGAATTCCAGTTGCCAATATTCAGGATCCATGCTTGCCAAAGCCTGTCTCCTGCCCAGGAGAGCTAAAATGATGTAACCCTCTCTGATTCCTGGGCAAGTATATTCCTGCCTCCTTATTCTGACACTCTGCCCTGCTTGTTCTCAGACAGCTTGTAAAAGTTCCTATTAATCTCAATATCTCTCCATGTCTCAGGAACTCCCTGCTCTATCAGAGCTAGCAGGCAAAAGTCGGATCTCAGCAATTTTTTGCTTACCACCCCCTATATGTGCTGTACTTTTTCAATCAATCATAGTATTGATTGATCTGAAATATTTTTAACTACTCTTGCTTTAAAAAAAAAAAAGACAAAGGTATAGCCCTTCTTGCAGAAGAGGGCCGATATATGGAACTCAAATGACACTGCCCTTTGATTCTTTTTCACATTCGTACATTTTGAGCAAGACTCCAGTAGCTGGAGGAAACAAGTCTATAATTCAATAAATCAACTCAACAAACCAATTTGGTTGAATTGAAATTATGTC